>SMSR01015961.1:41087-129283 GCA_019453355.1 Ceratina japonica | reverse complement strand
CCCCCCCCCCAATACTTTCTATATTTCTATCTCATTGTGATCAGATTTTGTACCACCGATTTTTCATCATTGAACTTCGAGCAGTAATGTGATTTAAAAAAAGTATAGTGAACATATTAAAATACGTAAGAATACTTTTACTTAACGTAAAAATTGCTTCTCTTTGTTTGCCCTATTTAGTTTGTTTTCCTGCACCGTCAATCTTCATTCTTCTTCTATAATCGATATTGTTGCCCGGCAAGCAACGGCGAGCTTTGTTCGACCTTCTTAAGGGATTCCATATTTCACATCGTTCAACGGTTTCCTTACTTCTTTAATATGTATTACGTTACTTGCCATGCGTTATGAACGTGACTCCGACAAAAGCCGAGATGTTCGTTTGCAGCGAGAGACACAAATGCATTATTAATAGAGACGCGAGCCCTCAAAAGAATTTTCAAGGGACACGATGTTTACCCACATATATACGTACGACGGTAAATAACGTACGTGTCTGCGACGACTTGTTGCGTAATATTTACACTGGTATCCGCTGGCTATTTGCGCCGATAAATCTCGTATGAGCTGAAGAGATTTTGCTAGAAATTCTTTTATAAAATCTAATTTGGAATTTTCAATACAACCGCGACGTCATAATTTTTTTTAGTAGTGTATTAGCTATTTCCTTTTAAATTAAAATCGAGGCTCAAGGACCGTAATATCGGCATGTAAAAATAGAAAAAAATGGCAGGAGTATTAAAAGAGCGTTAAAACGATAGCCGACTAAATGAATGGTTTAATCAGCGTTCAGATATTGATTGGTAGTCGGACGGAGGAGGAGGGTAGGTACGTGACGAAAAAGTCTTCGAGGAAAACGCTGAGTAAAGCGACGAAGAAGTTCCGTAATAAATTAAAGAGCTCGCTCGAAATGAGCTTCTTTATTAGTGGCATAATTTTTAAGTTATCGATAGTTCGCGTTATGGATAGTTTACAAGCATTGAGTGATATGCATCTACTTTCATGGTCAAATACTTAACGTTTCATTTCGAATTAAGAAAGGCTTTAATCAATTATGTAAATTTAGAAGAGAGAGTCGAAGTTTAACTGTGTGGAAAGACGTCCGATGAGTTCTTTATGGCGATTTATTGTTGTCAGAGCTCGATAAAGCGTAACCCGAGACGTAATACCTAAGACGTACATAGCCTGAGGTGTTTAATAAAGAGGAAGTAAGTTTCGTTGTGAACAAACTGCTCGAAACAGAACTTCCAAATACGAGGTGTGAAATACGAGGCCGACCGCTGTCTAACTAATTGAGAAATAATTATCTAAGAGAAACTAAAAAAACGAGTCCATCGAGAAAGAGGAACGCGGATAATACTTTACAGTCTCACGAAATCGATCATTTATTGCTGACATTAATCAGTTACCGGAACGTATCAATTACGAATGGATCTACCATGATAGACTTTAATAAGTGAAAAGTTTATCTATTATCGTTAAGTTAATTTTCTCCTAACATTCTTATCGGTGAACTATCGACTTAGTCAATGAGGAAATGTTTTATCCCGTGCATTAATAAAGAAAGTTTCGTAATGTGAAAAAGATGAAATACGTACGCAGTAGAAGAGAAAGAATTTAATTTCTGAGAAGGTGAAGTGCATTTTATGCGAAGACAGTGTTAAATGATATAAGCTGGCGAACAAAATTGCCGCAGTTGACCGAATTCGACCGACGGGTCATTTATATTAAAGCACCCTTGTTTAGTTAATTCTGCTTGAAAGCCTTGATAAAGGTCTCTCTGCGAACTTCAACTATGCGCTCTCTCTGGATGAAATTAATCTCGTCCCCTCTCTTTGTTAAATAAATCCCGAATGGAATTTAATTTTGCAACTAATACAATATCACGTACGCATATTGTTAAATATTTATCGTTAGGTTCTACGCAAACATTTTATCGTCGACGTTCTTTTCTCATATATTAAAATTACATAAAAAAACCTAAACAAATTCCGATAGTACCATTGAACTTTCTACACTATAGAGAAATCAAAATATCTCAAAAAGAATTTTATGTAAACGATTTTTTCGTAGTACCAAACGTTTTGACAATCTAAATTTATTTTTTGAAGATTTATTATTTAGAATATTTAAATGATTTGTATGAACTCTATTTTTGTGGAAAATGTTTTTGAAGATTTCTGTAATTTGCCTCATGAAATTCGATATGCGTCAAAATCACGTGTTCCGTAAATCTAAGTGTTAATGCTTCCCTCAGGCTACGATTATGTACAATCAGTATTCGGATGATTTTACGTTCTAACGAACTCAATATATCTATCTAATCAAACATGCCACTATGTATACACACTTGAGGGAGTAAATTTCGTTTCCTATTGAGTTCATCAGAACGTGAAATCATCCAAATAGTGGTTGAGTATAATCATAGCCTAAGAAAAGTGTTAACTCTATGTTTATAGAATGCGTGATTTAGGCGTATGACAATTTATTTATGAAATATTTATTTTAAAAATATTTGTCACAACAATTGTCAAAACCTAGGAGTACATGAAAAAATTGTTTACATAAACTTCATATGTATGCGATATACCTTTCGATGAGTGCGTGATGCATCTTCAGATGTTTCATACGCCAGAATGGCAGTTCGAGTACGCAATTACCGTAGTCGTAGCCTTTAGATTGTTTTGATTCTTGTTGGTACGATTGAGAAAAATTGGTTTTTACGAGTTCCGAGTTTCACGATAGAAAGAAAAAGGAGCAATCCAGATATTAAACAAGCAGGGTACTGTGTAATGGCACGCGAGGAAATCAATCCATGGTCAAAGGTTCATGGAAACGACAGGGAAAATTGTTTGTTAAAAGTTTACGTCGTTATGAGCTGCGTGCTCCGTTCCATGGACAGTGCACGACGAAAACGACCTTCGGCGTAGAAACAGAGCAATAAGTATCGCCCGTAGTAGACGAAGAGGCAACGACTTATTAATCAACCTACAGAGCTCGCCCTGTTTGAAGAAAAAGGTCAGGAATGTGGATAGTCAGAGGGGAAAGTATTCTTTGCAATTCATCCAACTTCCAACGATTTCTCCGTAGCTCATCAATGATACCAATATCGAAGAGGCCAACAGTTCTTTTGCGTCTTTCCATACTAAATTCTCTTTCCATTTCTTCTGTTATTCTTTTTTTACGTCGTCTCACCAGTTACATTTTTTTCATTACTGCTAACCGGATTTTCGGAGTAAGCAAACGAATCGGATTTAGCGTTTCGAATTGTAATCCATATATTTTTTCATAAATTGAATTGTATTATATTCGCGCTCACTGACAGATTTATTTTTTAAAGCGAATTTTATATTGAACAAAGCAAATGTTTGCCGAAGTCGCACGTGATTCAATTTTCGGTCGAACGCGAAGTTTCATTGTTATTAAAATATTGCGAAAGTTTACAAGAAGATATTGAACGAATTAAATGAAGAAACTCGCTTATATTATATGCATGAGCCGAATCGTCAAATAGTTGAAACGTTATGAAACTTTCAGTAACAATAATAATAGCAAAGTTTTCTATACTTTGTTCTGTGGATGATATAAGGCTGACTTTTCGGACGCGGCGTTGCTCAATAAGTTCAAAGGAGGAGCGCCAGAAACGGTTTTATTGCCACGAAATCTGGAAACTATTGACGGAGGATGAATTTCTGGCACCGAGCCCTACTCACGCCACACGTTCATAAGATACAGTTAAGGTGACTCTCTTACCTTTAATATCTTAACCTGTAGAGAATATATTATGAAATTAAAATTGTTATCTAGACTTCTATAAGTAATTATTAATCGGTGCATAACAACAAAACCAAACGTACTCTAAACTTTTATTAAACGCAGAAAAAATAACTTGCCTATATGAGATCATTATAAATTAGATTGAAATACGTTAATTAATTGAATAAAGATCATTTACGTACGATCGATAGCATTCTCGTAGAACTACGCTCAATTGAGTTCGGTCACCTTAAATTCTTTTATTCGTTTCAATTCTCACGGCGTCGATGAAACGCGACGTTACGTGACAAAAGCCAACGTTCCGAATGGGAATCGGGTTTTCGATGAAATCCAATTTTGATTTTTACACATGCTAACGACATTCTGTAATTCTCATCCATTTTTTACACTAATTTAATCAATGGTGGAGTTCCTCTTTTTGAAAAAAATAATGTGAGTATGTAAGTTGTTTCGTTACTAAATTGAAACAATAAAAGATGCTTTTAAAACCGTGGAATCTTCTCTTCTTGAATGAGACTTGTCAAGAAATTTCTACATAATTTAAATTATCTTGCGATCAGATGGAATTCCAGACAGAAAGTAGATACAATTTATGGCCATAAATTAATTGTATCTAACAATGCGGTACGGTGGACAGTTGCGTGAAATTTTTTTGGTCCACGGGGAGAGGAACTTTCGTGTGTGGGCAGCGGTGAAGATGGGGGAAGGAGACGGAACAAAGTTACCAGAAAGTGTAACGAGATTCCGTGAAATCCACCCTTCTGGCACGTCTCTATCGTCCATTTCACGTGCCGTTTTACGCTCGGTGTACGAGGAAAACTGGCAAACCGTCGATGCGAGATGAAACGAGACGGCATGCCAATTTACCGTTAAGATCGTCAGTTATAATCGAACGGCGATGGAAATTTTATATGCTGCGTAAAATTTTATAACGCGAAAGGGGTACATTCGTGGCTTCATTCGATGGGTGGACGTGCAAGGGAGAACGAGAAACGTACGATGTTGCTATTAAAGTCACGTGCGTTTCTTCGATTCGATCGATCAAAATTTTTTGCGATTCGACTAATTGAAACAAACAGATCGTTAAAAAATTTGATTGATTCGATGGATAGATGAAGTTAATTTGCATTAAGCTGCATATAATCTTTATGTAATCATTTCGCAATCTTGAGCATCGTTAATATTCTCGCGGAACCTACTGACAGCGAAAGGTTAGCGGATATCGACGTAGCGTAATTATAGGCAATTCCATATAATTATGGATGGGAATTTTTCACACGCAGACAACTGATTATGTAGTTTTTCGAAGTTTGCACTACCAAACAGGTTTACGGCAGGCATAGAGAATAGTGTTCGCGAAGATGTGTTAAGTAACAGGAAAAACCTGTTTTACAAAGTACTTTATTTACAGGAAAACTCCAAAGTAGAAATTAATCTTATATTTCAAGAAATGACATACTCCCATACAAGATTTTACGTATTCTACGAGCGCCTTTCAGTTACGAATCGAAAGTTTAGTCCTGGCAGTTTTTGAATTCTTGTCCTGGTTCGAACGTTCGCGAATATTTCGTGCCAAAAGAAAAGAATGCAGGAACATTCCCCGTGTGCTAGCGGAACTTTATTCGTTGCAAACGAATTTTGAATTCGATATCGGAAATCGAATCTACGATTCTTCCAGTAGGGATCCAACAACGTCTACGAATGAGAAACACAGGTACGGAGGAAACGGAGATCTAGAGTTTCTCTGGAAAATTCAACCTTGCCACTATCGTCCATTACGGTCCTCGTACCGAGTCTTCAGCATTCCGGAGTGCTCGAGACAATGAAACGACCACGTGCTAGTACAAGATGCGAAGCGATCCCGGATTCCTGGACCTAACTCGATGGGAATTGACGTATCGTCGGGTTCTTACTCAGTTATTATTAATACAGGCTGCTCGTTCGTGCGGGGACCATTCGTAATGTAGTTCGGGAAGTTCCTAATTAAATCTTTGATAAAATTATCAGACACATGTACGACATGACAGTCACAGCTATTTATTACGTAACTATGGTCAGCTCGCGTATCTGGCATCTAACTTCGTAATAATGGAGACGCTGTTATATAATTCCTAATTGCATTATTTTTCGACAATTACATAGGTAGTTATCCGAGTGTTAAATCTGTGGAATCCGCTTGTTCCGTTCTTATGTACGATCCTTTACGTAATGCAACGATAAATGTGCACGTATCCTTCACTTCAGTGATTTACAAGTGTTTAATCTATCGTAGGTGTCCTAAATTCTATACAATATATAAATAACTATTTATAAAGAATTCATTTCTACATTGTAGTACGCACACTTCTTTCTTGTATAGCCAATAAAATTGATATTGATGAAGATGCCATAAATGTCAATATAACTTCATTAGCACTTTGGAAAATTACTGTGCAAGTGGTATCCATAAAGGCGAGACGATCTATATTAATTATGAATTAAGTTACACGTATCGAGTGAAATTTTCTCCCATTACCACCCTGTGAGCATAGATGAGTTTGCGAATATTCTTAGGAAAAAAAAGTTGAAGCGATAAAGAAGTTGAATAACCACCATTACCTTCGATAAATGGTAACAATTTCATAAATGTTTAATAAACTAACGTCAACGTACTAGCATTAATTTAAAAGAAACTGTAAATTTATGGAATTCAGTAAAATACAAATTACATTGATGTTATGTTATTGTTATATTATATACTAAACATTTTTTTATCATTCTTATCATTCATTTATTAATGAATACGTCCATACGATAGTTGTTTCTTTTCTTGCTATGTTAAATAATTTTTATTATTATAATAATACTTTTTACGTGAGGACCAAAATTTGATTATTTTATACAGATCATTTTGGAATAAAATGATTAATAAAAATATACGTTGATGCCACCGACGCAAGTAGCAGGTAAAAATATATGCCTGACAATGAATGTGAGGACAAGTGTTGACAGACGGCAGATTCTGTGTAGCAGATAGTTCGTTTTGCATTTTATTTTCTGCTGAGTGTATTTATAGAATTCGTTAGAAAATTGCGAGCGGAATGTTTCACGTGAATTTCCATCTGGCCTTAATATCGGGGAAGATTGATGAAGGGAAATTGGGAAGGCGAAAAGGAAAATTACGATCGATTTTGTCCACTCCGGAAAATTTTCTCTTCCTTTGAACCGTGTCCTTCTCTCTCCCGCAAACTTTCCTTCTTCATTTTACCTAACAAGCTACCGATTGCAATTGAGATTCTAGACGAGAGCCGTCGACGGATTCTGTTCGTTTTACATCTGCCTGTCACGTCCGACCTCCGTCTCCGTTTTGCGTAGGTGCTACTGGTTTCAAAGCAAGCACCGAGTGCCGGCGCAAGCATGAAGGTAGCAGCCGTTTCCGCGTGTAATTTTGTTAGCAACCTAAATAAAGAGTTGATTAACGAAGGGTTTATATTCATTACTAATGAAGCTATGGTTTAGCTTCATTCATTGGATGCAGGTAGATCTTCACAAAAAATGACATATGCAATCCATGAAGATAATCTCTGAAGGATCGTGTTTAAAGCAGTTACTTCTTATGAAATTCGAATTACCTCAAAGTCCAGGAATTTCGTTACTTTGAGATGAAATTCCACGTGAAAGGTACAGAAGTAAAAACGATGGGATAGGACAAAATAAGATAAAGTGTCTCGCAGATATGAAATTTGAAGTGTGAAGGTAGATAAGTTGTACAGGATAACGGGGAAAGGAGCCAAGTTGGAAAGTTACGCGGTACTTTGACACGGCGCGGGTGTTACGGAGAAAGTCAGANTGGCGCAAGCATGAAGGAAGCAGCCGTTTCCGCGTGTAATTTTGTTAGCAACCTAAATAAAGAGTTGATTAACGAAGGGTTTATATTCATTACTAATGAAGCTATGGTTTAGCCTCATTCATTGGATGCAGGTAGATCTTCACAAAAAATGACATATGCAATCCATGAAGATAATCTCTGAAGGATCGTGTTTAAAGCAGTTACTTCTTATGAAATTCGAATTACCTCAAAGTCCAGGAATTTCGTTACTTTGAGATGAAATTCCACGTGAAAGGTACAGAAGTAAAAACGATGGGATAGGACAAAATAAGATAAAGTGTCTCGCAGATATGAAATTTGAAGTGTGAAGGTAGATAAGTTGTACAGGATAACGGGGAAAGGAGCCAAGTTGGAAAGTTACGCGGTACTTTGACACGGCGCGGGTGTTACGGAGAAAGTCAGAAAAGAAAAGCAAGAAAAGAATAATTCAATCCATACTTCTATCGATTTATCCAAAAATGTACAACAGCCTTGTAATAAAACACGAAAATAAAATACTAAAACGGAAATGCATAAAACTATCAATTCTACATAACGATAAACTGATATTTCAATAATTTTACGAAACTATCATGAAACGACCAACAATTGTATGTAGATAATTACTCTTTATTAATCGGAATACCTGTAGATAAGCCATGAAATAGAACCGGTGATGCCTTTTTTTTTACCTTTTGTAGTGAACGGAGCTATAATCGGGAGGACAAAGACGGGTTGAAGGTGTAAGACGGGCAAGTTATCTCTGGTGACAGAAGATTTAAGGCCGCGTGAAGAAACGAAATACGATTCATAATTTTCGTACATCGGTGAAAACAGCGACGTCCCTTGCAAAAAAAAGACAGCAGGAAGGAAGGCTCGGCACTGGGTGAAATAACAGGAAGAAGGTCAAAGAAGTGAGAAGCGAAAAAGAGAATCGAAGGGAAATAAGAGCTCGGAAAGCGACCGACGGCAAACGAACAACGAAGGCCAGGAGAAGACTAAACAGGGAAGCACGGTAAATGTAAATTAAGGAGAAAATAGAGTTTACAGTTAGTAGTTAATTAAGGGAGTCCGAGATATTAAACTCTCTACCATTTAACGACATTCGACTAAAATACTTAAACCTCCGGCGCGATGGTTCAGTCTGGGAACAACCATAGGTCAGTACATATTTTATAGACGTATAGACCCAATTGCACATTTTTTTTCATTTGATACTTACAATTAGTTTAGATTATATAAATGGGATCACTGTTTTTCGTCTCTTTTGGGTAGTCTAGTATTTCGTGGCGAATATCAAATAATTTGTAACGGGAAGGGTTATTGTGAATTGCGATGGATATAATTCTGAGCTCAACGTAACTTAAATAAGTGAAATATGGCACACTTTTGAAAGCAGCCGCGTAGCGTAGCTCCGTTGCTCGAAATGAAACATCCGCGTTATATTTTACAGCCGCGTCCGGAGGCGAAGATCTTTTGGAAATTAATTAGAAGCCTGGCGTTCATCCTGACTAAGAGGCTGTGCGCCGGGTTATGAATTAAGTTTTATCCTCGTTTTCACGGGGCATACCGTTGCCGTCGTGACTAACGAACGAGTCCAGCGAGTTTAAAAAATTGTTTGGCGCGCGAGACGAGCGAACACGGTTGAATTCGTCGGGTCGAAGACGCCGATGGAAAGAAGAGACGAAGTGCGACGGAGAAAAGGGAAGAAGAGGAGAAAACGCAACAACGTGGGCCTCCAATGAGCGACCATTAATCAGAGTGGTAAACGCGAGGTCTTGTGGACGGAAATTAATTTGTATTCTTCCCCGGTGGAAGCAGGCTTTAAAGGGACGTCTTTTTACGCGGTCTACCACAGGCGAAAGAGGATAATGAATTGATAAAAACAGGGTAATTAAAGCGAAAGGATAAACGTCGAGCGCTAACGTTTTTTGGGAATTTGATGTGTGTCTTGTTAATCCTTTATGCTACCCAAAACTGTTCCCTGCACGACGCTGAGTATTACGTGGTAAAGACAAGAAAAGACGACCTCTTTTTCTACCGAAATTATATATAATCACGCAATTTGTAAAACTAACCTGGTCCATTAGCTGAGTAGTATAACATCTTCCTCCCCGACTTCCCACACAAATTATTCTTAGCTTCTGAGCGGTCCTATACGCTCAGAAGCAATAGATAGGCCGTTAGTAGCTCCACCGAGGAGAGATTAGTAAAGACTGGTAGTCTTTACGAGACCTCGGCTACAAAAAATCTGTACACAAGTTCCTCGGTGTCTTTAATTTTTGACGCCTTCTAGGATATGCCGGACCAAGAAGTAAGAAACAAACCAAGCAAACTCGACGATCCAGTCCAAAAGAAGATATTTCAGGTAAAATAAAGTAAAACGCAAATGTAAAAACTGGTTTCGACTTTTTTAATAAACGAGCAGATGCTGAAATAACAATAACTTATCGTGTTGGAAAAAAACATCGGTGAGTCATGAACGTCGGTACGCGCCGAACCCCTCGTTCTCTGGGATTTTACGAACCTACCTTGCCGGTTAGGACACATTTGGAACCATCTTTTGGGCCGCGCTCTTTAGTAACCTCTCTTCGGTGGAAGGTGGAAGACAGGTGGTGGTGGTAGGTCTAATACGGTATAGAAATATAGTATGGCCGAATCCAGAATGCGAGAACTGAAGCCAACCTCTCTTCTCCTACGCATAGTTCATTCGCTTGCTTCGTATGCCGGGTATTTTTAATCGACCAATTAACCGGATCACGCAAATGTAAACGAGAAACGAAAGAGAAGGAAGAGAAGAGAGAGACACAGAAAAAACGCCGACACTCCCGTAGGGGGAAACCCGATGTTAGGGGGAGAGAGGCTTGGCAGAAACAGGCGCGTCGTGTGTGCTGGTTTTCTTGTCGTTGTGTTCTTGTGGCATACCCACATAGTTGAATTTCTCTCTGCAGTCTCTGTGATGTTCGCAGCCCGTTCGTGCGAGTGAATCAGTCGCGTTCCTGCGTTCGTATTCGCCGCATCGGTTGTCGTACACGTATTGCCTGTGTGTAAACCGGTTCGCGAGGATCCAGTTGAACTTCGGTTTCGCAGGTAACGCCGAACAAATATCGGCTTATCGAAGACCCAACGGAACTCTTCCTGGAGTATCTCGTTCGAGGCAGATTCGATTCTTTCCCGCCTATGTATTCTCCGTTTCATATTTGATCAGCGAACAGTCACAACTGCGCGCATAGGTGTATGTACGTGCGAAATATATCATTCACAATAATATTCGATAAAATTTAATTATTCCCATTTATAAAAAATCGCGTTTGGTACAAGGTTGTAAAAATCGATTTTTAATTGTGACTTTACGAAATTAAACGGGTAATACTATCCGGAGTCGAGGAACGTGATTAGTCCTTGTGTACGCTGTGACGTTTTCATTTTGGCGCGAAGCACGGAGGAATACGTGGTGCGCGTGTTAAATTCCTGTAAGTTCAGTTGCGTTTTAATGGACTTCGTCGGTTTTGTAGCGATCGTGAAAACTGGTATTGGGAAGCGTATCTGCGGACCGACGTGTATTGGTGAAAGTGGAATCAGGTGTCTGAAAATTGTGAGAACGTACGGAGGGTGAGCTGGGGAGTTCGAGGATCAAGTTAGATGAAGTAACTTCGGTCCGGATTCGATCGATATCGGCGAACCGAACAGCGAGAAGAGGGGAATCGTCGTGAATCGGTTCACGTAGCAGAATGGAACTTGAAAAGCGGCAGATGTGATCGAGTCAGGTATTTCCGTGGAAATCGAAAAGCGACGCTTGGGACTAGAAAAAGTGCGGTTTTAACGAATCGTTTTCGGGGAACGTAAAAGCAAACGAGAGGAGAAGATAGAATAATTACAAGTTATAACGCGGAGGGTAAGACACGATTCGATTCGTAACGGAAAGGTGAGATAATCATATTTCAGGCGAGGAAGGAAAGTGCGGCGTGAAGCTGGATGTAAAGCGGTAATAAATTCGCGAAAGGGATACCGGAGATTGTAAGACCTCCGGGATTAAGAGTAGCAGGGAAACGAAGCAATGGAATAATAAACGTGACCAAAGGAAATTCAAAGAAGGTGACGAGTGACGAACACGAATTTCAAATTAAATAATTCGCGCGTAAACAACGACGATCGAATGAATTAATGGATGAAGCGAAGAAAAACTTGGATCGTCAAGAAAAATTAAGCAACGTTTTGAAATAAGGAAAGGAAGGTTCTCATTGTGAAACCGGTTAAAGGAATACGCGGAAGTTGGAAGAATAGTAATAACTTCCTAGAGAAGTTTCGATGAACTTAGTCCGGGTAGAACTACGAGAAAGGTTTTGATCAATGAACCAAAAAGACGAGGAAGTTAGGACGAAGGTAAACTTTTTTTGAAACTGTACGCCCTCGGTTCACCGATAAGATTACTTTCCGTAGACGGCGCCAGTTAATTGCTGGCAATAGCTGCCTCATAATTGTCCGGGGCGCCTCTCGAGATTACCGGGATGCAGCTGCGTGCGTGCATCGTGTTGCATTATGCATCGGAAGCAACGATTTAATCGACCGGAGATGGGTTACGTCGAATTGTTCGAAAATTACCATTGGGACTGGTGAACTATAGTTTTGAAAGCGAAGAGTAACGATTAGCACAACACTTCGATCATACTTGTTCTGAGATAAGCGTTAGTAAATTTCTAAGAATTTTACACTTAGACATCGATACGTTTGAATTTGCGATTACCTAAGAGACTATCATTCTTATCATATTTGTTATAAACATAAATTTACTATTGCATAACGCTTGACTGAAGAAGCTCGTTTGAGATTTACGATGGCCATAAACATTAACGAGCGGCCACGACATTAACCGGATTAGCCAGCGATTAAATAGATCAAAGGTGACGAAGAAAGTTTATACGGAATGTGCGTGAAATAGAACGATATATCAATAAAGAAAATGTGGAGCACCCTTGGAGAAATGGTTCCGCGTAGACCGACGGATCAATTTTAGTTACCAATTCCCAGAAGGTTCGTGCGTGGACGTCTGAGCGCGATGGGGATTAGACTCAAATGAGTCAAGCTCCCGAAGAATCGTCGAGAATCGTGCTCTTGGAGCTCGTTCAAAATTGGATCGACGAGTAGTAGGGCTCCACTGATCCCCTATCGATACTTCGTTCAACGATCCGGTCAATTTGTTCCCGTTTGGTCGACAACTTCGTGACGGGTATATCCGGCGAACGATTTTCCCGTTGTGTAAACGTGTTTCTACCACTAAACTCGGGCTTTTTAAGTAACAAATGCTCGAGTGTTCATAGAATAGGAAGCACTCCAGAAACTCAAGTGAAAAGGAAATATAATTCTGAATTAGTGAGAGTTCGTGGATTAGAAGTGAACGTTTACTGTGGATACACTAATTATAAATAAAACTCGATTGATCTTAAAACCTTTTAACCGTAATTTTACCACGATGACGAAACAAGGAATAATTGTTTTCACGTTATTCTTCGTGTTTGTGAGTGTTGCGGCGTCTTTTAAAAAGTGTTGCCCTCAAGGCGAAGTTTTTTCGGGTTCGTCGAAAATTAATTGCAGTCCAGCACCGATGTATGCCAGTGAATTTTACGCACTGGATCAGGTCGATGAAAATGTCACGCAAAGCAGTCCGTTACCAATATGCGAGGACCCGCAGGACATAACCACGGTGCCTCTTTCCGAGATTCANAATAAAGTAGTAGAAGATGTAGTAATAAAGTAGAAAGTAAAGCGCAAATATTTTAAACTGTTCTACTCAATTTACGTTTTCATACGAAAGGAATGAAATCTCTTTTCTCAGGAGCTTACACGGTAGCATCTCCAGGAGCCAAAATCAAAACAAGAGATTCCTGTTGTACTTGCTGTACGCATGGGGCCTGTCCATATCTATCGCACTTCTGGCCATAATAATCGACAAGATGGATTACCTGCCGAGCTCGATACGGCCCAATTTTGGCACGCAAAGCTGTTGGTTCGACCGTAAGTTGTCGAGTAAAAAAGATAAGCCGGCCGGTCAACGTGATAAATCGCGGATACCTACCGTGTATTCGATCGTAAAATCAGAAAGAGAAAAAATCAGAAATATTTTACACAGTTTGACTTGCGTTCCGATTTGACTTAAACTTCAGACAAACTCAACGATTTTATGAAGTCTAAGATCTCTAAGAAATTTTTAATCTTTACTATTCAAAAAAATTATGCGGAAAANTAACGATAGCAGAGCGGTTGTTTGATTTATCTAGGAAGGCGTATCCCTTCTGTTTATTCGATAACTAATATCAGACATGGGTACTTTTCACGTGACATTTGTTCACGTGTTTAGACACGTCTTAATTTTCTTGAAAGCATTTTATTCTTGGCGTAAAAATAATTAAATTCCGAGATATAGTAACTACGACCTTTGCTTCACTTTGTAAAGCTTATTTTATTAGATTTCTGCATAATCTCGTTCGACGATGACAGGAGCTTACGCTTCTTTACAGGTAGCCTCCTGCGTCGAGATTCTGTACGATCAAAACAACGGAAAGAGTATTCCTCTATTCGTGTATTGCAAGTCGAACAAAGACAGGAATGAACAATATCCGACGGCTGCGTCACGGCCGAAAGTTTTCAACCTCAGACGATGCTGTACGAATAACGCGATGTTCAACATAACCACGGGTGACTGCGAACCAACTTTCGACTCTTTCGATAAACACGATTTGCTATGGAAAGAACGATTCCGCTCGTTGCTACCGCAAGGAGACGAGCTGGATTTTCTGAACGTTTACAGAGGTTTCCCTAAGTGCCCGGCAATCTTCACATACGAGATCGATGCCTATCTTGTCACTTTCTCAAACGGATCTTTGCAGGTAAGCATCAGTTCAAATATGACGACATCGCGAATCGATTTGAAACTTTCATTTCCGAACATACGTAATGAATAATACACAAAATTCTGGAATTTCTGCAGACGTTCTTTTCTTAGTTTCTTTTATATTTTGCGTTTAGTACGTCGTTAAAGAATAAAGAAAACAAATACGCTGGTTGAACATACATCTTGGAAATTTCCATCATATTTGAACTGAATCGTTAATGTTTATTTCAGAAATAATTTCGAACAATCATCGGTCGACATAAGCTTTAAACAACGATTTATCTGATGAGCTGATAAAAAATTAGTGCTAAATCAAGAACTAGCTTCTTAACGGTATGCAGACGAGACGGATGGTTAATTCTTGATACAGAAATAACAGCAATTCTAACTTCCAACTAGTAGTGAAAACGCAACGCAACCCGTCATTTGTGATATTGAATTAGAGTACGCTCTTCATGAAAATCTTCTCCTTTTAGCACTTTATACCGTCCACACGAAAAAAAAGGAACGTCACGGTTCCAGTGAGAATTCCCATTTTTCTCGTTCTATGCCATTCCCCGTAAATTAAACGTAATTGGTTGAAACGAATAACCGACAGTCTCGACCGAGTCCACTGAATTCGAGTCAATTTACATACCGACTTTCATTAATGTAAAAAATAATCTAATTTCCCCGAAGAGCAAGATATTAACGAGTAACGGTATGACATTTTATGCAGCTAATATTCATTAGTCTTAGTGTGTACCTTCTCTGTACACAGTGATCTCAGAACGCGTTTGAGTATATTTTTACTACGATTTTTACGATTATATTTCATACTTCTTTTACTGCAATGTTAAATTTTTATGGATTACCATATTTATTTTCAGTGTCGGTTCGAAATAGAACGATTATTATTTCCCATACGTATTTTCTTTGGTGACCGTAGTTATAGTGTGATTTTTAAAATACATATAATGACAGAGATGGCAATTATGCACAGAGTGCTAAAATAATCTTAATGCCCTATATAGAATTGGTATTATAAAAATGATAGATGGTATTCCATGGTATTGCATTTACTGTATGTTTTCCAATCCTCAAACGGTAGCAAAGTTACAATAGGCGTGTCCGTTTACGCAGAATTTCGAATTAACATCAGAGTCACCACACCCGTGTAGATCGCTTGGGGTATCTAATTAAGCCTAACGAATAAACGTTTGTTACGCAGAAGATAATTCTGTCTGTTTTGACAACGTGTGATTACTTGTTAGAAAAATGGTAACAATTTTTCGATAAAAACACATCAGGTTTTCACTATTCAGTATATTATTATAAATGACAAGTAGGCGAAGGCGAGAACACCATCGTGTGAAACATCGTATGTCCATCGCAAAACACTCGTGCATGATATGAAACTTAGTCGTCGTTTCAACGAAAATATTGGTTTCCTCTTAATTTTTTCAGGTCCGACAAATATACCACAGTTTCCACGAAACCTTAGTTTCTCGCTCTATTTTACGTACTCGCATTGTCGTACGAAAAATCTGGAAAACACGTGCTGCTCGTTTGCAACTGTACATACTTATACATATACATGCATTACTACGTATATACATGTATGTGCTTACTACTTACACTTTCGTCTACCTGGGAAATCTATTTCTCTTTGTCGTAGTAACAGAAAAAGAGAAGGGACGAATTACAAAAACTGTGCACGCTGTGTCGCAGTTTTATTTTATCGTATGTTACCTTCTTTAGTAATTGTCTCAGCAAACATTTTCTAAGATCGTATATTACCGTAAAAAAATTTATTCGCCATAGAAAACGTTAACGTTATAATTAAAATGCTTAATTACGTCAGACGAATAAATCTTTTTAAATAAAAATTTCAATTGTACTGAGATTATGGTGCAACAATATACATATAAGCTACTATAATTATGAAAGAATTGGAACAGGTATAAATAAGTCGGTTTCTTGGAAACTGCACGAGTGTGAATAGGAATCAAGGAAACTGATTGTCAGTTAGATATCCACATGGTCGTCTGTCTACTTCTCATTCTTCTAGTCTGCAAGTTATTCCGATCTTTTTCCTTCTATTCCCATATAAACGTGTGGGAGACTATATACATACATATCCACTACTCGCTAAATTTTTTGTACACATCAATGTGGAAACAGTCAAGCCTTCTACGATTAACATAGTTATTTACCTTATGTCGAGACGTTCATCCGAGCGGATGTCATGTTTGTTTGATAATAAATAAAGTTACGACGCACATGTTAATCCGTTTTGGTTTACAGACGCGGCGCCGCCCCCACTGATTAGTCTCATCTTTGTCTCGTTCCCTCGCATACGCGTGAGAGTGTTCCATTTTCTCACCATCGCTTATAGAAAGGGTGCACGGAATAAACTTTTTATTCTGACTCTTCGCTTTTCCCTTATTCATTTTTTTTCATAAATGCGGAAAATATAGAAGCTACACATTGTAATTATAGATTTCACTTCTATGATCGCTACATTATATTTTAAAGAGAATTACAAATATAAAAGTGATTTCAGCATTTATTTAGTACGCTTTTCCTGAGATTTTTTTCTATCACGTATTTTTAGATTGGTTGACTAATTAGGCGACGAATTGAATTTTAATGAATCCCCGATACTACATTGTGTTTGTGTGTGTGGTCCTCGAAGTTTTTCTTTCATGGATTGAGTTTCATAGCTGGCTCAGTAATTGCGTGGTTTTGGATCGTAATGGATTTTTAATTTGCTTTCCATTCGAATGTAATGGAGCTTTAATAACTGTTTCTGTTTAATTGCTTTTCCCTGGAAGCGAAAGATAACAACGATTTTATAATATTTTCTTTCCACCGTTTTATGACTTTTATGGTGCTCATAACACCTCCAATTAAGTTATCAATTATACTTGGGACGTGATTAACCTAATTAATATGTCTATTATCTTCTTCTAATCTGATTGCATGATGTACCACAGCTAAAAAGTCACTGCAAAACTTTTTGTTAAAACTTATTTGACAATTGGCAAACGGTATACGTATAACTGAGCTCATAATAAATAAGATTTAAAGATTTTCAAATAAAGTACTTCAATAAACATTGTAGATCATAAAGTTTCCAGAGTTATAGAGCTTTTAAGTTTTATTCTTAGCATTCGGCTCCGATTCCAAGGTGACGTGTTTTCGGTACAAATTGTAATGCATATTTTTCTAAGCTGAACCTAACTTACATTGCTTTATTTTAGTAGCTATTTTACTTATCAATTAATCAGTGCAGGAAACTACAAAAACGCTTTCCGCTAATTTCGAGCAACGCCTTATCAAAATACAGGAAACTCAACCTATCTTATGGAAGCTGTCTATGTACCAACTGACTAGGTTCCGTCATGTTACAGCGTGTTATTTAAATATGCGATATTTACACTTATCTTGTCAACATTACTATACGCTATCAAAGCTTCGGTTTTATTATGCTAATGAAAGAACGTGAAGAATGAATATTTGCATATTTTGTAAAATTGTAGAAATATTATTGAAATCATATCAAACTAGATTGATAAAAAAGAAATAAACTGATTATAAATAATTAGCGTTAATAAATGAAGGAAAAGCATATCAAAATGGATTCGAGTTTATGTTCTTAACTGCTGAAAGAATGGAAACAAGAAATTATTAAATGCAAGAAAGAGATTTTTATCAACGTGAAAGCAAAAAAAAATTTATTATCACGTTTGTTGGGACAGTGGCGTCATAGCTATCGACTGTGCAAAGGCACGCGCGATCGAGACCCGAGAGTGTTCTATCCTAAACGTCCGCAATGCAGTGGTTCTTAGTTTCAAACAACGGGGCATCTTTGCCTCCGTCATTGTTCGCCGCTAACACCGTTCGTTCTAGAAGAATGAATCGGATTTATTTATTGCTTTCACACCCTTCAGCTGGGCCAGGTGTGTAAAGATCCCCTGCCATCCGCTCCGGTAACGGTAACATTCTCGCTAGGTACACGGCTAGACAGGAGAGGAAGGATATATTTATTGTCAGAGAGGATTTCCCAAGTTATAAAAAACGGATCCGCCGTGGTGAAAACTACCACACAAATTATTGACAAATTATTTCTAATTGTACAAATAATGTCAGAATTGTAGCAAAGATCTAAGTTAGCTCATTAAGATTTTTAATTATTTTCATTGAAATACTAAATCATGTTTGTTTCAATTGCAATATGCATTGCATAATGCACCATATTACTTAGGTCTATAAATTTTAATATAATAAATCTTATTTTATGAGATCATTTAAAAAGTTCTTTAATCTCATTGATTGTTACATCGACTGACAGATTTGTCACTGTCACATGTTTTTTCATTTTTCCTCAGCCCTTCTTGAGGGCCTTATTACATGTCTTCAAAAGTCACGTTTGTTACGTGAGTCATAGTTTGGACCCCCATTGTTATTGTCATATTTCACATCATTTGTACAAGGGAAAAGTGCGAACATGCATGTTCTAGACGGACATGTCCGTCGCTATGCTCCCAGTAAACAAGAAATGTTAGATCAACCTTGTAAAATATTAATTTTATGTAAATTGTATTTTTTAAATATTACTTAATAATATTACTTCATAATGAAGTTGCTCGCAACATTAAAAACTACATACTTTATAATATTATCATGTTACTGAAAAACGTTATAGTAACCTTGTGACAATGATTTCTTGCTTACTGGGCTGTTATTTTGGTTGCGTACAGACAGATTCAAATGTATTTCAGTTTAAATTAAGGAAGATAATTCACGACTTCTTCAAGTATTCGTCGCGAGGTTTACGAACGAGCACAGTATTACAAGAATTTGTAAAAGCGTGTGCTTTTCCCCATTTCCTCTTNCTGTTATTTTGGTTGCGTACAGACAGATTCAAATGTATTTCAGTTTAAATTAAGGAAGATAATTCACGACTTCTTCAAGTATTCGTCGCGAGGTTTACGAACGACAGTATTACAAGAATTTGTAAAAGCGTGTGCTTTTCCCCATTTCCTCTTTCGTTTCACCCGCATTCTTTCGTTTTAATCTACTCATGACACTTGATCCGCCGCGAATACTCGAGAGAACCGGATTTTCGCGCGTCTTCCTGCCTAAATACCTCTCGGAAATTTCCGTCGGAAGATCTTTCAAAGAATTCGCAGCATCCGTCGGACCGATTTCACGAACGCGAACGTCAAAACAATCTAAAGTTCTCGCGGTCCGGCGCTTTCGAATTCGCCGCGCTTCAAGAATGTTCATCCCGCGGACATTCAATGTCCGGATAAATATCTTCCGTGTGAACCATTTCCTGTGTTGTCTTTCCAGGCGAGCCTGCCAGGAGAAAAAAATGAGGCTACGGACGTTATTCTCACGGAGAGGAACGCCTGCTTCGAAGTGATACCGGACGATCAGCTCGGACCCCGCTTGCTGGCTCGCGTTTGCAGAGATCCGAAAATTTGTCCGGAGTACGGTTGCATAAAGAAGTGCTGTCAGACTGAGGAAGGTGCGCGTCTCTTGGAAAACAGGGACGGTACGACCTCCCATGCGTGTAAGATGGCGAGCACCTCGCTTAACTTCTACGAGGAGATTTCCAATATCACTAAGCGCCCCTGGAATGCTACAGGTTTGTTTCATTACAGACATTACATCTTCATTTCGGCACGATTTCCTAATCTTCGATTGCTATACCGAGTTTAATGAACCCATATGACGATTTACAAGTTATAATATATTTAATTTTTTCCCTTTTTGAGAACCACGCGATTGGAGATAAATATAAATACATTTCCGTGATTATTTGTCATTAGTTCAACAATAATTAAATTGTAAAATGTATTTTCCAAAATAATTAATTGAACAATATCTGTCAATGAAACTATCTGTTCTACATAAAATTCTCCTAGATTTTGAGTGTAGTTTTTAGTATTANGAAACTTAGTCGTCGTTTCAACGAAAATATTGGTTTCCTCTTAATTTTTTCAGGTCCGACAAATATACCACAGTTTCCACGAAACCTTAGTTTCTCGCTCTATTTTACGTACTCGCATTGTCGTACGAAAAATCTGGAAAACACGTGCTGCTCGTTTGCAACTGTACATACTTATACATATACATGCATTACTACGTATATACATGTATGTGCTTACTACTTACACTTTCGTCTACCTGGGAAATCTATTTCTCTTTGTCGTAGTAACAGAAAAAGAGAAGGGACGAATTACAAAAACTGTGCACGCTGTGTCGCAGTTTTATTTTATCGTATGTTACCTTCTTTAGTAATTGTCTCAGCAAACATTTTCTAAGATCGTATATTACCGTAAAAAAATTTATTCGCCATAGAAAACGTTAACGTTATAATTAAAATGCTTAATTACGTCAGACGAATAAATCTTTTTAAATAAAAATTTCAATTGTACTGAGATTATGGTGCAACAATATACATATAAGCTACTATAATTATGAAAGAATTGGAACAGGTATAAATAAGTCGGTTTCTTGGAAACTGCACGAGTGTGAATAGGAATCAAGGAAACTGATTGTCAGTTAGATATCCACATGGTCGTCTGTCTACTTCTCATTCTTCTAGTCTGCAAGTTATTCCGATCTTTTTCCTTCTATTCCCATATAAACGTGTGGGAGACTATATACATACATATCCACTACTCGCTAAATTTTTTGTACACATCAATGTGGAAACAGTCAAGCCTTCTACGATTAACATAGTTATTTACCTTATGTCGAGACGTTCATCCGAGCGGATGTCATGTTTGTTTGATAATAAATAAAGTTACGACGCACATGTTAATCCGTTTTGGTTTACAGACGCGGCGCCGCCCCCACTGATTAGTCTCATCTTTGTCTCGTTCCCTCGCATACGCGTGAGAGTGTTCCATTTTCTCACCATCGCTTATAGAAAGGGTGCACGGAATAAACTTTTTATTCTGACTCTTCGCTTTTCCCTTATTCATTTTTTTTCATAAATGCGGAAAATATAGAAGCTACACATTGTAATTATAGATTTCACTTCTATGATCGCTACATTATATTTTAAAGAGAATTACAAATATAAAAGTGATTTCAGCATTTATTTAGTACGCTTTTCCTGAGATTTTTTTCTATCACGTATTTTTAGATTGGTTGACTAATTAGGCGACGAATTGAATTTTAATGAATCCCCGATACTACATTGTGTTTGTGTGTGTGGTCCTCGAAGTTTTTCTTTCATGGATTGAGTTTCATAGNAAATTCAAAAAATCCTCAATAAAAAAAATGTATTCGTATAATACCGAGGTTTCGTTATCAAGAGATTGTTTCCGCAATATCTATAGTACTATACTCGATACTGGTCAACCGTTCAAACCAGAAACCAGTATCTTTCGCGGCAGCGCATATTGTGGCCTGCATCAATGCTAGGTAGGATAGCCAAGTTGTTTGCCAGTGATGCAGACAATGTGTACGATCGCATATCTTCAAGCCGAAGAATAAATAACAATGGTACAAGTCCATTTGTCTGATGAATAGAAGAAAGACCATTTTTACCGGGACAAGTTGTAACGAAGTGGTTGTATGTTCGTGTTCCTTCGTTCGTTGCCTTTATACTTACACGGCGTCAAGAAAAACTGAACATGTTCCAAAAACGGACGAACGAATATTATGATAAGAGATTTAGATCGTCGAACAAAAGTGCGAGACAGCGATGTGGGATCCGAACGGTTAATAGATTACATTTTCTTCAGTTTCCATACACTTTGCAATCCATTCTTTCCCGGATATTCGAATTAATTGCTCGGGCGGACGAATCTCGCCGAATTACCTTAATTTCGACATAAATAAAGATCAACGGATGCTAATGAGCCCGCTAATGCGAGGACGGTTGGAATGAGTCGATTTATATTCCCGTGCCGCGATAACGAGGATACTTGCGCGC
Organism: Ceratina japonica; assembly: GCA_019453355.1. Lineage (NCBI taxonomy): Eukaryota > Metazoa > Arthropoda > Insecta > Hymenoptera > Apidae > Ceratina > Ceratina japonica. Next base: position 106,831 of record SMSR01015961.1, on the reverse strand, counting down.
GGACACGATTTCTTTCGCACCTACGTATTATTATATATGCATTACAGTTTTCGTCGCGTTCCACGGTCACTACTTTAAGCGAGTTGAAGAATACCTCGCGTTTTTGACGCGACGATGAGAATTCCGCCGATCCGTGCCGCGGGCTTTCTTCTCAAATCAGTTTTCACTAGACACCGCGTCGGAATTCACGGAGGAAAGCACCAAGTGACAATGAATCACGGTCTCAATTAGCGAATCGTACCGGATAATAGCCTAATGGACATAATAGATCGTGGGAGTTTTTTCCTTTGTTCTCGATTAAATTGGTAAAGTTTTCTTAGCGAACGGATCGTGTCGTGAATTAAAATCGTCTAATTGAATTTTCATTCGGGGACCTCTTATTATTCTACGCTGCTTAAAATAATAATCCGTGAATAGGATTAAAAAAGAGATTGCACATTCAGTTCTTTCAACTATCGCTGTTTCTATGGGAGGAGTTCCCATTACAATTTCAGATAATATTAGTGAATTAAGTCTTATTCTATCTTTTGTGTACGTCTATGTTTATTATACTTGCCATATTTTAATTCTATACGATACAGTTGGAGTAAATATTTCAACGATATGTGTAGAACAAAACTCGTTGAGGTCTGTGTTTCATTTTTGTTTGCAGATATGTGGTTTCCACCATTTTAGAGGGAATCAGCTGTTTTTTTATACTATTAACGCTACTCGTGTACGCTTGTTTGCCAGCCCTTCAAAACCTTCACGGCAAGACTTTGATGTGCCATTGCGCAAGCCTCTTCATGGCTTATCTTTGTCTTTCCATCATACCTTGGATTACACCGAACATGGCGTTAAACGAAGAAAACCAAAATTCGGGAGCATTCACAATTTGCTCGTCAATAGGTATTTTATAGATTATGAAGAAATAGTAGTATAAGAATTTGTGGAAGAATTTCTCTAATTACTTCTTCAAGTTTAAAATTGAGATAAAGAACAAAACGTAGGAGAAGAAAAAGCTTGGAAACGAGAACGCGTGCACTGCGAACACTATACGGTACGATTTATCTTCATTTTCAGGATTCGCCATGCTCTTCTTCTTCCTGTCAGCTTTTTGCTGGTTGAACGTCATGTGCTTCGATATATGGCGGACATTCGGGTAAGATGATAGTAGCCATTTAAAATTTCCCCCTCGGGCGCATTGTTTGAGTTAGCTTTTCCCGTTCTTTCACTTTTTTCTCAGTATAGTTCGTCGAATTTTTAATATTAAATTGCATGGAGTTCAAATTACACAGGGCGTCTCACCTGAGTTTAGCATTTGATCTTCTTCTTTACTGTGATAAACAAATCTTTGAAGTGTTCACGTCTTTTTAAAATCTGTACCTAGCAATATATCAATGCAACATATCAAATTTTATCAAAACCTAATTTTTAATTCTGTTATCTATAGAACTCTCGTAAGTAATGAAACGAAATTCGATAAAGGTGAGAGAAAGATAATGTACATGTTACTATTAATTTTTGAAATCCGGAATTCATGAAATAACTAATTATTATATGAAGTAATTATGTTTAAGCTCTTAGTTATTTCATAAATTAACTGAATCACACACACCGGTAACATGTACATATAAATGTATAAGAGTATCATCCTTTTACACACTCAAGAAAGTTTGTCATTTTATATTTTATGAAAATAATGGATTTTCATCATTTTGCTGATCAGATTTTTATCACCTTGCTGAATAACGTAGATATATGTCGAGCGTCTCTGTATATAGTCTTTCATCCTATAGCGTGTGAGTTTATGTTCTTAAGTTGCTATTTTAGCTGGGGACGTATAAATAAGTGGAGAAAATAGATCGACGTGATTAGAGAATGATCATTTGAACATTCCTTCGGGTTTCGCGTCCAACGCGTTTTCTGTATTCTGTACACTTATATTTTCTTAANCTACGCTGCTTAAAATAATAATCCGTGAATAGGATTAAAAAAGAGATTGCACATTCAGTTCTTTCAACTATCGCTGTTTCTATGGGAGGAGTTCCCATTACAATTTCAGATAATATTAGTGAATTAAGTCTTATTCTATCTTTTGTGTACGTCTATGTTTATTATACTTGCCATATTTTAATTCTATACGATACAGTTGGAGTAAATATTTCAACGATATGTGTAGAACAAAACTCGTTGAGGTCTGTGTTTCATTTTTGTTTGCAGATATGTGGTTTCCACCATTTTAGAGGGAATCAGCTGTTTTTTTATACTATTAACGCTACTCGTGTACGCTTGTTTGCCAGCCCTTCAAAACCTTCACGGCAAGACTTTGATGTGCCATTGCGCAAGCCTCTTCATGGCTTATCTTTGTCTTTCCATCATACCTTGGATTACACCGAACATGGCGTTAAACGAAGAAAACCAAAATTCGGGAGCATTCACAATTTGCTCGTCAATAGGTATTTTATAGATTATGAAGAAATAGTAGTATAAGAATTTGTGGAAGAATTTCTCTAATTACTTCTTCAAGTTTAAAATTGAGATAAAGAACAAAACGTAGGAGAAGAAAAAGCTTGGAAACGAGAACGCGTGCACTGCGAACACTATACGGTACGATTTATCTTCATTTTCAGGATTCGCCATGCTCTTCTTCTTCCTGTCAGCTTTTTGCTGGTTGAACGTCATGTGCTTCGATATATGGCGGACATTCGGGTAAGATGATAGTAGCCATTTAAAATTTCCCCCTCGGGCGCATTGTTTGAGTTAGCTTTTCCCGTTCTTTCACTTTTTTCTCAGTATAGTTCGTCGAATTTTTAATATTAAATTGCATGGAGTTCAAATTACACAGGGCGTCTCACCTGAGTTTAGCATTTGATCTTCTTCTTTACTGTGATAAACAAATCTTTGAAGTGTTCACGTCTTTTTAAAATCTGTACCTAGCAATATATCAATGCAACATATCAAATTTTATCAAAACCTAATTTTTAATTCTGTTATCTATAGAACTCTCGTAAGTAATGAAACGAAATTCGATAAAGGTGAGAGAAAGATAATGTACATGTTACTATTAATTTTTGAAATCCGGAATTCATGAAATAACTAATTATTATATGAAGTAATTATGTTTAAGCTCTTAGTTATTTCATAAATTAACTGAATCACACACACCGGTAACATGTACATATAAATGTATAAGAGTATCATCCTTTTACACACTCAAGAAAGTTTGTCATTTTATATTTTATGAAAATAATGGATTTTCATCATTTTGCTGATCAGATTTTTATCACCTTGCTGAATAACGTAGATATATGTCGAGCGTCTCTGTATATAGTCTTTCATCCTATAGCGTGTGAGTTTATGTTCTTAAGTTGCTATTTTAGCTGGGGACGTATAAATAAGTGGAGAAAATAGATCGACGTGATTAGAGAATGATCATTTGAACATTCCTTCGGGTTTCGCGTCCAACGCGTTTTCTGTATTCTGTACACTTATATTTTCTTAACGGAATATTTATAATGCTTCTGAGGGTGTTATAAATACAAATTGATACTAATAAATTAGAATAAAGCAATTCCAGTCCACGTAACTCTCATTTGATCCGAGTATCAAGTTTGTTTTTAACAGAACTTGTGTCAGTTGTTCTTGTTAGTATAGATTCGAGATAAGCTAATTCAAATACGACTCGGTGTAGCAATAACTTGACAATTACATTCTACACCTGTTCCGCTTCTAACGTGAGCCAAGGAAAGGAGTTCCCCGAGATTTTCCTTTTCCCAATATCGAATACATTAATATGGAAATACGGCATACCGATCCTTCGAATCGTTTACGCATTAATCAGTCAAAATGAATAAACATTTGTTTCCGTCTACCTCACAAATCTAATTATATCGGGCGTCACGTCACATTGTGAAACTTTTTCTGGAACTCACCACGCGTGTGTCATTTATATTATATTCTTGAACGCAGTTCGAAAATTTCAGCAATTCTTTTTAAACACGAACAAATGTTGTTTATTTGTCTGAGATATTTTTAGAATGTCTGATAACTGTTTCGCAGCATGTCAGCGCAAAAGTTTTTAAGAGATACTTTATAAAAGTAGATATGACTCAATAGAAAAAATAAAAAGAAGCTAACATCAAAATCAATGTTAATTTAAAACTTTTAAAAGAAACGGGTCATAAAAAGGATATTGTCAGTAGTAAAAAATTGTTGTTTCAATATACATGTAACTGTGTACCAAATTAACAGTCTTTGACTAAATGATAAGCGCAAACGCAACTGGAAAGTCCAAAAGTATTGAATCATTATATGTAGATTAACTATTACGCTGCGTTGTACTCGTGCGCATTGTGATATATTTATAATATATCTTCTCTGACTTTATTTTGTTTAATTCTTTTTATTACGTGCTTTTTTTGTGATCATATATAAATTGCTGTAAGATGTCCCGTCATCAGATTTTTCTGTGTTATATAAATGACTAGATATCGTAATTAATAATTACAGACATAAAATATTATTAAGGGTATTGCATAATGTTCGTAGAATTACAAGCGTGGAATTGTCTATATCTAATTATTTAATAACAATTATATCATGATGACAGTGATTAGGTGGGGAATTCTTATTCGACACACTGAAGAATCTTTCAACATTTGTACTCGTATTGTGATATCAAATAAAGTAGTAGAAGATGTAGTAATAAAGTAGAAAGTAAAGCGCAAATATTTTAAACTGTTCTACTCAATTTACGTTTTCATACGAAAGGAATGAAATCTCTTTTCTCAGGAGCTTACACGGTAGCATCTCCAGGAGCCAAAATCAAAACAAGAGATTCCTGTTGTACTTGCTGTACGCATGGGGCCTGTCCATATCTATCGCACTTCTGGCCATAATAATCGACAAGATGGATTACCTGCCGAGCTCGATACGGCCCAATTTTGGCACGCAAAGCTGTTGGTTCGACCGTAAGTTGTCGAGTAAAAAAGATAAGCCGGCCGGTCAACGTGATAAATCGCGGATACCTACCGTGTATTCGATCGTAAAATCAGAAAGAGAAAAAATCAGAAATATTTTACACAATTTGACTTGCGTTCCGATTTGACTTAAACTTCAGACAAACTCAACGATTTTATGAAGTCTAAGATCTCTAAGAAATTTTTAATCTTTACTATTCAAAAAAATTATGCGGAAAATTGTCCAAGTTTGGAAGATGATTACTTATCAACGAATCATCGTAGGACGATACATTTCAAGAGAATAGTATAAAGTCGTAGCTTAAATACAGTTAATAGTGTTAATAATTCTTTCTCGTTTCTTATTATCGGAGCCTAGAGAAAATAGATCGAAGAATTTCAAGCCCTCTAAAGTTTGTATTTTATCGGAGGCTGTTCGTTCGTGATAACGCATAAGCATAGAAAATCAGGTTCTCGTGTTAGTTAGCGAGTAAGTTTGTACGAGCTAAGAGGTGAAGCGAGGGTACAAGAAGGCATAGTGATGTAACAGATAACGGACGAACTTTCCCATTCAGAGCACGGGAGAATATTCACTGACTATTGAACAATATTGCACATTGCGCAAACTTTGAAACATCGATATTTTAAATTTATTCCAAACAATTTTCAAACATCGACATATTAAATTTATACGTGTATAAGATGTTTTAAAAGTTCACTTGGGACCAAATATTGCAATGCTACGTATAAATACTTCTGACAATACGCCGTTTGGATTTATTGTTTTCTTCAAATGGGAAATATTTTGTCCTTCGTTGTGTGAATCGAGGTAGTAAATTAAAAATCTTTGATCGCCGTTTTAATTAAAGTTCTAGTCTAGTTGAACTAACACTATTCGCGGTTATCTTTGTTTGTGTATTTATGCGACGTATCCTCCGCTCATTCCTGTAAGTTGACTTCACAATATTCATTGTGTACGTACCGCGTTGAATTCTGTCGTGGACGAGTTGTCCAGCTTTGCTTGCCTTGTCGTTCAACCACTATACGTACACACGATGTTTGTCCTTGCTTGATTGGTACTGCTATCCTTGTCGTAAAGATTGACCTCAATCTTGATTAAGGTTCTTCCAGTTCATGAACTAGGATATCAATTAGTACAACATAGACTATTTCCTTTCGACGATTAAACTGTGAATGGATTTTTGCGATCTACAAGATAAGATAATTTAATTGTACTTTTTAATTAAAATAGTTTAATTGAATTGTCATTTTGCGAAGTGGTTAATTTCTGATCTTAACTAAAAATTAATCGCGTGGAGAAAGAAGTGATGCATGCGACGGAAAGCGCGACTTTTTCCCGAGAAAATCAGATTTTTTCCAGCGTTCCCACGGGTGTGCTTAAATTTCCGGAATTAAAGCGATATAATACGGCGGGTCTCGTTAAAAGAACAACGCGCGAGCTCCGGCTGGATTTCATCCCCCTTTCGGCATGAATCGTGGCCGTAGATTCCGCGCTCTTTTAAAATCAAATATTGAATTAACGTGAAATATATTTCCGACGGATTTTCGTTATTAACTGAATCTTTATCAAGAGAAATGTGTAGACAAAAATAAGTAATAGCTAAAGTAAAGCTGGTAGATCGCCAGTTCATTACGAATAGAAAATCTTCTTTATTCCGTTTCAAGTTAAATAAGTGCTTGTTCAAGATATCAGGTCCCTTAGAAACGTGTTAATGTTGCAGATTGGCAAAGCAACTATAGCGAGCTAATTTTCTTCAGAGGTCCAGTCGCAATTCAATTGACGTTGAACGTGATCTTTTTCATTCTGACTGCTGAAAAGTGTAGCAAAGTGAAAGCCGAGATAAGTAAAGTTGTCGATCCGCAGGATCCAAGGAGCAAACGATTCCACTCCGCTAAAATTAGGTGAGTTTATTGATCAACTTTTAACATACGTGAGCTGAGAAAAATTGAATAGATGTGTGATTATAACTTCCTATCTATCCAATTTCATATTTTATTAGCAAAATATTAATTAAATGTTTAATTAATTTTACCCCTCGCTTTAGAATTTCTCACGTTCTAAATCAAATGCTTCGTAATAAGTTTCGTGTGCACACAGTTTAATAAAAGCTTTTTTTTTTAAACAAGTGTGAAGAACGTAGATTGTAGAAATTTATTTCATTTTAATATAAAAATTGTATTATTGATTCAGGTTCATCATGAATATGAAGCTGTTCGTTGTTATGGGCATATCCTGGATAGCAGAGATGCTCCCTTCGTTCCTTCAGCAATATACCAATTTTTATAGGGAAATATTTTATGTGGCAGACGTATTGAACAGTCTTCAAGGTTTGCTGATATTTATTTTATTCGTGATGAAACGTCGCGTGTATCAGGCGTTAAAAAAGCGATTAGGTCTTGAGTCGAGGAAATCCACCTCGAGTCAAGCTACGTCGATGCTGCAAGATCCCTTCAGAATGAGAAAAAGCGCGAGCAACAGCACGCTAACTTCCAGCGTGGCTGTTAGCGGAGCGCCCTGACCAAAGAACACTGAAATGTAATTTTAATTCTCAATTATGGATATTGTAACGATAATTTTTTACATATTCAAGGATTTTAATGTTAATATTTTTTTATACTATTACAGTTATATCCTGTTTTTATATACGATTCTTTTATTTTATTCGTAATAGTATTGTTTGCTGTTTATCTTTAGTATTATTTTCCGTTACGTCGCGACGTACGTCGGACTAATGTAAAGTTGCCTATAATAAGAGTACACAAAAACGCGATAAACGCGACTAAAGAATGTATGGAATTTTGTTATCAAATATACAATTTGCGTACACTCTATTAGGCAATTTGATTTCTCTTGTTCTTGCAATTGGGATCATAAATATACTTTCTAATTTTATCACATCGAGAGGTAGAAATGGAAAAACAAAAGGTATGATACATATTACTTTCGTAAATATTATTTTTGCCTTATCTTTACGAGCGTAAATTAGATTCATCTTCCTGGTGTCCAATTTGTCCGTAGTTTTTCAATTCTGCGTGAATATATTTTCTATTTAAAGTTTTAATCCTGTTCTGAATTATTTTACCTCGAATGGAAATCACGAGTCACCAATTATTCATACTTTGTGATAAAAAAGAGAAGTAGAAGCATGTAAATATCCACACGATTTTCTCTGTCCACTTTGTTGGTAGTGAAAGGCGTTAAACGATTCGCAGCATCGTTTAAGCCACTACGGGTTTGTGTTTCGCCGGCTATTAGCGACCGGAAATTCGGTTGAATATTTCAGACTAGAGCGGGTGTTGGCCGGAAACTACGGTAAAAGAGGACGAGCAAAGAAGAAAACGATACTTTTTACTATTTGCCATCTCTTTTATCCTATGTTGCACGATTATTTAAAAATTACGCGCTCGATTATTTTCTCTCCCTTTCTTGGGTTCTATCTCTGTCTAGTAGACTTGTAATCGTTCAATCTTTCGCATTAAAAATATTAAATGAACGATGGAGAATACAAGGGATTTTGATAATCGTATATTTTTTTATACATTTTTAAGATGTCACTGGTTTTTTATAGTAATATATCATTCTAAGTAACCTCTTTAAATTATGTTGAAATTGTTGGAAGTCCACGAGAGACCAAATCTTTTTCGCGCAGTTTGCCTTCACTGTTCATACCATGTCTTTTGTAGTAATTAGTGAGTAGTGACATAATGTCAAGCAAGGGACGCCTTAAACTATACAAAGGGACTTATCTTGAAATTATTAAAATAACTAAGGAACTGGCAGGGCTATATCGAAATGTAGATGAGATTTTTCATGCTCCACATTTCGTTTTCTTCATTACTGATATGGGGCGGTAAGAAAGTTTTAAGAATCAGTGTTGGCAATTTGTAGACGGAGAAAGAAGAGGGAGAGGAAGAGAGCGGTACCACCTTTTAATTTTCATACACAAAAGCGATGTACCCCGTCCGGAAAAATACTCCAGTTTTTAAACCGGTCCTAAATCACGGGGACGCACGATAAACGGCTCTTTTTTTTTTTAAACCTTTATATCCATATCAACGTCGTGCCGTGGAAACGGTCGCGTCGATTATTTTCACGGTGAAGAAAAATAATCGCCGTATACGACGATACTTGACATTTTGAAAATCTCGGAAGTATTACTGAGAATCGCACGATTTCACCGAATCCTACCAGCTACCGCGAGCTTTTACATAAACATATTCATACGCGTACATGTATGACCAACAAGTTTCCGATTCGACGTTAGAACCCGATTTTTTAAAACCATTTCTGCCGCCCGTATTATTATTAATAGTAAACGTATATGTACAGGTACCTTAAACGATTTTGGACCAGGCGTGGTGCCGTATGCAATTGAAATTGGCCCAAAATCGTTTGAGGTACGTATACATCTGTAAATATGTTACTTAAATAATTTTAATTACTTTGAATTATGTTAAGTTATTTGCGAATAAAAAGAGATCATAAGAGATGAAAGAGGACTTTTGTCAACATTTTAAATATTGTACATAATCATTTATTTGTATACAAGATATCCCACTTGATTTTTTACATTCGATTTACGTCATTATTATGACAAACAATTTTTGGAATGATCTTTGAATGGCTGGAACATTGTATTTTTTAATGCGCTTGTCGATGCAGCCTGGTATAGTTAAACATGGCTCGAACTCTTTACTGTCGCTTAATTGCTGAGGAGCGAAAATAAATATTGATGCTAGAAGGATCCACCCAGGAATTAATAAACATTAACCCGACAGTTTAATGCATTGTCAATCGATTTTTCTTTAGGCAAATATTGACAGTCTCGACCTAGCCGAGGTGCAATCGCAACCTGGTAATGTTTAACTGATAGCTTCTTGGCGATTGGCCACTCAGATATAGACGGAACCCTATCTGATAAATCGCTGTTAATTAATTGTCTCCCTAAGGACGAAGTTGTTCGAGAACCGGAAAAAAAGCGTGAGGAAAATGCTTGCTACGCGAACGACTCGACAAATGAGATGTAAACGAGAGTTATCGCGTGTTATAAAACAATAAATTCTAACATTCTTGTACATCGGTTTAAATGAAATATTCGATGTTCACTATTATCTCTATTTGGTTTGCTACTAAATTTCATGCGATAGATATATGGTTTCATTAAAAAGAACTTCAATTTTGTTTTTAAAACGAGCTCCTTGAATACGAAATAAAAGTATTATCCTCTGTCATATTTTCTTGTCATCAAGAAGAAACAGGTAATTCACGTTTGGATTTACCTTGCCGCTTATCGTCTTTTGTAACGATATGTAAAATTAAAATTTCTGTAGTGACCGTATATTGTACATGTATATGGAAAATAAAACGAATGTGCGATAATTATTCGTTCACGATCTGCATAAGAAGCGTGGGTTAACCGTCCCCTTTGGAAAATCGAGGTAGTTTATACGTGGAATCGATTATTCCTGCTATTTTATTACCTTCATTCTTCCGCGTAACCAACGATTTCCGTGCCAGTTTCCGGCTCGAAGATTTGAAAAGCAGATTTCTCCCTCACTAATTTTCCTGCCTCTTTGCGGCTTCCGTTTTCATCGCCGCTTCGATGCACAACCGTGTTGCGTTTTCCTTTTTTTTTTGTACTTATAAGTATACGTAGAATAAGAACGGAACGAAGAGAAACGTCCAAGTTTGAATATTCCTTCGGCGTNAGCGATGTACCCCGTCCGGAAAAATACTCCAGTTTTTAAACCGGTCCTAAATCACGGGGACGCACGATAAACGGCTCTTTTTTTTTTTAAACCTTTATATCCATATCAACGTCGTGCCGTGGAAACGGTCGCGTCGATTATTTTCACGGTGAAGAAAAATAATCGCCGTATACGACGATACTTGACATTTTGAAAATCTCGGAAGTATTACTGAGAATCGCACGATTTCACCGAATCCTACCAGCTACCGCGAGCTTTTACATAAACATATTCATACGCGTACATGTATGACCAACAAGTTTCCGATTCGACGTTAGAACCCGATTTTTTAAAACCATTTCTGCCGCCCGTATTATTATTAATAGTAAACGTATATGTACAGGTACCTTAAACGATTTTGGACCAGGCGTGGTGCCGTATGCAATTGAAATTGGCCCAAAATCGTTTGAGGTACGTATACATCTGTAAATATGTTACTTAAATAATTTTAATTACTTTGAATTATGTTAAGTTATTTGCGAATAAAAAGAGATCATAAGAGATGAAAGAGGACTTTTGTCAACATTTTAAATATTGTACATAATCATTTATTTGTATACAAGATATCCCACTTGATTTTTTACATTCGATTTACGTCATTATTATGACAAACAATTTTTGGAATGATCTTTGAATGGCTGGAACATTGTATTTTTTAATGCGCTTGTCGATGCAGCCTGGTATAGTTAAACATGGCTCGAACTCTTTACTGTCGCTTAATTGCTGAGGAGCGAAAATAAATATTGATGCTAGAAGGATCCACCCAGGAATTAATAAACATTAACCCGACAGTTTAATGCATTGTCAATCGATTTTTCTTTAGGCAAATATTGACAGTCTCGACCTAGCCGAGGTGCAATCGCAACCTGGTAATGTTTAACTGATAGCTTCTTGGCGATTGGCCACTCAGATATAGACGGAACCCTATCTGATAAATCGCTGTTAATTAATTGTCTCCCTAAGGACGAAGTTGTTCGAGAACCGGAAAAAAAGCGTGAGGAAAATGCTTGCTACGCGAACGACTCGACAAATGAGATGTAAACGAGAGTTATCGCGTGTTATAAAACAATAAATTCTAACATTCTTGTACATCGGTTTAAATGAAATATTCGATGTTCACTATTATCTCTATTTGGTTTGCTACTAAATTTCATGCGATAGATATATGGTTTCATTAAAAAGAACTTCAATTTTGTTTTTAAAACGAGCTCCTTGAATACGAAATAAAAGTATTATCCTCTGTCATATTTTCTTGTCATCAAGAAGAAACAGGTAATTCACGTTTGGATTTACCTTGCCGCTTATCGTCTTTTGTAACGATATGTAAAATTAAAATTTCTGTAGTGACCGTATATTGTACATGTATATGGAAAATAAAACGAATGTGCGATAATTATTCGTTCACGATCTGCATAAGAAGCGTGGGTTAACCGTCCCCTTTGGAAAATCGAGGTAGTTTATACGTGGAATCGATTATTCCTGCTATTTTATTACCTTCATTCTTCCGCGTAACCAACGATTTCCGTGCCAGTTTCCGGCTCGAAGATTTGAAAAGCAGATTTCTCCCTCACTAATTTTCCTGCCTCTTTGCGGCTTCCGTTTTCATCGCCGCTTCGATGCACAACCGTGTTGCGTTTTCCTTTTTTTTTTGTACTTATAAGTATACGTAGAATAAGAACGGAACGAAGAGAAACGTCCAAGTTTGAATATTCCTTCGGCGTGCATCTTTTGTATTGCATTGTTTCCTTCGAACGAAAACATATTTTTACTAACTCTGAATAAAAGATTGTTTATTTACTGAGCCACTGCTTGCGATAAAAATGTTCAGGTTCTAAATATTTTCTCAAGAAAGGTAGTCTTTTCTAAACGGGATTAAGGTATGTAATAATCGCTAATAATATAAACTCTATACATATGTGTATAATTACATAACTTTTAATACTAACATGATTTAGTGTCCAACTATTAAAATTCTAACTCTCGCGCACAGTCATCCTCACCGATCTGGTAAATTAATGCTCTCAAGCTAATTAATTAATCGATTAATTTGCGCGCAAATACAGTCTGCTTCAAGTTTCAACTGATCGATTAATCAATTCGCTGACTCCACTGCCGCCCCTCTCTCTCATCCCCGTATTCAAGGTTAATTATACAGACACAGAATATGTACACCTACATACGCACATTATTGCCCGTTCATTGCGTTTCCCTACTATGGCAAACAGATTGTTAAAAGATTATCGTCATTATTATTAATTATTATTATCATTATTATTGCAGACAGGCACTTTAAATGTGACGTATGCAATATGAAAATTCTTTCTGATGTTTCATATTAGAAAGAATTGTTTTTATCTCCTAAAAAAATATTCGAAGTTTAGAATTGATTGTCAAGAAATTTTGTCTTACCTAATCGCGACAGTCTTTGTTCAATTTTTTATACTCATTTCAAATACTGTAATCAGTGTCACTAATTATAATTTATACTCTGAATATACGATCTCCCCATAGGTCAGTGGACACTTGGCAAAATTCCAATAATAAATTAATATCTTATAGAAATAAAATCATAATGAGTGAAAGAACATATTAATTATATCGTATATATGCATAATTATAGCAATAATTGTTTAAGAATTTATTTAAACAAGCACTTGGAAAATAATAAGTGTCCAGTAACTTATGGACGGCAGTATATTTATAACTGGCATATAACTAGTAATATTCGATTAAAATTCTTTCTTTAAATAATAATCAATTTATGAGATAAAATCATGAGATTGTGTTGATATTTTATAATAAACGATACAAAGCTGTAGAATTCACGTATATGTTATTTAAAAATCATTTGGATGAAATGAGTACTAGAGCAGTTTAGATTTAATTTTCCCCTTTCCAAAAAGGTGCCCGACAAGACGAAAATCTTTCATTATAAGAAAGATCGATTCCCGTAACGATTTTTGATCAATTCAGTGGGTAACATTGAAATTCTACCTGGTTATCGTAGTTGTAGCCCCTTAAGCAAATTTATTATCTTTGGAAAGGAGACATAATTTTTTCACTGTGAAACGTATTAATCGTTTGTCGAAAATAAAACACGTGAATCAGAATCCAAATTCCGCAATGTACCAAAGCTAGATTTTCATCCAATAATCGTTTAACACATCAAGAAACTCACGCTATGAAAAACATAATATTTATGAGAGCATTCAAAACAACATGTAAAATATTCGAAGTTTCTCCACCGATAGGCCGAACTTCCTGTAACAATTGCCATATTTAATGCATTCAAATTGCATTAAGACATCTCGCAAACGGCATCCTTCTTCGATCAGAAGACAAGCATACTCACATCAACAGAATGCAACGAAGTTAACATGAGAATTCTTCACACCCTCTTCTTGCCACTGCGGAACGTACTCAAAGGCGATAAGTAAGGTAGAATGTAGAAAATTCGCGCGAGAAATTATCGACGCTGCAATAAAATGCGGACAAGCTATTTAGGAAAACGATCACGTCCCTCAAGGCTTTCTCTCGTTTGCGGTCTCCTCGAGGTCTGGGTCCTCATTGATGATGGAAATGTCTCGAATCGAAGGTCTCCGAGCTTTCCAGCCCTCCGGCGGTGCCACAGGCGCTGTGGTCTTCGTCAGAAGCTTTGGTCCCGACAGCGTGATTATTATGGCGCCGGCCGGTGCGGTGAGCAGAATCGAGAGTACACAGATGGTCACCACGGTCTCGGCGTAGAACACCTGTTCAGGATCGTTCGGGTCCACTTTGTCGAGGGTGGTCGGTCCCAAAGCTGCCTGCACGGTCGCCTTTGCCATCCAGGATAAAGCTATGAATACTTTCTCTTTGAGGTTCAACTTGGAACCAANCGAAATGAGTACTACAGTAGTTTAGATTTAATTTTCCCCTTTCCAAAAAGGTGCCCGACAAGACGAAAATCTTTCATTATAAGAATGAAGATCGATACCCGTAACCATTTTTGATCAATTCAGTGGGTAACATTGAAATTCTACCTGGTTATCGTAGTGTAGCCCCTTAAGCAAATTTATTATCTTTGGAAAGGAGACATAATTTTTTCACTGTGAAACGTATTAATCGTTTGTCGAAAATAAAACACGTGAATCAGAATCCAAATTCCGCAATGTACCAAAGCTAGATTTTCATCCAATAATCGTTTAACACATCAAGAAACTCACGCTATGAAAAACATAATATTTATGAGAGCATTCAAAACAACATGTAAAATATTCGAAGTTTCTCCACCGATAGGCCGAACTTCCTGTAACAATTGCCATATTTAATGCATTCAAATTGCATTAAGACATCTCGCAAACGGCATCCTTCTTCGATCAGAAGACAAGCATACTCACATCAACAGAATGCAACGAAGTTAACATGAGAATTCTTCACACCCTCTTCTTGCCACTGCGGAACGTACTCAAAGGCGATAAGTAAGGTAGAATGTAGAAAATTCGCGCGAGAAATTATCGACGCNTTTTGATCAATTCAGTGGGTAACATTGAAATTCTACCTGGTTATCGTAGTGTAGCCCCTTAAGCAAATTTATTATCTTTGGAAAGGAGACATAATTTTTTCACTGTGAAACGTATTAATCGTTTGTCGAAAATAAAACACGTGAATCAGAATCCAAATTCCACAATGTACCAAAGCTAGATTTTCATCCAATAATCGTTTAACACATCAAGAAACTCACGCTATGAAAAACATAATATTTATGAGAGCATTCAAAACAACATGTAAAATATTCGAAGTTTCTCCACCGATAGGCCGAACTTTCTGTAACAATTGCCATATTTAATGCATTCAAATTGCATTAAGACATCTCGCAAACGGCATCCTTCTTCGATCAGAAGACAAGCATACTCACATCAACAGAATGCAACGAAGTTAACATGAGAATTCTTCACACCCTCTTCTTGCCACTGCGGAACGTACTCAAAGGCGATAAGTAAGGTAGAATGTAGAAAATTCGCGCGAGAAATTATCGACGCTGCAATAAAATGCGGACAAGCTATTTAGGAAAACGATCACGTCCCTCAAGGCTTTCTCTCGTTTGCGGTCTCCTCGAGGTCTGGGTCCTCATTGATGATGGAAATGTCTCGAATCGAAGGTCTCCGAGCTTTCCAGCCCTCCGGCGGTGCCACAGGCGCTGTGGTCTTCGTCAGAAGCTTTGGTCCCGACAGCGTGATTATTATGGCGCCGGCCGGTGCGGTGAGCAGAATCGAGAGTACACAGATGGTCACCACGGTCTCGGCGTAGAACACCTGTTCAGGATCGTTCGGGTCCACTTTGTCGAGGGTGGTCGGTCCCAAAGCTGCCTGCACGGTCGCCTTTGCCATCCAGGATAAAGCTATGAATACTTTCTCTTTGAGGTTCAACTTGGAACCAATTCCGACGAGCACGGTCGCGATTATTCGAATCACGATGCCTGCTAACAAACAGCACAGTCCCATGTAAACCGTTTTCCCTTCGAGCTCGTCGATTCGGATTTGAGCACCCGTCACTGCGAACAGGATTGGTTCGAAGATCATCCAGAATATCTCGAATGCGGTCGTCACTGGATTCTGAAATTAGACGTTCGTACATTATGGTCAACATGCTATAACATACTGCTAACTACTACTACTACTACTACTAACTGTAACTGTTTAGGCAATGCGATGATATTCATGATTAATTGTTTTATATTTACGAGCTATTTATTTTAACGCAATTCAGGCGATATTCGGGAAAATTTTCGCACGACTTTGCAGTTATGGATTTTGCTGAATTGAAAATTCGATCACTCGAAAACATTCGAGGTACGATGCAAGCGGGAGAACCTTTTGACGAAATAATCCGGCCGGATACGTGCAGGAAAACGCTAGTTGGCTTCGAGTTCGTCGAGAACTCATGATACCCGTTGTTCGAGTTTTCGTTATTCGATTGATGATGCACTTCTGCCATTTGTTTTCAAGCGAACACGCTCTACATGAACAGCTCGGCAGAGACTAATCCTCTTATGCCATAGTACTGCTACGTAACGGTGACATGGCCTCTAAGCGTTCACCGATCGCATCGTGAAAAATGGAAGGAACAAATATTCGTATGGAACGCCGAAAGCTTGTACCAATATCCTTTTACAGTATTACGATTGGGCCATTCAATATTTGCGCGTGCGATGCGAACGCATAGTTTTTTCGATCTGTTTCCGTCTACAAAATGGTGAGTAAAAGAGATTGAATAATACATGTACGCTCAGTGCAACGCTTATGATTGCTTAAAGAAATTAGGACGATTTCATTAATTTATGGTTAAGGAAATGAGTATTTGATTAAATTCAGCGCTTGTCTAATCAAATGCCCAGATAAGAGAACGATTTACTTCAAGAACTGATTAAATATTAGTGCCTGATCAAGAAGTAGCTGCTTGACAGTAATTTTATTAACGTCGTAACCAGGTCTCGAGAATATCCGCAACGAGAAATTTTCACGGGATGTGGCTGAAAGTTGTAGACTGTCAATAATTAAAGTTTCACGTTACAGGGATTTCCTCCGAGAAACCTCATGATAAAATAGTCTTCGAATTCGTCATGAATCATAGCTTCTATGCGCATGATACAATTAGCTTGCACAGGCGGGGGCGTCGTTATTCTTCCATACCCCGCCACCAGAGACTGCCAATATCATTAATATTTCGCGTTGGATATTGCGCCACTTAATAACCCCGACTTAATGGCCTCACTCTTTCGCGTTGTAAATCAACACCATTAATATTACCGCGACGAACGCACCGTCGTCATTATTGTTTCGTCTCTAGTTATTAGAACGAGCTATTAATAATTCTCGTCCATTGAACACTTCTAATGGAAGAAATTCATTGCAATAATTCCTTGAATGGAAGACAATACTTCAATGCTTGCCAACGCTTATATTTCTTAGTTTTATTAGGTATTATAGGTATACTTGACGCAAAAGTAAGAAGCGTAAGAGATTTTAACCTTGCCTCTACCTGTTCAATTTAAACGGAATTTAAGCTAATTACGATTATCGAAAAACTTTCAAGGCAATTGATGTAGGGTCAAGGCAAACGTGTGTACAATGCACTCATTTATGTAAAATAACAAATAACACGAGTCTGTATATGTATAGGTATACAGGATTGTGTACAATACGGGCACCGCGACGTATTATTTCTTGACGGTATCTCGGATCGATTTCGAACAATCGTAATACTGTATATATGTATATATCAAGCACCTTATCGGGGACCGATCCTGATCGCGTGTCCTTAGCGCGGGCCGACGTGCAATTTGTCGCGGTGTGTTCCGGACGAGGCTGTTATCGGTAGGAGGCAGAAATGGGCGCGACGCGTATTGTATAAATTCGTATTTCTGTTATTATTCGAGCGGACGGCAAGCGTTCCTTCGCTATTTGGTCCTCACTTGCGCGGATCGGTAGTGCGATCCGTGGCTTCAAGTTAACTTAATTAGGGGTGGTTTTATGAGACTATTTTAGACCTTGATTGGGAGTTCTCTCCATGGTACCTGAAGGTCGACCTACGGTGCAGAGAAGCCTGAAAAGGCTGATATATGGCTGTCTGGCTAGAGGGCTGACAGGTGGGAGGCGTTTGTCTTAGCGTGTATGTTTGTATTTTTCGGTGCGTAGTTGTCGTTGGAAAAGTGCGTTCGGCCTGCTTTAAGCCTCTCCGGTAATTATCGGCGACGCTAAGATTTCGGGAGAGTGCGCTCGGGGTATGCGGAAGAGTCGTCTTTCAGAAATTATGGCTCTGGCTTTCGTGACGATTAGTTCGATTTTCTTCTTTCTTTTCGTTTTGCGATTTAGCTTTCGAGCGAGGTTACTTAAATGCGTACATTATTCGGAACTTGTATTGATCCAGTTTTCATTTATTCTATTCATGTTCGTAATATGTTTATTTTTAGCATTTAATTGTGTAGGTTCATTTAGCTTACTTTATTCACGAACACGGCGTTTGATTTGCACGCGATTGAATAGAACCGTTTGTTCCCGAGGTGTGCATTAATTAACGCGGACCAATCGAATAACTTAATTAGGGGTTGCCAGTCTGTTTGATTACCACCGAATCAGCCGGAGTTTCTTTTTTCCTTCTCCGTGCTTAGTCCGCTTACATTCCCCTCGCACCGTGCACTTTTCTTCCTTACTCTTTCCCCGTTTCCTGCCTCGCCTTCTTCTTGTTTTTCTTTTTCCGCCGACTCCTCCCTTCCGTCTTATCACTGGCACTTCCGCGAGCGGCTTTCAATGTGACCTGTAACCAGAGCAGCCCTCTGGTATTTCGCATAATTAATGAAATCGATCGTCATTCGAGGAAGGCGAACTTCATTATATAACCTCCAGTACTTAATTACGGACCGCTCCCATTCTACGACGCTGATCGCGTGTCGCTTTACTTCTCTTCCCTCGTTTGCCTCGCGTTCACTCGTTGAAGCTCGCGTAAGCTCAGCCCTGTAGTTATATTATCGCTGTGAAGTCGCATATTTAACGGATATCTGCACAGAGACTATGAACGCCTTTCGCTGATTTAACTCTTCCATGAATCGATGCAAATATTGCACATAAGTAGTTCATTTTCTAGCGACAGGTCGAATCTTCCACGCGGCCAAGTTATTTGTTTGGTTTTTAAATTTAGATGCTGTTTCTTTTGTTTCTATATAACTTCGTCACATGAGCTTTTCATGAAGGAGATAAATTTATTTTATGATAATTTTTAACATTTTTGACATTTTATGTTCTCTATAAATGTGTAGAAAGAGTCCAAAGTTGCGCGGCGAGTTCAATTAAAGGGAAGGAAGGGGATCTAATTCTCAACGGACCGGAAACTGTTACGACTGACGTCCTTCCTCGACCACTTCCGGTCACCGTTCCGCAAGCTCGGTCGCGATATTTTTGCTACGCAAACAGACGGCAGTTTATCCCGCTGCTGTCGAACTCTCTGCTTTTTCTTTGGACATATCTTCTACTAATGTTTGCCTCCGAAGGAGCCGAGCGTTTAAAGTCGCGTGGTAGAGTTGTTTAGAGAGGCAGAAACCCGAAACGGTTCAAGAGAGAAATATTTTGCGCTTATATTTGTCTATAGATTATTAAGTTTTTCCTTTAAAGGGACGCTACTTATGTTGTATGTTCCGATGGAAATTGGAGCAGCTTGATCAGGTTCGGTTTAATACCTTGTCATTACGAGTTTTGCAAGCAGTTGCCGGGAAGAATAAATGGGAAATATTATTTAACACTCAAGATGAAGAGAACTCTATGTATTATATATCAAGTTATTTTTTCTACGTGTTATGCAAAGAAGGGTGCGTGACTATCATTAGTGAAGAACACTAGTACCATTCTATATGTCCAGATTGGCGGTTATTTGACGAAAAATTCGTGCATGGTGGACATATGCAAATATGCTTTGGATCTTGGACTTCGGATCAATTTCACTAGATTCGCGGATTCTTTAAAATGAATACCCTACTGGAGGTCAAGATGTTGCGATTTTTGCAGATACATGTTTTAGCGACCAATACCAATAAAATGAGTTTCAGAAAAATGATCAGATATCTGGATTTATTTCGCTCATACGTAAGATCTACTCGGAACTCATTTTAAATTTCACGTTCACGTTATCTGGATAATGAAGTCTTAAAAAATCGGCATTCTGTCCACTTAGTAATCATATGTACATCCAATTCATTGTATTCTGGCTGAAAATAAACATAGACGAATAAGTACGCATTCCCGTGATAAATAGCGAGCGTTGTTTGTGTGCGGTCAAAGTACAATGAGTTGACTTCACACTGCCCGATCCTGTTTCCTAGTTTTGATAGCTTTCGACGGTATTGCTAGTTGGGTATTAGTTATTATGCCGGAAGAGCTTTTAGGTAATTCCGCGGGGCGATCGAATCCTTGCCTTGACTTCATTAATTTCCACTGTTGTACCTCGCTAATTCATTCATTAAAGTATGAATATATTCCGTTGCATTAATGATCTATCTGCTTGTTTCTCCATGTGTACTACGGTATCGGAAAACACACATTTTCGATGAAATTGTATCAGGTTTTAATTAGTTATATGACGTAGAGAATAAGTCAATATATTCGTCACAATTGTGAAAGCGAAGATAACGTAAACCATTTAATTCTCTGGCCGCAAACTTACGAGCAATTTATTTCCAATTGGTCTCAACAATCCGCTTACTGATATCGTTAATGCAGTAAATTATGCGAACGCCTTTAAGAGCTCTTTCAAACTTTTATACTCTTTTCTAAATATAATTATCGTATGTCCTATAAGAGAATGTGTACACGCGAAAGTCACATTTACACCAATGTGTGTTATATATGTTATTATATATGTTAGGCCAGAATCAGGAGCTAGATGCGCAAAATCGGATTCTCTATCTCATAAGAATCGTCTTCTGAACTTCGGTCCGTATTTGGTGTCTAAACACATAGACGTATCGAGATTCACGTATTGCTGCGCGAAAGAGGCAACGCGTCCGCGCAATACGTACAACCGAGATTATTGCGTTCCATCGCACAAAGGATCACGTATCTCATAATATGAGGCGAGATCGCGCGAAATTAAATTAAATAAATCAACATGCAGCGAGCAACCCACCGGTTGCGTAATCTGGATTGCAGGTAAACAGCGGCAGTAAATATTGAGGGGCGGCTACGAGTGTATTCCAGCCGGGTTTCGAAACATGCATTCAAAATGTATATTTCCATATTTCGATGCGCGTCTAGAAGCAGTTGCCACCATCCGCGAACGAGTCATTGCTCTCACGTCGCATATAGGATCACTAGTATCAATGAGACGCGAGTGACGTTCGAAAATTTTGGTCGATTACAATTTTAACTGGAATAGGTATGTATTATATATACTTACTATTGTAAAATATCCGCCTGCATAACAAAATCGAAACGATTTTCCTACCTGCACATGTCAAGTTGACATCTGACTTTTAATCACAGACATAAGAGCTGTTACATATGTATGTATTGGAAATTAATAGACGACGCCGCCGATGATGGCGCTAAGATAGCAGAGAGAATACGGTGAGGTTGGGAGCGAAGGTCCACGAGACCCGAGAGCCGACTGTATGGTCATTTATATTAGTTATTATATTTAATAAACTTCTTTATTCACATCTTAAGTTCAGTGTTGCTTTAAACCCAACATATGAACGTAACAAGAGCATACACCGAGCGATCAATGTACTTTTTTTGTCTTCGTAAAAGATAGAGAAATCATGTTCTGAATCTCTTTTTGTCTCTTTTTCATATGTCGATACAAGAAAAAATAGAAACGTTTCCATTAATTTGCTTTCTTTCAATCATCCGGCTTTAATTAAATTTCCCATGTAAGCGCTCGGTCTATTGTTACATGTTTATGTTTTTAATAAACGATTTAATCGACCATGCATTTGTACATCTTTGTATCACCCTTTATTTAGTTTATGTCCTAAAGAGATGGAAGTTATCGGAAATCGAAATTCATCAGATTCTTAGCTTTCTCATGCCTTGTTCTATTCTCAAACGTATTTATAATACAAAATGATATTTATAATAAAATTTCTGAATTATTCATGAATGTGAAAAAGTAATATATAAATTATTCAAATCTACGGCGGAAGAATATACGTGTATTCAACAGGAATGTCTGTTATGAACAAAACATATTACATATTAATTTGATGAAGAGTGACAGAAGAGTCACAGAAATATTTCTAATCATTTTCTCGATATGACAATCAATTCCATGATTACGGGGATGAACATTGGCTTAACGGAAACGTAACTTGACATGTATAAACAAGAATAATAGTGGCTTCTCCGATATTGGTTGACGACCGCGACACGCTATTACGTGCCCAGCCGCCGAGTTGAAGGATTCATGGGCAAAGCATGGAAAATATTAACACCTTCAACGCGGTCACAGTCGGTAACTGCCTTGCGAATCTTTCCTTCAAGTTATGGCAGTCGACGATAAAACGACGGCTTGCTCTTTGAACAGCGTCGAACCGAAGCAGCCGGTTTATTGAAAATAAAACGGGGGTCGTGGAAATTGTTCAAGTTCACCGTCTGCAGCGACGATAAATGACAATAGCTGAAGTTTTTAGCCTAAGGAGAAGAATTATGGTAATTAGGTCAGTGTTAAAACTGTACGTTGCTACGAAGCGATGAGTGACGCGGCACTGCGTATTTCGATAATTTTTACGTCATGCCCGTATAACTTTAAAAAATTATGTAATATCGACGTGAAAGTTTTTCCAAGCTGAGATTCATTACATTTCTTGAAGTAAATATTGCGCCTTTTTAACCTCTTAGCTTACAATGACGTGTCAGAGGCGTGATAAGTTCACCGGGCCAAGAATAAACAAAACATGTCAGAGACGTAGTGGGACGGCCGTACCAAATGTAAATAAAACGTCTCAGACATGACGTTCATTCAGTTTTCTTTAACCGCATTTGGAGCAAGATATTATAAAAGTATCCTGTATAAAGTTTAAGACAAGGGATTAATCAACCCTTTAACTTTCAGTACTATACCGGAGACATTTCTCGTTTTAAAGGTGTGTAAGATTTTATCATCGGTTTGTAATTAATTTTTATTAGCAATCCGTAGATTTCCTTATTAAAATCACAAATAAATGAAGTAACTTTCAACTCTTTCGGATGCTAAAACTAAATATTTTAGTCCTATACATAAATCAGTGGAAAATAGTGTCTAATGCTTATTTCTTCATTAAAATTTGCATCGATATATTTATTTGAAATATAATTTATGTGATTGCAATATTTTATGCGAAATATAAGTTATACGTATAAAAGTGTTGCAAAGCCGTTTCAAGTTATAAGTATATATGGGTATTTCATCATTTGAAAATGTATGTTACACCAATGCAATGCATGTTTTTAAACGTAGACTATTCTATAACTGAATTTAAAATCGACATTTTCCATTCCAAAACGATAATATAAAATATACATAGTATATGTATCAGTCTTACAATTTTTGAATAATAATCCAGGAGTCTGGGCTTTAAAGGGTTAAATTAAAAATTAACCAGTATAAGTCGTGTAATGGTCAATACCAATAACTATATGGAAATTCCTCCAACTAGGCGAAGTTTCAAAGAACAGATCTCAAAGTATAGAAGAGATCCTAAAATCATGGAACGAGTGGAAAATTGAGGTTTACGGAATGGGTGCAAAACTTAAGTTGATGTTCGTGAAATTCAGCCAGCGACAACCAACTGGGACGGCTACATCACGAGTTCGCGATTTAATATGTCGTTCTCTTTAGTTATAACCAAGTATTGACGTCGCATTATAATTGACGCGTCCTCGTAATTCGTTTCATGTGATTAACAACCTTTGAAACGGAATTTCAATATATCTTCAGGCCAAAAGGCAATCAATCGACTAAGCTCGATGATTGATTCGAAAAATAAATCAAAAGCGCATATCGCGCAACGGACGGATATCCATCCGTGTTGGGTAACACCGTGAAAATATTTCCGATTCGCATAAATTTTTCGCGTCGTTTGCGTTAGCAGTTGCGGTATTACGCTGCCGTTCTAAGTTTAAATCTCCGGCAAATGTGTTTTAAATCATGGAAATGGACGAGCTATTCTTGGAGAAATGTTGGATGGTTAGAATTGTCAGACAGGTTCGATATTTTCATATTTCGTCAACCAAAAAAAAGTATCAGATCTCACGCTCGTGTACTTACATCGTCAACTTCCCAGCCTTCTTTCTGCCAAAAGTAGCAGCTGACGAATGCGGCCGCAACTACTGCCAAAGGACCAGCACCTCCTAGCTCGATCGCTTCACTTCCAAACACAGCTATCAATCCACCTCCTAACAGCATCAGCACTCTCAGTGGTACCATGAAGGGCTGAAACATTATGAATTGTACGATAAATCAAATTTGCTCGCTAAATTTTGAGTAACAAATGCATGAAAATGAATCTTTGCATTCTTATTTCATGATCCTTGACTAAACGGTCAGTCATTACCCCCTTTAAAGTCACCCGAATAATTATTTACGATTATCCATAAATAGAGCAGAAACAAATGTGTGTGTGTGTGTAATTCGGATTCTCATTATGATTATATTTTCGATTTTAAATCTGATCTTGATTGTGATCTTTATTTCAATTCGGATTCCGAGGTTCGTGAATACATCTGTCTTTTATTTCGACGGGAGCTTTTCTATTTCAGTTCGCATCTACTCTCTCCTGTCACAGTTTCACTTCACCGTTACGTGAAGCAATATTTTATCAAGAAATAGAAGGAAAGGAGGCGTCGATGCGTGGTCTCAAGAAAATAGAAGGTGAAGAATGAGGGGAAGAATAATCCATCGACTCGACGCGATAATTAATGGGTATATAATTATTTTACTTCGACTTGTTTTCTATCTCATCTTAGCTATCCCTTCCTTTCACAGTTCAATCCTCGTCCTATTTATATAATATTATGTATGATAAGTATAAAGTATGTGTACATATCTTTGTCAATTCTTGTATTTCTCAATTTTACACGACTGTAAGTCATAAACAAATCAATTAATTTCGCCCAGCAAATAGAACGAGGCGCAATCTCGTTTGTGTCGACAATTAAATTATTCACCTTGACCTCCTCCAAAGCACTTCATTCCACCCTTCGCACCCTTTCTTTCTCGCCCCTAGTGTTTTATATTTTTAGTTTACGGTCTCGCTTCATCTCCGGGCAACTTTATCGGGCAACGGTAAATCCGCTTGCTTTTAACGAGCGGGTCGTTAACGTAAGCCACACTTTGTAAAATTCCACGGAATAAGACATCATCCATCCCCTAGTCCTCGTCTTTTATTCGCCTTTTTCTCGCGGCCCCTCGAGCAGATCGAAGACCCACTTCCGTTTCAAGTTTAATTCAATAACGCTTCAGATCTGCCTACCTACCCCTGGGTCCGACGGTGCTTGTAAAGTTTCAGGTTATTTCCTCGCTTGCGGTGTTCGACGGGGTTAATGTTTTCTTTTTTCCGCAGAGGACGACATTGATTTGATTTGTATTCAATCCTCTTTCCATTCGTTCTTCTGCTACGGTCAACTCTTGTTCGCCATTTATGAAAGATTATTCAAGAACAGATACCTTTTATTATCTGTAAATAGTTACGAGACGTGATATGTGTCATCCTAAAAATCATTTTCCACTGCTTGCCCGGTTCTAAAAATTGTGAACCCGAGGCAATATTTTAGTAGGCGAGAAGGGACACGCATTCATTGAAAACTAAGGGGGAACGCGTTTACTGGCGTTTACTCAGTCACGCGCGTGCACGTAGCCCTAGGAACGCAATATTCAGCGACTTATGGCAATATCGCGACGCGTTTAGGAGAGGCCACAGGATCACGTTGTAACCGCACCGCAACTGAGCGCTACGAACACGTGCGGTTTACGTGCGCGCGTCCTGATGATTTGTGCGATCACGAAAATTTCATAACAACGGAACAGCGGACGGTGGAAATACCGGATTTCTAACG
The DNA here is from genome assembly GCA_019453355.1 of Ceratina japonica. Taxonomy (NCBI): domain Eukaryota; kingdom Metazoa; phylum Arthropoda; class Insecta; order Hymenoptera; family Apidae; genus Ceratina; species Ceratina japonica. The sequence continues at coordinate 80,565 of SMSR01015961.1, read as the reverse complement.
TTCGCGATCTTCCCATCATCTGGAAACTCATTCCTCTAAGAAAATCTTTTCATATTATCCAAAATTCATCCGATTTTCGATATCCGGTTAGAGACACGTCTTGACTGCATACTGACCAGTAAACATAATGCTGATTTTTTGCCGTACTTTCTTTTGTTGGGATCGAGTTGTTATAACTCGAAATTACATATGTGACCAATCTCTCGTCGCTTATTTAAGTATGTTAAAATTATCAAACAGCTATAATTTGTGGTGTTTAATTGAAATTTTATTTTATGCTAATAGTTTTTATGTTAATAGTTAATAGATTTACGAGTACAATATAAGTGCTCTCTACAGCGAGCTATGTTTACCTATGACGGTTAAAATATAATGAATTGGGTGTACATGTATACATATAAAAATAGCGTATCGCGAATAAAAGGTTTTTAGAATAAGCTTCAAGAATCAAGAATATCTCGAAGCCGTCTCGTTCCCATCACTATAGCGTGGATGAGTTTTATGATACGTAGCCGTCATGTCGATCTTGATTCTCATTTTTTATCTATTCGTAATCGATCTTCAGTAAGGAACGCAGTCAGAAGGATTCGATTCCAATATCTACGAGCTATCGTAACGTTTTTTTTTTTATTTTGCTACCTTTCTGTACTCATACATATGATTCTTCTGCGTTTTTTCTTCTCTCTCTTTCCAGTCTCGTTTCACGAGTATCGACAGAATGTATTGGTTCTCGACGTGGGAGACTTAAGGATTGATATTTATATTGCTGGAATCGAAATTTTTCCCGGAGAGTCGAGTGCATGTAAAGGGGCTTACGTTTTATAATCAGTAGCTTTTTATCTCGAGGAATCGTTTGATACGCTGCGAGACTATAAAATCAACAGTTACGTAGAGAAGTAATAAGAATGACTGAGAAAAGAATTGAGAGAAATGAGAATCGCAATAAGACTGCAGATCTTTATGCAAGATAAAACACTTATGGTATCAATTAAAAGTATGCATTTTAGGTAAACATTTGTTTTATTCAAACATTGCAATGCCCATTCACCTGTTTTTATATGACGAGCATTTTTTATATTCTTTGCAGGCATAAGTTTTCTATAAATACATAATATTCGTAGTCTAATTACAACACAATGCTTGGTTACTTATCTTGAAAATTCTCAATTAATATAGTTGCGATAGAATTATATTATATGCTCGTACGACGATGATACGGAAGAATCTAAGTGTGATTTGTGGAATGAAGGCTTGTAAGTTGGCACGGCGATCCTTTCTGGGCAGAGCAATGTCTAAGTTGGGGTGCAAAAGAAAAGATTGGTGCTGGCTAGCGAATATTCGAAAGAGTACACTTGAGCGATATCCATCTTGATCAGGTCGGGCCATCCTGAAGTGGCTGAACTTTTCGAGGAATCCTACAATCGAGCCAAGCCGGGGATAATCAATTACCGGATTACAAAGCGATTGGACACTCGAGAGAAACGAGCAACGGAAACAAGGGGAAAATACCGCGGAGGTATTTCCTTATACCGACCGGATTCCCGTTTCTCGTTAATCCTGTTGGCCTGTACTGCAGATGTCATGAACGGAAACGCGAAGAAGTTGTAACGCGACGAAGAAACGATACATATATCAGCATTTCGAATGATCTCGATTTATGACACGGATTTCCCCGGGTGTCGTTTCTCATTCTAACTCCCGCGTTCCGCGTCGCTTCTAATCTTCAAAGAAGGAACGACGCATTTTTCTAATCCTTGTGCTCGGCGGCCATAAACAGAATGCGATCTTCTATGCATTCGTCAGAAATTTTAATACGCAAGGCGCAAAACGTAGTGCGATAATAGTTACGAAAGAAAAGTTTTTGATAAGTAAGTACATTATATATTCTTTTCTATGCTAAAAATTAACGCGTTTCAAACATATAAAAATACAATAGGAAAAAATATCGATGTTACACCCTTCGATGAATCTTTTCGCCCCAGTTTCCACTCTTTGGTGATCGAAGCTATGGAACGAAAACAGTCTGCAGGATTCGGAATCCCAAGTCGCGTCGATATTCACGTTCCGCCTGAATGCTATTAATAAAAATGTGGTAAGTATGTACATACCTGGCATATAGCAATACGTAGTACATACTATATACATATTTCAACTCCCTAAAGATTTACTACGTGAATCCGCGTAGAGTCTTTCATTTCTAGTAACGTGCATTTATCGTACAAAGAGTATCGAAACCATGTTCTGAATTAGTTCACGATCGGTATTCCCGCAAACTTATGTCGGCAGTGCACATCTCGCCGAATATACGTAATACAATTTCTGTGTTTCCGTAATTGAATAGTCTGTTTAGAAGACGTGATCGCGGAGAACGTAAATGATATTTCCAGACTAAACCTTTGCCTTTTGAGACGAAGATGGAAGAGGGAACGGCACCGCGATGCGATACGACGCCAGGTCGCTTTATTTCTCTTTGGTCGAATCAATCGAGATAGTTTTCGATATCTTGTGGAACGAAAAGCGAGGACGCGGCCAAACGGAAAGGAAGGATAGGAATCCGTCATGACGCGGGAGTGTATCCCCGGACAAATATGATAAACGTCCTCGAAAATACGGCTAAATTTAGTTTGCGATGACTCGACGGGCGAAATCGAGTTTTTCTATCAATATCACGGTTGATACAACTTTTATCAATACAAGATAACGCGTTTTTTGTGCTCCGATCAAAGTCTCGCGATAGTGCTGTTTAAACAGGAAATATTTCTTCGATTCCTACGCTTTGCTATTCTCGTACATCAAATATTAGAACCAGAGGGTATTCAAAATTCTGAATTAAACGGTAATATATATGTATAGTAATGCCGTAAATGTATTTTTAGTGGCTGCTAAATTGTTCGGTAGATGTTACCGTAATCACGTTTGCGTACAGCTCTGTGAATCGCGAGATAGCGTTTCGTACTTACTATAATCGAGTATAATACTGATTAGTTCAAAATAACTTTTGGTATTAGTATAATCTGGTTAAGGGAGGTGAAGGACTTAATAATACCGTGATAGTATTAGTAATCCAGAATTCGATAATATCATCGGTTTGTAATTAATTTTTATTAGCAATCCGTAGATTTCCTTATTAAAATCACAAATAAATGAAGTAACTTTCAACTCTTTCGGATGCTAAAACTAAATATTTTAGTCCTATACATAAATCAGTGGAAAATAGTGTCTAATGCTTATTTCTTCATTAAAATTTGCATCGATATATTTATTTGAAATATAATTTATGTGATTGCAATATTTTATGCGAAATATAAGTTATACGTATAAAAGTGTTGCAAAGCCGTTTCAAGTTATAAGTATATATGGGTATTTCATCATTTGAAAATGTATGTTACACCAATGCAATGCATGTTTTTAAACGTAGACTATTCTATAACTGAATTTAAAATCGACATTTTCCATTCCAAAACGATAATATAAAATATACATAGTATATGTATCAGTCTTACAATTTTTGAATAATAATCCAGGAGTCTGGGCTTTAAAGGGTTAAATTAAAAATTAACCAGTATAAGTCGTGTAATGGTCAATAACAATAACTATATGGAAATTCCTCCAACTAGGCGAAGTTTCAAAGAACAGATCTCAAAGTATAGAAGAGATCCTAAAATCATGGAACGAGTGGAAAATTGAGGTTTACGGAATGGGTGCAAAACATAAGTTGATGTTCGTGAAATTCAGCCAGCGACAACCAACTGGGACGGCTACATCACGAGTTCGCGATTTAATATGTCGTTCTCTTTAGTTATAACCAAGTATTGACGTCGCATTATAATTGACGCGTCCTCGTAATTCGTTTCATGTGATTAACAACCTTTGAAACGGAATTTCAATATATCTTCAGGCCAAAAGGCAATCAATCGACTAAGCTCGATGATTGATTCGAAAAATAAATCAAAAGCGCATATCGCGCAACGGACGGATATCCATCCGTGTTGGGTAACACCGTGAAAATATTTCCGATTCGCATAAATTTTTCGCGTCGTTTGCGTTAGCAGTTGCGGTATTACGCTGCCGTTCTAAGTTTAAATCTCCGGCAAATGTGTTTTAAATCATGGAAATGGACGAGCTATTCTTGGAGAAATGTTGGATGGTTAGAATTGTCAGACAGGTTCGATATTTTCATATTTCGTCAACCAAAAAAAAGTATCAGATCTCACGCTCGTATACTTACATCGTCAACTTCCCAGCCTTCTTTCTGCCAAAAGTAGCAGCTGACGAATGCGGCCGCAACTACTGCCAAAGGACCAGCACCTCCTAGCTCGATCGCTTCACTTCCAAACACAGCTATCAATCCACCTCCTAACAGCATCAGCACTCTCAGTGGTACCATGAAGGGCTGAAACATTATGAATTGTACGATAAATCAAATTTGCTCGCTAAATTTTGAGTAACAAATGCATGAAAATGAATCTTTGCATTCTTATTTCATGATCCTTGACTAAACGGTCAGTCATCACCCTTTAAAGTCACCCGAATAATTATTTACGATTATCCATAAATAGAGCAGAAACAAATGTGTGTGTAATTCGGATTCTCATTATGATTATATTTTCGATTTTAAATCTGATCTTGATTGTGATCTTTATTTCAATTCGGATTCCGAGGTTCGTGAATACATCTGTCTTTTATTTCGACGGGAGCTTTTCTATTTCAGTTTGCATCTACTCTCTCCTGTCACAGTTTCACTTCACCGTTACGTGAAGCAATATTTTATCAAGAAATAGAAGGAAAGGAGGCGTCGATGCGTGGTCTCAAGAAAATAGAAGGTGAAGAATGAGGGGAAGAATAATCCATCGACTCGACGCGATAATTAATGGGTATATAATTATTTTACTTCGACTTGTTTTCTATCTCATCTTAGCTATCCCTTCCTTTCACAGTTCAATCCTCGTCCTATTTATATAATATTATGTATGATAAGTATAAAGTATATGTACATATCTTTGTCAATTCTTGTATTTCTCAATTTTACACGACTGTAAGTCATAAAAAAATCAATTAATTTCGCCCAGCAAATAGAACGAGGCGCAATCTCGTTTGTGTCGACAATTAAATTATTCACCTTGACCTCCTCCAAAGCACTTCATTCCACCCTTCGCACCCTTTCCTTCTCGCCCCTAGTGTTTTATATTTTTAGTTTACGGTCTCGCTTCATCTCCGGGCAACTTTATCGGGCAACGGTAAATCCGCTTGCTTTTAACGAGCGGGTCGTTAACGTAAGCCACACTTTGTAAAATTCCACGGAATAAGACGTCATCCATCCCCTAGTCCTCGTCTTTTATTCGCCTTTTTCTCGCGGCCCCTCGAGCAGATCGAAGACCCACTTCCGTTTCAAGTTTAATTCAATAACGCTTCNAATAGTATGTGTACATATCTTTGTCAATTCTTGTATTTCTCAATTTTACACGACTGTAAGTCATAAACAAATCAATTAATTTCGCCCAGCAAATAGAACGAGGCGCAATCTCGTTTGTGTCGACAATTAAATTATTCACCTTGACCTCCTCCAAAGCACTTCATTCCACCCTTCGCACCCTTTCCTTCTCGCCCCTAGTGTTTTATATTTTTAGTTTACGGTCTCGCTTCATCTCCGGGCAACTTTATCGGGCAACGGTAAATCCGCTTGCTTTTAACGAGCGGGTCGTTAACGTAAGCCACACTTTGTAAAATTCCACGGAATAAGACGTCATCCATCCCCTAGTCCTCGTCTTTTATTCGCCTTTTTCTCGCGGCCCCTCGAGCAGATCGAAGACCCACTTCCGTTTCAAGTTTAATTCAATAACGCTTCAGATCTGCCTACCTACCCCTGGGTCCGACGGTGCTTGTAAAGTTTCAGGTTATTTCCTCGCTTGCGGTGTTCGACGGGGTTAATGTTTTCTTTTTTCCGCAGAGGACGACATTGATTTGATTTGTATTCAATCCTCTTTCCATTCGTTCTTCTGCTACGGTCAACTCTTGTTCGCCATTTATGAAAGATTATTCAAGAACAGATACCTTTTATTATCTGTAAATAGTTACGAGACGTGATATGTGTCATCCTAAAAATCATTTTCCACTGCTTGCCCGGTTCTAAAAATTGTGAACCCGAGGCAATATTTTAGTAGGCGAGAAGGGACACGCATTCATTGAAAACTAAGGGGGAACGCGTTTACTGGCGTTTACTCAGTCACGCGCGTGCACGTAGCCCTAGGAACGCAATATTCAGCGACTTATGGCAATATCGCGACGCGTTTAGGAAAGGCCACAGGATCACGTTGTAACCGCACCGCAACTGAGCGCTACGAACACGTGCGGTTTACGTGCGCGCGTCCTGATGATTTGTGCGATCACGAAAATTTCATAACAACGGAACAGCGGACGGTGGAAATACCGGATTTCTAACGTTCGCGATCTTCCCATCATCTGGAAACTCATTCCTCTAAGAAAATCTTTTCATATTATCCAAAATTCATCCGATTTTCGATATCCGGTTAGAGACACGTCTTGACTGCATACTGACCAGTAAACATAATGCTGATTTTTTGCCGTACTTTCTTTTGTTGGGATCGAGTTGTTATAACTCGAAATTACATATGTGACCAATCTCTCGTCGCTTATTTAAGTATGTTAAAATTATCAAACAGCTATAATTTGTGGTGTTTAATTGAAATTTTATTTTATGCTAATAGTTTTTATGTTAATAGTTAATAGATTTACGAGTACAATATAAGTGCTCTCTACAGCGAGCTATGTTTACCTATGACGGTTAAAATATAATGAATTGGGTGTACATGTATACATATAAAAATAGCGTATCGCGAATAAAAGGTTTTTAGAATAAGCTTCAAGAATCANGGACACGCATTCATTGAAAACTAAGGGGGAACGCGTTTACTGGCGTTTACTCAGTCACGCGCGTGCACGTAGCCCTAGGAACGCAATATTCAGCGACTTATGGCAATATCGCGACGCGTTTAGGAGAGGCCACAGGATCACGTTGTAACCGCACCGCAACTGAGCGTTACGAACACGTGCGGTTTACGTGCGCGCGTCCTGATGATTTGTGCGATCACGAAAATTTCATAACAACGGAACAGCGGACAGTGGAAATACCGGATTTCTAACGTTCGCGATCTTCCCATCCTCTGGAAACTCATTCCTGTAAGAATCTTTTCATATTATCAAAAATTCATCCGATTTTCGATATCCGGTTAGAGACTCGTCTTGACTGCATACTGACCAGTAAACATAATGCTGATTTTTTGCCGTACTTTCTTTTGTTGGGATCGAGTTGTTACAACTCGAGATTACATATGTGACCAATCTCTCGTCGCATATTTAAATTATCAAACAGCTATAATTTGTGGTGTTTAATTGAAATTTTATTTTATGCTAATAGTTTTTATGTTAATAGTTAATAGATTTACGAGTACAATATAAGTGCTCTCTACAGCGAGCTATGTTTACCTATGACGGTTAAAATATAATGAATTGGGTGTACATGTATACATATAAAAATAGCGTATCGCGAATAAAAGGTTTTTAGAATAAGCTTCAAGAATCAAGAATATCTCGAAGCCGTCTCGTTCCCATCACTATAGCGTGGATGAGTTTTATGATACGTAGCCGTCATGTCGATCTTGATTCTCATTTTTTATCTATTCGTAATCGATCTTCAGTAAGGAACGCAGTCAGAAGGATTCGATTCCAATATCTACGAGCTATCGTAACGTTTTTTTTTTTATTTTGCTACCTTTCTGTACTCATACATATGATTCTTCTGCGTTTTTTCTTCTCTCTCTTTCCAGTCTCGTTTCACGAGTATCGACAGAATGTATTGGTTCTCGACGTGGGAGACTTAAGGATTGATATTTATATTGCTGGAATCGAAATTTTTCCCGGAGAGTCGAGTGCATGTAAAGGGGCTTACGTTTTATAATCAGTAGCTTTTTATCTCGAGGAATCGTTTGATACGCTGCGAGACTATAAAATCAACAGTTACGTAGAGAAGTAATAAGAATGACTGAGAAAAGAATTGAGAGAAATGAGAATCGCAATAAGACTGCAGATCTTTATGCAAGATAAAACACTTATGGTATCAATTAAAAGTATGCATTTTAGGTAAACATTTGTTTTATTCAAACATTGCAATGCCCATTCACCTGTTTTTATATGACGAGCATTTTTTATATTCTTTGCAGGCATAAGTTTTCTATAAATACATAATATTCGTAGTCTAATTACAACACAATGCTTGGTTACTTATCTTGAAAATTCTCAATTAATATAGTTGCGATAGAATTATATTATATGCTCGTACGACGATGATACGGAAGAATCTAAGTGTGATTTGTGGAATGAAGGCTTGTAAGTTGGCACGGCGATCCTTTCTGGGCAGAGCAATGTCTAAGTTGGGGTGCAAAAGAAAAGATTGGTGCTGGCTAGCGAATATTCGAAAGAGTACACTTGAGCGATATCCATCTTGATCAGGTCGGGCCATCCTGAAGTGGCTGAACTTTTCGAGGAATCCTACAATCGAGCCAAGCCGGGGATAATCAATTACCGGATTACAAAGCGATTGGACACTCGAGAGAAACGAGCAACGGAAACAAGGGGAAAATACCGCGGAGGTATTTCCTTATACCGACCGGATTCCCGTTTCTCGTTAATCCTGTTGGCCTGTACTGCAGATGTCATGAACGGAAACGCGAAGAAGTTGTAACGCGACGAAGAAACGATACATATATCAGCATTTCGAATGATCTCGATTTATGACACGGATTTCCCCGGGTGTCGTTTCTCATTCTAACTCCCGCGTTCCGCGTCGCTTCTAATCTTCAAAGAAGGAACGACGCATTTTTCTAATCCTTGTGCTCGGCGGCCATAAACAGAATGCGATCTTCTATGCATTCGTCAGAAATTTTAATACGCAAGGCGCAAAACGTAGTGCGATAATAGTTACGAAAGAAAAGTTTTTGATAAGTAAGTACATTATATATTCTTTTCTATGCTAAAAATTAACGCGTTTCAAACATATAAAAATACAATAGGAAAAAATATCGATGTTACACCCTTCGATGAATCTTTTCGCCCCAGTTTCCACTCTTTGGTGATCGAAGCTATGGAACGAAAACACAGTCTGCAGGATTCGGAATCCCAAGTCGCGTCGATATTCACGTTCCGCCTGAATGCTATTAATAAAAATGTGGAAAGTATGTACATACCTGGCATATAGCAATACGTAGTACATACTATATACANGTCTGCAGGATTCGGAATCCCAAGTCGCGTCGATATTCACGTTCCGCCTGAATGCTATTAATAAAAATGTGGTAAGTATGTACATACCTGGCATATAGCAATACGTAGTACATACTATATACATATTTCAACTCCCTAAAGATTTACTACGTGAATCCGCGTAGAGTCTTTCATTTCTAGTAACGTGCATTTATCGTACAAGGAGTACCGAAACCATGCTTTGAATTAGTTCACGATCGGTATTGCCGCGAACTTATGTCGGCAGTGCACATTTCGCCGAATATGCGTAATAAAATTTCTGTGTTTCCGTAATTGAAAAGTCTGTTTAGAAGACGTGATCGCGGAGAACGTAAATGATATTTCCAAACTAAACCTTTGCCTTTTGAGACGAAGATGGAAGAGGGAACGGCACCGCGATGCGATACGACGCCAGGTCGCTTTATTTCTCTTTGGTCGAATCAATCGAGATAGTTTTCGATATCTTGTGAAACGAAAAGCGAGGACGCGGCCAAACGGAAAGGAAGGATAGGAATCCATCATGACGCGGGAGTGTATCCCCGGACAAATATGATAAACGTCCTCGAAAATACGGCTAAATTTAGTTTGCGATGACTCGACGGGCGAAATCGAGTTTTTCTATCAATATCACGGTTGATACAACTTTTATCAATACAAGATAACGCGTTTTTTGTGCTCCGATCAAAGTCTCGCGATAGTGCTGTTTAAACAGGAAATATTTCTTCGATTCCTACGCTTTGCTATTCTCGTACATCAAATATTAGAACCAGAGGGTATTCAAAATTCTGAATTAAACGGTAATATATATGTATAGTAATGCGGTAAATGTATTTTTAGTGGCTGCTAAATTGTTCGGTAGATGTTACCGTAATCACGTTTGCGTACAGCTCTGTGAATCGCGAGGTAGCGTTTCGTACTTACTATAATCGAGTATAATACTGATTAGTTCAAAATAACTTTTGGTATTAGTATAATCTGGTTAAGGGAGATGAAGGACTTAATAATACCGTGATAGTATTAGTAATCCAGAATTCGATAACCTCTTTAGACTGCATGTAATCCTATGAAAATTTATTTGATTACTCCTTTGAAACGACACGACATCCGATTAATCGCAAATGCGCAAATTCAACACTGATCTATGATATACATATAGGTACTATATCATCTTCAGTCTACAACGAAACTGATAGAAATGATTCAATGAAAATGCCACATGACCATTTTTTCCACACGATCATTTTTTAATTGTAAATTTTATTTCGAATTTCTGCGGACTAAATCTAACTTATTTTAATGTCTTCCTCAGAAGTCTTCGACGATCTGTTGATTGGACAATTCGATTTTTCGAGTCGGGGGAAGAACGCGATTCACGAGGCAAACTGTACGAGAACGGAGGGTCGGAGGACGAGGAAGAGAGGGTAGCTGAGGGTTCGGTTGCACTGGCGTTACAGAGGTAGGTGGGCGTGGAAGAGAGAGTACGAGAGAGGCAATGCAGGTGGCGATGCGGCAAGCAAGTGCTGGCCGGCTTTCCGACCGAATCCGTACACAAACATTTAATTCGCGCAAATCGATAGACGCCGCTAACTGCGTCGTTTGACTGGGCCTTTCCGGCTTCAGTTGAATTTCAAATCTTTCCGTAATCAATATCTCGCGTATATATATCCGACACCAAGTACCGCTTGTAAACTAAATACATATTTTTTTCTACTACCCTATCAGAAAACGAATTGCTTATGGACAATCTTCAGAAGAGAAAGGATTCAAGTAAAAGCCGCTAACTGTGACTCCGCTAAATCCCTAGAGTTCGATAGCGACGTGATAAGAAAGAAGATCAATGTTACCCATTAAATTGGCCAAAAATATGGTAAGTAATATAAATATCAGATTGGTCTAGATTCCAAATTAATTTTCCTATCAAGAAGGAATCTGATGACTCGAAAATCTTATTTACATGGTTTACATGTAGGTCATATGCATGTAGTTCGTGGTTCTTATGAACGAAAAGTCGATTCCCGTAAACCCATATTTTGCATCTTCTTACTACGGTCATGGGCAAAAGAGAGCAAAACATGTGAAAACTTTACTCCGAAATATTAGAAAAGTTACGTGATTATCCTAGCATGTTGTTCGAACGATCGAATCTAATAAGCAATCGCATAAAAATGTTATTGCATGTAAAAAGTTTAATCACATGAATAAATGTAAAACTTAACACTAGATTGCCGGATCGAGTCAATTTGATTCATTGTTCAAGACTTGCAGCTCAAGTATATACGCAAAAGAAATAGAAGGGCATTTGTGTTAAGTGTAATAAAAAAAATCTGCGAAAAGTATATTTTAAAAACAGGTATACTCAATACTCAACATCCCATGATATAGTGTTAAGTATGTTAAAAATTTACAAGAGCAAAGAAATATCTAGTTACGAGTACTTTATTTTAACAACTAAATCAGGAATATCTTATTTTGCGCAGGAATGAGTACTTCGATTTTAACTCATATATCATCAGTAGTTAGTAGAAAGGCTAAATACATATTGTACAATTATAATATAATAGGTTAAAACAGTACAGCCGGGGTTAAATAGAAAGAGCAAACCTCTATCATCAAATAGCAAATAGATCCGTACATTGTATTTCCTGTTTACATCGCGGTTGTGGTTTTAGTAGTGAACGAGGCGTGTGCTCGAAATGACTAACAAAGCGACCCGTAGCACAACAATAAATGACCATTCGCAACTAATCAACTAATTAATGGCTCAAACAAGAACGTCATTATATTTATGTCGGTTGATTTCCGGTTCCCCATTATTATATCACCGTGTAACAATCGTTCAGCGAACAATTAGACTAAATAACTGCTGATGTGCTCTAATCTTTCCCTAAATTAAAGTACGAAGAAAACCATTAGAAGTTTGTTTTCATTTCCTACTGATGTCAGAAATATCGATTCTGTCTCAAAATTCAAGTTCGCGTCGACAGTTTTTGATGGGACATTTTATGATGTTAATTGTAACACGCTGGCCGCTAGAGCAAATATAATTACGTGCTCTGGCAAATGTTTGCTTAATCCCTAGAACCATTCGGTTGTGGAATACGTACAAATTTAATCAAAGATCAAAGTTTGTTCAGGCTTAAGCAGGTACTAGCGGATCGTCCTGATGAGGGCTTCACAAGGAGTGGCCCCTTAAGGTTCTGAACCTTTACCCTAGCACATGAAGTATGGATGGCATACCTGATCGCTTACGTAAACGGTTTCCGATTTATAGGAGCAGAAGTGAAGCGCGATTGAACGAAAGAAACACTTCCAGATTTTATTCTGATCATATCAAGAGAGTGTGTACTACGTCTTCGACTTCGACCTTATTTTTATTAACAATAGTACGCAGACGGACAAAAATACCAAAGAATAATAATAAACTTTCTGATTAATCGATACACAAATAATAGTTATTGAACTTTGGTTACAATGTCTATTGGTTCGATTCGAATCCATCGTCGATATCAAGAAACAAAGTTCCGAAAGTTTTCAGCTTTTCGGTCGTTCGCTCGGTTAATAACTCTAGTTTAGATAACGATTAAAAGTTCCTCCGAGTTAGGTTTCTTTCCAGCTTCCGGCCAATTTTTTAATTGGTTTGCACGGTTGACGGAATAAGTAACCGGAATCGTTGACTCATTTAAAAAACTGTATAATCATGAAATTAAATCCACTTAAAACTCTGAAACGGATAATTATTATCTTCTAAACTACGACATTATTTGCTTCCTTCTCCGTAAGAAGCAGAAATTAATTAAAGAAAGAAATGGTTAAGAATTTGTATATGGTGATAGTTGAATGTTGATATATTTGGTTGATGAATAATCGATCAAAAGTAGTAACCAATAAGCTCATGAAATGCAAACGAAATGGCAAACCGAAGGTTGTGTACAAATAAACATAACGCTGAGAACGCAGTGATCGAGTAATAGAGGGAATTTATAACACACACGCTGAAGTATACAATATCTCTAACGTTGCACGTTGCGTGGAGAATCGAATTCACGTGTGTATGAATATACGATTGGTAAATAAAATACGAACGTGAATACTGATCGCCATTTATTAATCAATGTATTTTTAAACGGAGCAGGATGCAGAAACAAATTCACTTCTTTACGAAATATCTTTACAACCACAACTTAAAGAAGTAAATTTTTTAGATAAGGTTATGAGAAATTCGATAAACTTCACTGACGTCAAAGACTTGTTAACTGGGCTACGGAAAAAGCAAGAAAGAATTAAATTTTATGTGATGCAGAAAGTCTTATAAATTGTTGGATATTAACAAGTGATTATCCTCAAGGCATATAAATGATAAGTTCCAACAAACATAAGTTTGACCATTGCTACCAGAATGTAATTTGCGTCACCAACATCATCTTGTTAAACATTTTCGCGAATGGTATTGAAGAATATGTGCATGTACAATTACGCTTACTAATAGCAACAAAAAAATGTTTGAAATCCCATACAGTAGATTGCTATATCATTATCGCCGTACTGTGAAATCTTAACGTAAGATATATTCTCAAATTCATCGTATACATTTCCTGAATAAGCATACGAAAGTTGTCCTTGCTGCATAATTATACCTACCATGCGATTTTACCAAAGGTGTTAAACATTTCGACAAATTTATCGAAATTCGTTCATCGCATTCTGTTATTTGTATTACAATAAGAAAACCTCCATTTAAAACGAAACGAAAAGATAGCTGATTAAATTCGCTTATTGTAATGATTCTAAAATCATTAAAATTCAGAATCAGAATTTAGCTGTTTAGAAATCGACATTTAAGCCATTGAGACAATGCGACGTGTGGAACAGTAGTTTGAACCTCAAAAGGAAGTGGCTCGGCGCGAGAATATTTATCGCACCCAGATATCGCGGCCGCATTAAAGTAACGTCCGTTGCTGAATTCTGGTATCAATAATGTCGATGACAAAGTTTATGAAAGTTATGGCGTCAGCGCCACGTGTAACCGACAGTATACGAGATTGGAATCTGTCGGGATGAATTCCAGTCTCAGCGACTTAAAAAAGAATTAAAAGACCGTCGCGCGCGAAGAGGGTGGATGAATGAAATTCTTCTGGGATCACAGGCAACCGAGTTATCAACGGCTACGAGCGTAAATTGTCATATTAAATCGAGGGACGAGACGCAGTCCAGATCTACGAGATCCCTTCTTTTTCGTAATCCCGTTGTTTATTGATACTATATCGGTGCAATACAAAATTGAATAAAATGTTTTATTTCACGCGGTGCAACAGCGCTGCTTCAACAACGCCGTATTTACAAAATATATTTGAGAGAGGGAAAGGAATGATGTCGCGCCGTGTTATATAAAATTTCATCTGCGCAAACAGCTCCTCATCCCCTACGAATAAAACGAATTCACGTCTTGTAGATTTTTCGTTCCCATTCAACTTCGTATTTTTCTTGAGGCGAGGCGAAGAAAAAATTTAGCGGAGACTACCATTGACACCGAACATGCAAACGTAAACTCTAACGCGATTTATTAAGATCTTAATTAGGATTCTGCGGGCATAAAAGGGCGTAAGATACTGTGTTAGTTAGTGTTCCCGAATTTGGGATTTTTCTAACTTTCTGGGGAATATATGAACCTTTGTCAACCAAGCGTCATTCAAGGTAGACGTAGTTCCGCCTTTTATATCGAGTGTCGCTATATTAAACGTCAATCATCATATCATAAAACTATGAACACACTTTAACGTTACGTTCCGTGATCGGTCCAAAGGGTACCCTACATTATTCTCTCTCCTTGAGAACGTCCCACCCTAAACGTACGTTTTACCGAAAACAGAAACGAACACGAATTGATCGGCAACGTGTTAAATCGTTTCTCTACGACGTAGAATAACAATCAGCCAAACGCCGTTCCACGATCGGAATCGGCAAACAGTTATGTATATCAAGCAGCGTCCGTACACCCGCGCGATCGGAAGAACGCCTTTAGGAGATAGGTAGACTCCAGATTCTAGAGTTTCGATCGAACCCGAACCCGGTCGAGCATCCCACGCTGGTGTCCCATAAAAATCTCGCGCAGCGTTTCGCCGCGTCGCGTCGCGTCGATACACACCGTCGCATCGGGTCGATCCATTTCACCGTCATTTCCGGTGGATCGAGCCCCGACACTTCTCGTAGGTACGCATCTCACCGAAAGATTTACACTTGCTGCTTGAAATTCGACCAAACAGCGCGCCGTGCCGGGCGCACATACGGCACACCGAACACGTACAGGGAATCTTGCCACTGCGATGAGATAACTGTTCCGCCCTTTCACCCTTGGGGATACATTTCACGCCGTGGCGTATACGCTGCCGCATCACCACGCGCTGAATTCGTAAACCAGACTTTTGTCACGGCAGTCTGTTCGCTTCCAGGCAATTAAAACGATCCCGCCTCATGCAATTTTATATCCATCCGGAATTTGATTCTCATTAACGCAGCGCGTTCTGAATTTCGTTTAGGATTAACAGTTCCAATCTCAGATTCATCGATAAACTGCAATTTTTTTATACAAAATGTCACGTTTATGTTTTGGTCGGTTTAAAAAACGTTTTAGGCGAACAGATGTTTTGTCATTTAAATGTGGCGATATGCGTAATTATATTATTTTAATATTTTTATTGATGGAAAGCAATTTTTATATCTTTGGCAAATGCAGTATTTTCATAAATCCATAAAATCCGCAGTATGACTATGAAACTCCAAAGTTCGTTTGTATGTTCGTGAATTTTTACTGCAACAGTTGTGATATTAATTTCGTTCCGCAAACTTCTGAAATTTCGCGAAATTCTAATTTACTGCGTTTCTCAGTCGGCAAAGAAAATAACACCTTGAGTGCAATATTTTAGGCTCGGACGTTGACGCAATTTGCTCACGATAAATTTCGATTTCCGGCCTCGTCGTAAACAGTCATATATATGAATATCGGAGGAACATCGGAACGATTTCAGCTTTACTGCGCGGTAACTATTCTCGCTTGCGAAAACGCACTCGAATAGAGACGATCGTGCAATTCTCCCGCTGATCGACCTACTGGCCCGTTTCTCGCTTTTCCCACGCCACTCCCTCCCCTCTTTTTCTTCCCTTTGGCACGAAACTCCGATGGAAATCACGTTTCTTGCCAGACAATTCGTCCGCTGTTACCGATGAAATTTATGGCGGTGGCCGCATCTATTCGTACCCATGTACGTACTTATTGTTTTACACCGAACCATAGTAACGCGTTCTCTAACGTCTTCACGACTGCGAATAAGTGAAATTCATGTCATCGCACAAGTTTCGCAAGATAGAAGTAAAATATACCATTTCAGTACAACGAAATTAAACGCAAATAGTCAACCCGGTTCATACCAAGAAAATAATTAACTCATTCCCTGAATTCATTCATAAAGAGCAAAATGGACATTTTAAGTAATCCAAATTTAAGGTCCTTTGAAACTCCGAAATCAATTGACTGTAAATAAAATTAATTTTCCAGACTCTATCAATCATTATACATAAGTAAGAAAATTCTATAACTTCATATATGTTTATACTTTAAAACAAATATTTCCAAATATTTTTTCCTGAAATATTTCTTAGAAAAAATATATTGTGTCATTTTTTAATATGAAAACAATACATTTTAATTTGATGGTATTCTCCAGAAATTGGAATGTCAAAAGAAACTCATCCCTAAGTTAAATCATGGTTACGGTTAAAGTGAGCAAACTGGACTTGATGTATGATCGCAAAACGGTTATACGCGGTATGCAAGTGTATTATACGGAGGATGTTATACAGGTTCCTAATCCTGAGAAACTGACCCATAAATCCTTGCGCACGCTTGTCTGCGTTCTAGCACCCACTTGGGTTTACGATACGATAATTGCCATTCACTACGATTTCGCTAATGTGTCCCCTGCTGAAAGCCAATCTTTCGCGTTCACGTTAATATTTTATGCATATAAATTTCGGAATATCTCGTATTCGAAAATGTTGTTAGGTTTTTATTTAAAAATATAAAGTTCTTGAGACAGTTTCGCTTTGATCTACTGCAGCAGAAAATTAGTTCTTATGTTAGATAATCTTGTTAACTTTATGAAGACTTTTCATCAGATATAATCACGACGTAATGACGTAGTCTCTAAATTACTCTTTCTAAGGAAATACGTCATAACGATAAAAAACTACTTTCGAATGCATCGTATGTTAAAGGAGTTCTTCATAACATTAAATTAGTTTTCTTAGGTACACCTACCCTTGTCCTTTGAAAATCTAACTACGTTCTGTCAAAGACTGTGCCCAGCAGTACACCATATAAAAAACTGACAAAGTATTTGGACATGATAAAAACTAATTTCCTCGACGAATTAATAAATACAGGAGTTATAAGATGATGAGAAAGAGATGTGTTATATGTATATACATATAATGAATAAGTTTTATCCGTGATCGATTTTCTTCGGTACAGGAGACAAAATAAGAGATGGGAAAAATCTTTCCTCAGCTTCTCTTGTATTTCTAGAGAAGCAACATCGTTGAAACTCTTTCGCTCACCGATCGACCTAGTGCCCCGACCTATTTTTTTACGCCTCCTGCACCTTGGCTGCTTTCTTGAATTCGCGAAGCATATTTACCAGGACAAGAGACGAATTTCAATGATTCGTTACAAAAATCGATCGCACCTCACTTTCCTCTCAGAAAAATTCGTCAAAGTTCACTGGACCACTGCTAGAATCATATCGTTTTAAAACTTGATTACTGTTATCATTAGGTAGCTATAGCTCTTGCTATAACACTCCATCTAATAGCTTGACATTTCTTTTAATGTAAAGAGAGTAATTATTTTCTTTACATACACATAGAGTCTTTAAAATTTTTCTCCCTGCCTTGTTCATAAGTCGTCAAATGCACCTAACAATTGGATAAACCGGCAGAACGGAATTAGGGTTGGCTATAACAGGAATAATTATTGGGCGTCAGCCGTGTAATCAGTCCGGTTCCGTTTCGGCATTGATAATCTGGTCGCGCAAAGACGGATAACGTAGGTACAATTTGCGTTGGGTCGCGTGTCCACGCGAGCGTAAATTACGTCGAAACACGAGGCGAATAATAAATTTTGTCAGCTCCTTCTCGGTGGTACTCGGTATCTCGCGATATACGCGCGACTGGTCTGCTGGGAGCTGCCAACGGCCGCGCAGATATTCACGTATCCGATGAAAAATGGCACCGTAGGGCAAAGAATAGCGTCGCGATCGGCTTCTTTTCGATGGGGCTGACGGTCGAACGATTGACCGTGATCGATTTATTCGTATGATAACGTAACTCGCATAAGTGAATCGATACAGATTTTTTACGTGAACGGATTTCCTATGTAAAATTACAAACTGATCGACCTAGAAGAAACCATACGCGATCAGGATAATATTTGACATGTATATAATAACGTGCAATGAAATTGGGCCAATATTATATTCATGGACTGGATTACTGATCTCTCATTAATTTTGATTAAATACGTTGAAAATCGTGTTTACTTAATTCTAATTTGATTCTCGTGTTAACGAACCAGAGCTAACAATAGAAGGGGCAAAGGAAGAAGGGCACTTGAATCGCGTTCGCAATAATCGCGTGAAGTCGCGTCGTCATCATCCGCTTTAAAAACTGTCAAAACCATGAGATCAAAGGGTACAGTGAAGAAAGAATCGGGCCAACTTCCCTCGAGTCTCGTCTCTAGACCCGCTTTCGTTCGGAGGATTAAAAAAAGGGCGGGCTCGTTGATCCCGTTTCCGCGCAACCAGCTCGCAACGGCCTATTGCCAGTCGTATCGTATCAAGAGATCGTTCGCGAGGCTTGTTTCGAGCGTGGCCGCGGCGTTAAAGAGCGGAATCGAGTCGGCCGGGCCGTGTGCCAAAGCGTTATCTTTTATTGCGCGGGTCCCGGGTCAAGCGCTGCGATATCGTGAATCATCGCGAATGCTTCCCGTAATTCGTCCAATGATGAATTCGCTAAACGCAATGGTGAGGGAAAGCGAGCGCAGATTTTCGACCAATTTTCAATATGCAAATTCATCGAGTAGGAAAACATCCGGTGCTCTTTGCAATGTCATGAAAACATGTTCTTCTTTACAGGTGAAGATGATTAAAATGTGAGAAGAAATTAATCAATTATTTGCGAAACGGATCGATCCTTGTAAATTAAGTACTTCGCGTACATACAGTGAAACCAGCAAATTTGTTTAGCTATTAAAGAGATTTGTTTATTCTAGAATCTATAACACAAAATAAAACAAACTTCGTTGTATAAGAATGCTTGAAAAATTCGCCTCAATGATTGCTCCAAAATGTAGTGTAGTACACATACACGTATCGAGTCAAATACATTTCTTCAGCAAATATTATTTCATAAAGATTGACGTTGAACATACATCTCAGTTTGTTTTTCAAAATAAACTTCTCGTTCTACCATCGATAGCAAAAAATATGTACAAAAAGGGGACGAGAGCGTTACCAATTTCTTCTACAACTTTGTCAAGAACCGTACAAACAAATTGAAATGAAACGAAAACTGTCGAGCCCGGTGTCGTGCACACTCGAAGCTTCGATTGAATTTTTTAAGGCAATGGCAAAAAAAAAGTATTATACGATGAAATGCTCGCGCGATGAAAAAGGATGGAAGAGTGGATGCTTTCGGCGTCCGGTTTCATTGAATCGAACGGTATAATCTTGTTGCAACGGCACGAAATCTTATAAAACGGACGTTTTACGCTCTTCTATCTCCTTCTATCTTTTCCTCTTCTCTATTTCGTTATTAAATCAGAGCTGATCGGAATCACACGGTTCGTCGAGTGCGTTTAACACCGCGGCGAACAACAGCATTAAGAGACCTATTAGGCGGTTCGTAGTTACGACACCAGACATTCTCGTGGATTTGGCACCGAATCTCCTTACCATAATCGGACTCCGGGAGCTCTACGTGGCCAATTTGACCTGATAAACTAGTCAGCCAACGAACGCTCCGCCGTCAAGCTTTAGGAGATTTACGAATTGGATCTATTACTTGGAAGGGCAAAATGCTTCTCTCCCTTCATTTTTATTTCCTTTTTTTTTTCTAAACCGAAATAAGTAAGTGGATGGAGAAATATTATTTTATATGAATATGAATTATGAATTTACATATACTTTCAATCTTGCGGTGTTTAGAATCTTTCTAAACCCCATATCCTAATCACATATTACATGCTAATTTATGTTCTGATGATTGTTCAGACGGATTTGTCATTATGTTACATTCTAATTAGGATGTAGAGTAACATTAACCCCTTGCCTTACAAATTGTAAAGGATTTTATAATATCTCTTAAGAAGTAAGTCTGTAGCTCCGAATGTGGTAAAGAAAACTGAATTAATGTCATGCCTGTAGTCCTATTAGCTTTGCTGCATCTCTGAAACGGTTCGTTTATATTTGGCACGTCCGCCCTATCACGTCTCTGACACGTCATTGTAAGCCAAGGGGTTAACGATGTTATTTATACGGAACGATAATCTGTCGGATACGAAAAATACGTAACCGAGTAGATGTAGTTAGTGTACTCACATCACCCTTCTCTGGAACGTATTTCGCCAACCACCCCCACAGGATGCCAAATCCGAGGCCACCGACTATTGCGATAGGACCCTGGAGGATTTGGTACCAGAGTGCATCGTGTGAAAACATAATGCTCTTTATAATCCCATGAATGGCTACTGATGCTGCGTCATCAATTCCAGAGACGGCGATTATTAAAGTAGGAATACCCTGGAAAAATAATGTAAACTTCAATTAAGCATATAATCAAAATGTACAAAAAATTGGAATAGATATCCCGTATACAAATCAGTTTTTTAAATATATGTAATAATGTTAGTTTTCCATATTAAAAACATTGACTTTTTATTTTGTTTTCATTGTAGAGTAATCGTATCTATAATAAATAAATAATACTTTCCTGTTATTTATCTATGTATATTACTATCAGTTAAAGTGGGAATTATATTTGGCTGAAAGGAATATTAAGCGTTCCGAAGGGAAGTGGAAACTTATCGAGTTTAAATATCGAATTCGAACGTCTTTTCAACATAAATCGACGGCTTTCATAGACTGCCGTTGCCAGTCGCAGCGTTTCTTATTTTCCAACGGCGCCGCCGTAACATCCTTGATTCGTGGAAACCTCATTATCGGCCGCAATCAGATTTCATCGCAGTAACTTCGAAAACCATTAAGGAATTCTAAGCCAGGAGCGGTTCGAGGTCAGCGAAAATAATCCGCTGTCAGATAGAAAGTGGGAAAGAGTTCAAGGAAAGATGAAGCGAAAGAGAGTTGAAGGGAAGACGAGCCTAACGAGACCGCGCGCCCGATGATTCCCTCGGAAAGTTATCTCGCAATAGCTGAATCTCATCAATTCTACGTTGCCTCTTTGCGAAATTATATTGTATCATTTATATTGAATTACTAAAATAAACAATATGCATTTGTTTTAATAGTATTAGTTCCAAGTTGAAGAGATTTTGCAATGAAGGAATGGGAACAAGATAAAAAAATTACGAACTTTTGTTTACCGAGTGTGGAATAAAAAAGAGTTTTATCGTCGCGAGCTTTTGAAAGGAAGGTTGAAAACTAACCAGACACAACCGGTGCAGAGATTGAATTTTATAAGCACATTCGTTGGCCGGACGTCCGTCTACGGTGCAATGACAAGTGTACATCCGGCGGGCCGGCTGCGCGAATGCACCGATGCACCTCTACTTAAAATGATAATGTCAGAAATAGCAGCGGGAATGGACGGAAGGGTGAGCACGCGCTGAGCGAGACGGAGCGAAGAACCACGGAGGGGAAGGAGCTTAAATAATTCAGTTTAGAAAATGGAGTGGAAGCTGTTTGAAGAGTGCAAAGGCCATTCCGTGGATGTGATATTCATGAGCTGAAAAGATCTAGATGGGAGCTTTTTGTTTATTTCTCGGCCTGCGGTAGGAACCGGGCCCCGAAAAGAAATTGAACGCTTTGTCAGGAGTGTACGCGGGTAATTCGCATTTTCCGTGAGATCAAAGACGTTTTTCGGTATAGCCGCCGTTATGTTCTCACATCGAAACGAGAGACGGAACCCCATCGATCCCTTTCCCGATTCCCTCTATTTATTCTTTACCAATTCGATATTCTTTTTAAACAAATGTGTTTAAGGAAAACGCGAGGAAAATCTTCCTGTGCTTCAACTAAATTAGACAGATTTTACCACTAAGTACAGAAATTTAGAATTATAAAAATGAAAAATTTTACTACACCTTTTCTGAAGAGAAAAAAGTTTGAAATTCAAATCTGTTCGCTGGGTCAGTGGCTACATTTTTCGTTTCACTTGTTGACACAGGCAGCAGTAACATTTTGAAAAACGTGTATGGTCCTTGTAATCGGAACGTTGAATAGGTTTTTATTTTTCGACAACCTCGTTACTCCTTAATGCACTCTTGTACTTAATAAGGTAAGAGTATGTAGCGCGGGTCGTGCTTTGATGAAATGTTCTTAATGAAGTTTCATGATAGCGAGAGTATACATATGTACAACATCTCGCAGATTGTTATTGAAAAAAATTAATGTAACTAGTAATATACGTAAATTCAGTCGTAATTTAAGATTCATGAACCGTAAAAAATTAATTTCTCAAAAGCAACAGAACGAATGTTTAACAGTTTCTCGCCACAAGAATTCTCTAATGGTAATTGAGATCAGGTGGATTATCAATGGCGATGAACCAATATTAGGTGAAAGTCAAATTGCAGTTCGAGTGCTGGGACAAGTAGTCGCGGATCGTTATGGTCAGACGCCTGCGGTATTAAATTAGCCATTCATGGAAATTTTCTCGTGCAACGCCAAGATTTGATGAATACGCCGATTTGTCAATAAGAACTGTTACTGACAGGCTATTCTAAAGGCGAGGATACGCCTCGCGGATAAAGACTGCTGCCTGAATATCGATTATTCGGCCATTGACAGACGATATTTTCGACAGCCTTTATATGAGACACCGTTCCAAGTTTCAAGGATGCACGAATGCGCGTCAGGGAGTGATTTTCGCGATCATCCGAGCCTGTCTCTCTCCGATTTCTTTACTTTTTATATAGATAAATAAATGGAAGAGACCTTCTGATGAAAGTAAACTTTGTAAAAGTATTCTCTTGACTGTGACATTATTCAACTCCTCAAAATTGACATGCATGTTTTAATTAATATTCTTGTCCGAATAAATGTATCGAACTTAATCCTGCTTTTTTCTTCCAACTAATTGCTGTAACCGTGTAGCTAACAGCTAAGCACAGCGTGTATAGTAAAGTTGCTCGATAAAGATCTGGTTAAATCCAGCCACTACTCTAATCTCCTGCAATTACGAAACGCTGTTCAACTAGTAATCCTATCTAATTCGAGGAAAATAGAGATTCCTTTAAATTTAAGATAGCACTATCGTCTAAAACTATTAGTGAAACTATACTGAAATTTCTTTACTTTTCTAATCTAATTAATCTTCTGAAGACAAATTAAAGACGTTACTTTTTAGGTATTTATCATTTGAAGTTGTGCAGTGCCTTAGATTTTCAAAAAACTTCTAGAGATTCTGAGATTTGAGATTTAGCTATCTATTATATTAGTTGATTCGTAAAATTATGTCTAAAGAATATTTTGTATACATATCTGAATTCATTTCGATTATTAAATATTCGAAATTATTCTCGAGGAAAAATAATCAAGTGAGCCCATTCGCTCCGAGTTTACATGAATTTAAGGCTAATTTGGCGACCACCTCCAGTTTCTCATGACCCATTCCCCAGCCGTCGTTCTCTTGGATCGAACAAGCCGGACGTCGTCCACGGAGATTTCATTAAACCCATTGACCACCGTAACGTGCCACAATTACAGAGTTCTGTTTAATCCACTGTCCCATCTAATTCGACGGCTATACTGATCGTCGTTTTCGTCGAATTTATTGCCATCGGTTCTCGGCGAACGCTTCCACCCTTGGGAAGGTTCTCCGGATTTTCGTGTTCTAACCGATTCAACCACGCGACTAAACCGTAATACCAATTCCTCTTATTTCGATCGTCTGACCGGAATAAAGCTGCCCATTCATCGATTGGCCAACTACGTTTACTTTACGGTTTTACGATTTGACAAACAAGACTACAAATTTCGTAATTTTACAAGTAAATAAACAAGTAAATTCTATATAAATTTTCCAGCGGTATTAAAAAGCCAGGCTGAAAGTACGATAACATAAATTAGATCGGTCACATTTTCAAAAAAAAATCTCACGTAATCAATAAATGCTTTAATAAAAGAGTGCGAATTCGTAAAAAAGTGAATAGGCTGTCATTTTGACGAAGCTTCCAGGCATTTTTCTAGCCGCGTACAATTGCATCTGCGAAATTGTTGCACCGTAACCGGTGTACAAAAGAAATTTAATTAACGTCGACATGCATTCGGGAAGTTCATCGTGCGACTCGGCGTCGCGTCGTCGCAGCGCGTCAGGATGTCATCGCGTTGTCGTTTGAACAGACGAAACTTCACGGCATTACTTATGAATGCGTCACCCCGAAGTAGCAAAGGGATCGCCGTTTTAGCAACGCGACGGCGTCCCTAATTCGACACGTGAAATTCCGCGACGCGGAACTTTCGAACCGGGTTGCACCCCGAAGAATTCGAAACAGCTGCAAACGATTCGCCGAACGTTGTCTACAAATAGTTTTCACAGAGTTCCGACTGTAAATTATACTATGCCTGAGTCAATAATTACCCACGATCAAGTTCGAGAAATTGGATAGAATTAGATTGTGAGAAATACGTTTCAGGTTTGTATAGATATACATTGTAATAGGTTTCTACTACTTGCATTCTCATATTGCATAAACTAACTGCGTTTTCTGAAACACTTACTATAATATTTAAAAAATGTTTTGAAAAACTAAGGCATGCGTTAACTACAACAATTTTTACTCTTTACAACTTATATTCTTGGATTCGTATTGTATACTGGCTTATTATTGTACAATTTTAAACATGTAATATTTGAGCAGATATTTACTTTTCATTTATGCTACGCACTGTAGAAAATTCAAGTAAATGTGTCTTTAATGAACAAGTCCAATCTTACCTTGGCAACGCCGTAACCCTTCGAACGTAACCTGAAGAGGCAAGGGACGACGACCGCTGGTGAAACTGCAGCTATCACGCTACCGAGAAGCAAACCCCATATCCAAGGCAAGGCCAGCAAATATTTCGTAAGCACGGCCACCACAAGGGCCTCGATGACCCACGGAATTAAACCGAGTTTTGGTACCGTGATTTTCAACCTCTTCAAAGCGTTCGGGTCCAAATCTAGGCCGGCTCTGGTGAGAATAATGACTAGAGCGATTTTTCTGTAAAATAGAATACAAATTTTTATCATCATTGGTTCCCATGACATTACTACAAGAGAACAGTAGTTTGTATACTGGGTATAATAGTAAAATTTTAATACCTCCAGATATGTGTTAAATCGAACAAAGGATTTCGACAATTGTGACGTTTTCAAAAAGTCATCGAAAATATAGTTAATAGAAGATTTGATCGTGTCGATAATTTAGATATTTCATACGACAGGATTTATTGTTTTCTACGAACTTTTAGTGGTGTTATATTGCGCTCACTTAAAATCAGATTCCAGACTTGTGCTACCCTGAGTCCAGCATTATAGTTGATACTTTTTAACATTCGTAATTTTGCAGAGCCATACACAATTAATCTGTAGCTTAAATCTGAACGATTTTCGTTTGAATCAAAACAGACTTCAATTTTGCTGCGGTTGTACAGACCGCTTCCCCAATGTCCCTTTCTGGAGGTAGAAGACTCGCAGCGCAGATTCGTCGCGCTTTCTCAAGACTGTCGATGTAGGGGCGCTCGCTCAGCAGACCGAAACGGAGCTTTCTCCGTCCCTTCTTCGTCTAGGAAAACTCGTAATAGGATAAGTTTCGGACGGGCCGACTTCGCGAACCGGTTTCAGNGTAAACTAATTGCGTTTTCTGAAGCACTTACTATAATATTTAAAAAATGTTTTGAAAAACTAAGGCATGCGTTAACTACAACAATTTTTACTCTTTACAACTTGTATTCTTGTATTCGTATTGTATACTGGCTTATTATTGTACAATTTTAAACATGTAATATTTGAGCAGATATTTACTTTTCATTTATGCTACGCACTGTAGAAAATTCAAGTAAATGTGTCTTTAATGAACAAGTCCAA
The DNA here is from genome assembly GCA_019453355.1 of Ceratina japonica. Taxonomy (NCBI): domain Eukaryota; kingdom Metazoa; phylum Arthropoda; class Insecta; order Hymenoptera; family Apidae; genus Ceratina; species Ceratina japonica. The sequence continues at coordinate 53,895 of SMSR01015961.1, read as the reverse complement.
TCTTACCTTGGCAACGCCGTAACCCTTCGAACGTAACCTGAAGAGGCAAGGGACGACGACCGCTGGTGAAACTGCAGCTATCACGCTACCGAGAAGCAAACCCCATATCCAAGGCAAGGCCAGCAAATATTTCGTAAGCACGGCCACCACAAGGGCCTCGATGACCCACGGAATTAAACCGAGTTTTGGTACCGTGATTTTCAACCTCTTCAAAGCGTTCGGGTCCAAATCTAGGCCGGCTCTGGTGAGAATAATGACTAGAGCGATTTTTCTGTAAAATAGAATACAAATTTTTATCATCATTGGTTCCCATGACATTACTACAAGAGAACAGTAGTTTGTATACTGGGTATAATAATAAAATTCTAATACCTCCAGATATGTGTTAAATCGAACAAAAGATTTCGACAATTGTGACGTTTTCAAAAAGTCATCGAAAATATAGTTAATAGATCATATAGAAGATTTGATGGTGTCGATAATTTAGATATTTCATACGACAGGATTTATTGTTTTCTACGAACTTTTAGTGGTGTTATATTGCGCTCACTTAAAATCAGATTCCAGACTTGTGCTACCCTGAGTCCAGCATTATAGTTGATACTTTTTAACATTCGTAATTTTGCAGAGCCATACACAATTAATCTGTAGCTTAAATCTGAACGATTTTCGTTTGAATCAAAACAGACTTCAATTTTGCTGCGGTTGTACAGACCGCTTCCCCAATGTCCCTTTCTGGAGGTAGAAGACTCGCAGCGCAGATTCGTCGCGCTTTCTCAAGACTGTCGATGTAGGGGCGCTCGCTCAGCAGACCGAAACGGAGCTTTCTCCGTCCCTTCTTCGTCTAGGAAAACTCGNGTTAATGAGTAGGAAGCAATGCCTAATTTTCATACAATTATTTTATTGTACTCTTACATATTCTTATATATGTACAATACGTTTACAGTTGAACATTTATGTGTATGCAAGTAATAGTTTTGGAAAATGTAAAATAAGAACTATCGTTTCACATCGGTGAATATCATCGACAATAAATTTCAAGGTTTTAGATCCTCCGGATCCTCGTACCATGTTCACTTGTAGCAAAACCATAGTAGAGTGCACACTGTATACGATTTCTCTGCGATTTTTAATGATGTCTAGAGATATTTTAGTACCGGGTTTAGACTATGATGGCGCTTCAATTTCGACAACCGACTGAGCTCAATAGTGTAACGCTTGGGACAGTGAAGTTTAGCCAGTCTCTGCGTATGTGTGCGTCTCCTAGCGGGACGCATATGTATGTGTCTTTGAGCACATGTATATAACTGGAGACTGAAGACTGCATTCTAGCGGCCGATCGCGTTATACGGTGTAGAAAGAGACAGACTGCGATGAATATCGGGTTATCCCTCTCTAACTGCGCCTTATTGGCTGCACGTTATTTCCCGCCGGTTGAGGCTTTTATAATCAAAACAAAGGCCGTTTGCAATTAGAGAAGGATAATCCGATATTCATCGCAGTCTGTCTCTTTCTATACCTTAGAACGCACTCAACNCTATTTCCCGCCGGTTGAGGCTTTTATAATCAAAACAAAGGCCGTCTGCAATTAGAGAAGGATAACCCGATATTCATCGCAGTCTGTCTCTTTCTATACCTTAGAACGCACTCAACCGCTAGAGTACTGTCTCCAGTTATACATATATGCTCGGAGGTATGTATATGTATGTATATCGAAATTTCAATGTGTCCTACTAAGGAACGCACTCAAACGCAGGAGGTAGTTAAACTTCGCTGTCCCAAGCTACTATCTATGCCATGTCTTATAAAATGCTACGAATTAATTCCAACACCTAATAGAATCGTTGCACGTTGATATGCATGAGAAAAGCGAACATTTTGTAGAACTATTTTAGTCAAAGTATAATTTAACAGAACTTTCATCAAGAAGTAGCGCATAAAATCTACATTTTCGAATTTCTGATGGGCGTAATACAAGTAATGTTAATTGTATGATAATAAGTGTTGCAAGTAAAAGCATCTTCGCCGACACTCATCTCGCAACATCCTTTTTTGCAAAAAAAGAGGACTAATGCATAAATTAAAACTTGTGCATTGTAACAGACTTAATCAATTCATCCCCTGTTTTGCAATCCAAACGATTTACACATAGTTCAATTCAGCACTCTTATCGTAAAAATATACTACTCTGTTTTTGCATCCTGTCGTTGCGATTATTCNATTCCAACACCTAATAGAATCGTTGCACGTTGATATGCATGAGAAAAGCGAACATTTTGTAGAACTATTTTAGTCAAAGTATAATTTAACAGAACTTTCATCAAGAAGTAGCGCATAAAATCTACATTTTCGAATTTCTGATGGGCGTAATACAAGTAATGTTAATTGTATGATAATAAGTGTTGCAAGTAAAAGCATCTTCGCCGACACTCATCTCGCAACATCCTTTTTTGCAAAAAAAGAGGACTAATGCATAAATTAAAACTTGTGCATTGTAACAGACTTAATCAATTCATCCCGTTTTGCAATCCAAACGATTTACACATAGTTTAATTCAGCACTCTCATCGTAAAAATATACTACTCTGTTTTTGCATCCTGTCGTTGCGATTATTCATAAAAATATTTATCACGTCAAAAGCGGAAAATTTAGTGCCGAACTGAACTTGAATCTGTTGTCCGGCTAACAATACCTCCTTTAATGTTCGGCGAAGTCTGAGAAGGTATCCGGGATATACGTTTTCGTAATTCGAGCTTTCGCGTGGAAGGAAGCTGTAATGAACTCTCGGTCCAGTATTCTCAAGCATTTCGACATCGAGAAAAAGTTTCGTTCCGGCGACGTTCGATCGATCCGAATTGAAATTCAACGAGGTTCTTATAATCCTTTTTCTTTGGATCGCTTCCTCTCCTCACAAGCTCGGCGGAATTTTCAAACAAAATTTGGATTCCGCTTTCCATCCTGGCTACCCGGACGCTGATTGAAAAATAATATCGTTTTCAGGTCGGAGTTACAGGAACTTCTCGGAGGGACTTCCAGGCAGAAACTTCGCCCGGCATAAAATTAAAGGTTTTACACGCCGCTCGTCAACGATAATTTATATTTAAATGTGAAGTGGACATCGTTAATCGCCGATAACCCATGAAATTAAAGAAAATTGATTTGCAACACGCGGCGAAACAATCATTAAGTGTGAAAACAGCGTTACGGAAAATTGGTTTCTATCAGAATCGATAAACCGGAAAATTGTTGTTACAAGGGTGCAACAACCCATGACTATCAAGTTCGTCAACCGTGTATCCGCAGGTGTGTCCAATAATAGCTCTTTGAGTTCGATTCCGTTCTTCTCTATCGTCGAATTGTACGTTTCCAGTAATTCGAACAAAACTGTACACGCTTTTCGAACGATTACTTTCTGGACCTAAAATTTGCGGACGTTATCTATAATAGCATTAACTATTTACACAAATTTCATCTGGATATTTAAAAGAAAGTGAACAGTGGCGTGATTTTGTTTTAATTATATGAGACTTAAAAGTTATTACATGTATAAAGAAAAAATTATTTCACGTATCCAAGTGCTTGTAAAACTGAAAAACATTATAATAGTAAAGTATTTCATTTTTTTATGTGGCAAACAGTATTACCGCTTATACGTGCTCGGAAAGCGTTTGTCCTCTTTCAACACAATAGTCATTCGCGATTACATTTGTATAAGTGATCGATGGTGATGCAATCGTCTCGTGACTTCTTATCGTTCCATCAATAAACATTGAGTGGAATGTGCATCATTGCTTTATACTACTTTACAGTATTTTATCAAATCTTTTAAGACCTTGACTTCTCACCGTCTCGTGTGTTCAGAAGATAATAATTGATCTAGTGGATCAAGAAAGTGATCGATCTTCGACAAGTAATTGATCACATCATGTGACAGATATAGTAATTTCAAGATTTTATCGGCAGAATGTTATAATAATGATTTACGACTGAACAACACAATATTTTTATACGTTGAAAGTGAAGACAAATTTTATTTTTTTTTTGGTAAAGGTAAAAGGTAAAAATCTTTAAGAAGATACTGCGTCCACAGATTTCCTGCCGGATATGGGTAATCCCTTTCGTAAGGAGGTCAAAGTTTATCAGCAAACGAAGTTATAGTAATTCTCGAAAACGAAATCCAGGGAAGTTTATGGACCAACTATAGAAACGACGTTAGAAAATGAAGTCGTACGGATTTGCAGGGAATGAGCACACGATTAGGAGAGGATTAAACGAACTTGGATAAAGTATATTCAAATTTAGATAAATAATAATTTGTACCACGACACAAGTCCTTTTTTATATATTGTATAATATTCCAGAAACATCAATAAATTATTTAGCGAAATAAATATTGTTGAACTGTTGAAAGCTGAGGATTAAAAAAACGATCAATAAAACAGTATTGATATAAGAATGAACGCCCTCGACTTTGATAATAATTTATCCAGTCAATTGGCGTATCTCGCGGGAGGAACGATTCACGAACGTAAATGTAAAACGCATACCGAATTGCGTCGTTGCAAATAAGTTATTTAAAAACCGTCTCACTGGAAAATGTCCATTCCGGCCGGCAGCCACGCGATTATTTAAATATTTCAAATTCCGTCCCCGAGGGAGGCATTCCCCCTTTCAAGAGAAGCGCTTCAACGACTTAGACCAGCAAGGACGGAAGAAATATTACGAGAATTTACAATTCTATTCTTCTTTTTTGCCCGTCGCCTCGCGTCGAGTCCGGACTCAACAATGCCACTCGTTTGCATGTGCGGTCCGATTTATGTTTAATTTCGCGTGCCCATCGTCCGTTGCGAATTCACGATCAGTACGATATTTATGCATTAAAATCGTAATGTGCATACTATTTCGTCATTAATTTCATCGATTTTTAATCTCGTACTTAAAATAATTTCACGCAGGATAAATTTCTTTTAACACACGTTAATTTACACTGAGTAATATCACGCATTTGCAGAATATAGTATACTGCCAGATAAGTCAATAAGAATAGCATAACTAACCTTTGTTAATAAAATTATAAAGATAAATGAATGAAAATTATATTTTTTTAGTTGTGTCATGTCCGCGAGGGTGTGGGTGTGATGCGCATATTTGTACACTGTTTTACTATTCCTATCGTACAGATAAAAATCTCCAAATACGATCGTGAAAAAACGAATTTAACAACAGCCTAATAGAACCTTTTCTCTCTCGAACAAAATGCTGCAGTATAAAAGCAAAGGAGAAGACGAAGAGTTCTTGCGAGGATACAATAGCACCTGGACAAAACGCAGCTCGGGCAGGAATTATTATCATTTGGCGAGCTATTCGTTGGCCAGTTCGTTGTTTCCCGACCAAAATGTGTCGCGCGAAGAATACTTGACCCACATCTTGAACGGGCCGCCACGTCGTGCCGGTGAACCGTGCTCTAATTTGAATTAATGGTTCACTGTAATGCGCGGAAAACAACAACACCCGCATCGAGCGAACTTCACACACCGACGAGTTCAATCGTTCGACCTTCGATCGTAGTTGGCCCCGACCTCGTTCCCCGGGACCAGACGTAGTTATACGCAAATCTGTTCGAATCCCGTTTTTGGCGATCACTTCCGTTTCTGATTATTATTGCCTCATTATATCTAAAAAATTTCATTGCAGGCAATTCAGTTGCGTGAACATCTTCACATTCTTTTAGATTTTCAAACTTGCTTTGTGGTATTAAGATTCTACGAACTCTTACAAAAAACAATGACAAAGCATTGAAATTTTAGCAGTTACTAAATGTTACATTAATAAAACACTGTACAAAATTTGAGAAATTTTGCGAGCCTATAGGACATGTAAACGATGTAGACATTTGTAAGTCACGTACAGTCTAATCAAACAATGCCAAAACTGTGTATTAGAATATTAGAAATTATGTGTTAAAAGTTCCTTATTATTGATAAAGTCAGGTCGAATAATTTTATAAACCTTACTTCTTTGTAATAGTCATTTTTTCTAAAAGTTCATTGCTTCAAATATTGGACACAGCCTTTTATTATACGTCTTAAACTTTCGCCAGAGATCGTACGGTTCAGAGGTCCAGGATAATCACGTAACTTTTCTAATATTCGTAGGTAAATTTTTCACATTTTTTGGTTTATTTTACTGATAACAGTAACAAAAATAAAAGTGGTTTATTAGAATTGACTTCTCGTTCTTATACAAAGAGATTTCCAAGTCTGCAAGTATTTTTTTGAAAACTCGTAATACTAGATGGATTCGTAAATGGATTGAAAAAATATTATTTACGCAGAATGAGTAGTAGTCTAAAAAATTAATTTGGTTTACATTCAGTGTTTGAGCTTGAAGTGTTAGAAGAGCCACCTTGGCCAAAGGTAAATGGATATACGGCTGATTAGGGAACGCGAAACGACGCAGATGCGTCTTTTGCGCGGATCGAGATTGCCAGGGGACGCGAACCGATGCCAGGAATCTCGGTGTTTCTGGGTTAGAGGCGTTAAGGCCGATTCGTACGGATGCATAAGGGGTGCGCGACCTCTCGTTTGTTCGATCGATAACATCCCGCTCCTCGTAGACCTTATTCAGAACGAATTTATGGTCTATCACGACCGATCCCGTTTAACGGCTTCGATTAAAGTAACTCCTGGAGAGATGCTCTTATTAATATTTTCATATAAAACGAAATTGTTTACAATAACCAAATAATTTTATCTTCACACCTTTGTATACATATGTATGTGTGCTAAATATGTATTTATAAGCTGTACGTCATAAGTTATGTGTATTTATTATTCAATCCGGAAAAAGATTGCATTCAAGATAAAAATAAACTGAATTACATTGTATATCAAGTGGTTAAAGAAATATGTTACCTATTTATTGCAAAATGGTTGGAATGTGTACAGCTATAGTCAGTTTATTACTCATCGCAAATATGCGAGTAATACAATAATATCTATAGTGTTATCAGACCAAAATACATCACGAGTATTTCCGATAACACAATCGCTACGCATCTACATATATTGCACAACACAATCACTGAGATTCTCTAATAAAACACACCTGGAAATGGAATCTTCTACATTTATCGATCTGTACTTTCCACTTTTTTCTCATTTGTACTCTCTTCAATATAATACTAAATGCGACGATTTTATAAAAAATTCGCGATGTTAAAATGACATTGTTCCGCTACGGTGAAACAAATTCTCGAATAGGAAAATTTTTTGTTTTATGATTACTGTTATATTTTTTAGAAAATTGAATTTACAAAAATGACGGTCGTCGAATCGTAAAGCTATTCAGAATATCAAAAAGCATATTTCACTCTTTAAGTAATAAAAGAAATATCCAATTAAAACGCATTTTTAAACAGATACAATAAATGTTTTATTTTGCATAAAAATCCTAATTATACTGACCCCAATTAGAACAAACGTTGGCTAACAATTAAATTAATAATTATCATTTTATTTATTTTCTAAATTTCCTTTGCATTTGAAAGTTCAACAAACAATCCATGAAATTTTCTATCTCGAAGTTCGTACTCGAATTTCCGGAAAAACTCCGACATACCGCGAACAGACCAGCGAGAATAAAACTTTTCAACGGACGATTTCATCGAAGCTCTTCCCATTATAACACAATCAGTACGGCTTGTAACGTCTTGAAATTGTTACCGTTTCCTATCGAAAATTGTGTTCTCAACTGCTTTCTTTCTCTTCCGGGTGTCTACTTGATCCACTTGAAAATTAGAAACAAGAATTCAGTTCTGCTTTGATTTCAAACTTTTCTAGCGATAAACATCAAATACTGAAAACTGTTTCATGCCGTTTTATCGTGAACAAAATCGTGAATCGCCTAGTTGACAGTAGTTCTAGATCATAATTTTTATTATTACCTTTCGATTAAATAGAACGACGTTGGGCGTTTTTGAGTCTTTGATGCGACCGTTGATTTACGATACGTACCTCGAAACTCGCAAAAGAGCCGGGAAGTTCGTTTAACGAGTATCCTTGGTGCGGAGTCGATAAGGTCTCCGAGGATCAAAGGAGTTCTGTTCGAGTGAGAGTCTGGAAGGGCACGTTCTAGGATTTCGTAATTCGCGTCTTCAAGACTCGCTCCCGTTTCAATATACCTCGGACTGTTTATATGCGCAGGTGCAAACAGGAGACCGAGAATTCCTTTCCCCTCAGAGGAGTTCAGGGGTGTTGATGGAAATAGGGACAATCAGTCGTGCGTACATACGAACCAGTCAATCATTTGACGTTTATCTTAGAACTCTACTTTAATTAACAATCGAACACTTGCCAGTCAGATACTCTTTATGAGCAATTAACCACTGAGCACCTTTCTGACCCTTTATTGAAGAAGAAAAACAGCACTTGTTTAAGTTCATTCATACATAAACGATATAAATTGCATAGCACTTTTTGGAAAAACATACGCAACAATTCATTGTCTCTAATATAAAATTTCTAATATCATTCTGATCAATTAAGGAAGCTAAAGAATTTCCTCTGCGGAAAGGCAGAAGTGGCTGCAGAAGCATTGAGTAATATTTTATTGGAAATCTTTCATATAGATTATTTTATCTAAATCGAAATTCTTATTTTCATCTGAAACTGTTCTTTCGTTTCGCCGATCGTTCAGGAGATCGATGCACGGCGCACTGCATATCTCTGGAACCTTTATACGTCTAGAAGGTCGCGCATTTCTCTGCGGCGAGCATTTAAATGCAAAACCCAAGCGCAGACGAAGAATGGTCTTCGTGGACGAGTTTCGAGGCGCATTCCCTTCTATGTCCCGCCGTGAAAAATGACCCCAAAGTCCGCATGCGGTTTCGCGATTGCGACGAATGCATATCTTCCGTGCTTGACTCGTTTAGCAAGATGTTTCCGCTTTGTAACACTTATATCATCCTCATCCGTACATTTTTTACTCGGAACCATCGCAAATATCTCAAACAGGTAGAAATTCTACGTTTCATTCAGTTAATTCAATTATAATATTAATTATATAATTAGATTGGAAAACCAAATATAAAACAGGATATGAAACAAAATATTTTAATTTGCGCAAATAGTGAGATTATTTTCTGTGTTGTGGATAATAAATATCACATCAGTGTTTAACGTAATGAAAAGCATTATAATAATAAAGTGTCGAGATAACTTTACTTTAAAAACGAGAGAATAACTTCTGTACGGAACATATTCCTCCTTTGTATTCCAAACCATCGGCCTCATTAGTAAATAAATGGCGGTGGCATTAGAAATTCGAAGTGCGATACCATCTCCCACCTTCCTCCGTACTTTTTTTTATTTTTTCATTCACTGTTGCCGCTTTAAAGCGTCGCTTTTTTAGTATTTAGATCACGTCCACTAGTGACTCGCACAGAAATCGATTTAACTGAAAGTTATATACGTATGCATGTATGTATTTACATACCACTTCAGCCCACGCACTTCGTACGAGAGATCCCGGCTCCTCTATACCGAGAGATTATTTACAAAAACTAGGCTGCGAGCTTTTTAACTTTGTTTCGAACTTTGTCAGCAAATTTTGAAAATTACTCATCAAGAAACTCTTCGCGTTTTTATTATGACCTTTAATCTTTCCCGCGGTACAATTAGAAATTAATCAACCGACCAACAACGGATTACATCAAATAAAAAGTGTAAACTTCAAGCGTTAAGAGATTTTGTAAACAAAATTAGAGAACACCGTCCATTTATTAATTCTGCAGCATTCTGGGCTTGGACAGTAAGGAGCTAAAGTTATGATACATATGTACAAAGGTTTCCTGAAGTACATAAAGGATTCCATGGCACGAGTACAGTTCATACGACGCAAGTTATAAACTCGTGAAGCTCCGGGATTTGAAAAGCCGCCAAATCATAACCAGAAAAAGCGATATGATTTTAATTATTCCACTTGCGGTTTAGAGATTAGATGTGAAAGGCAAGAATTTCGGTAACTCCTGCCAAAATGTGATGCAAAGCGAGGTAATGAGCGCAACAAATAAATGCAGCTTAGAGGATACACGAAAATGAAGAGCGCCGCCGCCACCGCTGCTGCTGGTGGTTCGTGAACACTGCTCAGTGCTTTTCGCGGTGACCGTGACGGATGGAAAGCCTCGGAAGTAATTAAAACTAATTATATGTGGGAATGAACGCAAAAAAGGGGGTCAAACAAAAAAGGTGAATGCGAAGAAAGAAGACGATAAACACGCGATACTTGCGAGCGAGAGAGATCAAAAGGATTTTCAGTGCGAGATAGCCACTCAAAGACACTGCTCGGGTATATATGTACGTGAAAGTTTTCACGAGGATTTTTGCGCTTCCGACGATCTAAACGTAAATTGCGACTTCAAAAGGACGTCCATAAAACGGCGAGATCAAGGCCGAACACGTGCATACTGTGCACAGCGCACATACTTGAGTAATGCGACCAGCCTACCCACACGACAATCGGAAATGGCCTCCTTGTGTTCGGTAGAGGTTGTCGCGAATATTTAAATTCCGATTTCAGCTCCGCGTTCAACGATGTTACACTTTCGCTGGCTAGACGACTGAAATTTTCTCGAATTACGTAATAACAGGGTGACCAATTTTAATCTACAAATGCAATTATCTTCTCGAATACTTGTTACTCGATGAAATAATTCAGACCGAACTAGTTCTGTTTCGAGGAGGAAGTAATTTAAAGTGTAATTAGTCTATTTGTAGATTGTCGCGTAAATGACATACGAAGGCCGGATGAGTATTTCAAACAGTACCACATAATTTTTAATGCAACTGCTCGATACGTATTTCCTTATTAAAAGAGTATTAACGCAATTACCTCGCATTTAGACGTAATTTATTAGTCAATATCGTAGACTATTTAATTCTAGTAATAAATTATCGATTCCAGGATTTGAGTAATTATAATATGTGATTTAAATCAAAGTGGCGGAAATTGAAGAAGATCTTCCTCACTTGTTTCATCAAGTAAATTCCAAATAAAACTTGTATTTGACTGACTGAAGGACTTTCCCTTCAATAGGCTTTTAATGAAATCACGTGGAAACGGAGAATGATAACGAGATATCGGTCGCGTTTCATTCGACTCCATTTCTCTAATTGCTTCGATAGAAATCGTTCTGTCTCCGCGCTATCCGTTTCTTCACGCGTTTTCATGTCATCGATTATTACCTATTCCCGCGTTCATTGCGCCAATCTATCCTTCGTTTATTAGATCATTCGTTTCTTTATTCCTCTTCCTGTATATTTATTTCTCTCCCTCCCCTTCATCTCAAGATGAAATAACTTTTATAATCGCTACCAATTAATACGACAGTTATTCGCTTATAGTATGCATTTCGTATTCAATTCAATTTCACGATTTTTATAAAAATATGCAACATTTTACACTTTGCTTGTGTGAATAAAAAATATTGTTTGAAGAATTTTTATTCATTAAAATTTTTAATGAATACCTCGGTTTCCTTCCTGTTCTTTTATCACAGTTTATTTCATTGCCATGAATCGGTTAACGAACCCCGTGTGCGTCGTTCCGTTAAACTCGCGATTAGGCTGTCTGTTGTTGCAAAACGTGGCCTACGAGCTTTTGAAAAAGCAGTTTCGAGGAGCGGCTCGTGGCGAGGTCGGCCGGAGAGATAAAGAGATCCTCGAGCGTTCGTGCATCGAGTAAGTAAGTGTGTATACACGTTACACACCAGGTACGAATCGAGTGGTTGAATTTTAAAATGGATTAATACACGACGCGCCGCGGCACGCCGCCGCGCGCCGCGCTAAATGGGGACAAGTATTTCGCGGCACAGTGAACCAACTAATGCACACGGCGCGCGGCGACGCGACGGAGATAGCGCGACCCGATGTGTACCGTGTGTCGTTCGCCCCGGTTAGGAGTAGATAGACCAACTTTTGATACGAAAATTGCGACAATATTCTAGTGGATGCTCGACCCTGTTACTTGTATCACTCACGCCGCTTCCGCTACCCAAGGGAGATTTCCGCGGGAAAAAAGTTTGCCAAGATCGGAGCATGCAGTAATTAGGTAATTACCTACACCTCTGTTATAATTGGATATAATCTAAGTAGGAAAGATACATCACTTCGAGGTGCAATACTAACAAAAGAGAGACCGACAGTTACCCTTAAAAAATTTTTTTTAACAAGCGGAGATTCTTAACAATTTTTGTTACAAAGTGTAGACGCAGCTTTAATTTTCTGTCGCATGTTAACAACAAATTGCCAATATTTAATGATAATATTGGATTACTATACATATCGTTAACGAAATTTCAATATGCAAAAAATGATTTGAACCAATATGTATTGCAGATATACATACGTATGTATGTATATAGATTCATTGGTCAGGTCTATTGATGATAGTAATTTAATTTCTCTATTTAATTGTCTATATTGGGGACGTTCATAGTTCATAGCGTGCCAATATTATTACATTGATTTAATTGATTTTTGTTATATGTACAAACTTGATCCATTTTATTCCTGTACATGGCATAAATAACACAAAAAAAAATGGTCAATTCACGTGTAGAAAATCATACAAAAACTGTGATTTATAATGTTCATTTGTAAATCTGATATAAAGAGAGAAAAACTGGATAATATCTATTGATATGATTGAATATGCTGCACCATCATTCTAACTCTAAACATATACAGGATCACATATTAATACGTTTATTAAATGTAATAATTATTGCTACTTTTATGTATAGTTTGTT
>SMSR01015961.1:2099-24250 GCA_019453355.1 Ceratina japonica | reverse complement strand
ACTTTAAAAAATGTCTACGTACTGCGGTAGCTAAAGTGATTCAGAAAATAAAAGCATTTCATTTTTATATTCTTAGCATAACTAAAGCCGGGTAATCCTGAACAACGTTTTGTGCTGAATTTTAAGATCGCCACGAAAAAGCCATTGCGAGATTGCCATTTTTATAAAAAAATGTCTACAAATTGTATTCTTTCACTCTAATACATTTGTAATAAATAAATTTTCTGCGCATATTATATATTTCTTAAAATATTTTTCAAAGGCCGCTTAAAGCTCGAGGGGCCAACTGGTGCTACCTCTAAACGTAAAACATTCTTGAACCTTTTCAAAAAGGAAATGGCTTGAACAATAAAAAACTTGATAGCTAACCGCGTTTCATGAATATGTGAGGCACGAATAAAAAAAAAACGAATAATACTTTTCGCCTGCGGGATATGGATGAAGTGGAACGCGTTGTGATTCAAAACTTCGATATCGTTCCCGCGTGATCTATCAATCGCGTATGAAATAGCTGACGAACGAAAAATCTCTCTATTATATCTTATCTCGGCATGTTGCGTGTCAGCTAGAGTTTTACCTAGTTTTCTTTGTATTCCTTCTCATTTTTTATCGGGTGCTCGCACCGACTATCGTCTGTCAATCCATTCGGTCCGCGCGTTGTCCACAAAATCTTTATCATTTCTCGTAAAACGTCCCACCCTCTTGCCCGGCCGAGACGACCTCTTTTTCCATTCTCTGTTGCTTGCATAAATAGCAATAAAAATCGCCGAAGAAGAAAACACACCGAACGATCCAGCAACATTATTTATGTAATTCCAGTATTGGATCTGACGTTTATAGTGTAGAGAATTAAAAGATTGATTTGCGACTATCATCAATTTTCAGTTTGGCAATTCATAACGCTATCGATCAATTAAAAAAAGTAAATTTTGTGCAGCGTATTTCAAGTTCCTCGCAGTATGATTTTTTAACACGGAACGATTGGAAATTATGTGCCCGGTATATATTTAAACACGTGTATCACGTTAGTGCTTTCTATCAACCCAATATGATGGACTTCCGACGTGGAGAGATCGCGCTAATAATCGATTCCGGTGAAACATACGGACGAGGAGCACGAGGAACAAATATTATCACATGACGCGGTGGAATAAATTTCAATTACGAAATGATGAAGTTCCATTTACAAATTCAGCCTGAAGATGTAATGCGTGCGCCGCACCACATGATTTTAATCACGTGCCCAGTTAAGCCTAACTGTAGTCACGCGGTACAACGTAATAATTAACCCCTTAGCTCGGTCGGGTCAACGATGTCGTTCAACCAAGTACAAACATTCCGCCTCTCGCGATGTCTTATACTTTGTAAATTGCCACAGTTCCATGCCGTGCACCAATTCACGTACGCGTTATTAACAAACCCTTACCACGGATAACATAGTATTTCAAGGTAATGCTTATTCCGATACTTATACAAATAAGTCTACGATTTTACATTTCAAATTCTTCTTATTGACTGGACGTTAAAGAAGGTGCTCGGCTACTGATGGAAAAAAATTTTAAGCATCTAGAATTTTGAACACACGTTGCCTCTAAGAAGCAACTTTGCCTACTGTAAATGTCATTTATATTTAAAAAATTGAGCTCTGGACACAATTTTTATTTTTTATTTTTGCCTCATTTTGGCTTCTGATCACCCCATAAAATTTTGTCCACTAGAAGCCGAAGACCATGTATATTTTCCATTACATATTTTTTTAAATCATTCTTTTATTCCGTTTTAATTCTACTTATTCTCGAACGGTTTGGGCAAGAGAACATGCTGTTGACTCACCGTAAATTGGAGATGACGACTGTGTAATTGCCCTCGATGCTGACCAGTCCGAGGTTCTGCAGTATAATCCCGGTGATCAGCATTCCGATTAGGGCAGGAAGGGTGGTCAAGGAGAACAACCATCCGCCGAAGTGCGCCGCTATGCAAAGGGCAGCGAGACCGAATAGAGGACCACCAGGGGCGGCATCGTCGCCTAGTATGGAGTAAACGATGCCCCAGAGCAGTAGCCCTAACAGGAACAGGCATAACAACCGAGCGAATTTTCTGTAACTCGGGCAAAATGGTTGAGGACAGGCTCTCTTCCAGCCGGGTGGCTCCCATGACGGCGTGTCGTCGCTACCGTGGCACCGTGCGCAAAATAGATACAACCACGATCTGAAATAAAACAATTACATATTTATGATTATAAAATGAGCATAAGCAAAGACGAGTGAGCTATTGATATAAAAAATACATACATAAACATATTATCTCTATCCCGTTCTATTGTAATTAACGAATCTTTTGGTAACGCAGCAATAATCGTTTCGCTTGACTTTTCTCTGTTTAAATAAGAAACTTTGTGTTAACCTCTTTGAAACGTTATTTTCCTGAAGTTTGCATTATCGAAAATTCAAAACTAAGAATCACGGTCACGTATGAGCCGGACGGAGTACAAATAGACCGCGGTTCGCGTTGATTTAAAAGTCGGAAGTTAAATGCGGTACCGGAAGAAGAGAAGAAGCAAAAACCGGACAGAGGGAGGGAAAAGGCAAAGTAAATATTCTGCAGAAATGAATGACATAAGAAAATTCACGATAAAAATGTACAAGAAGTCATATGCGCATCATGCTTTCACTATTAATAATTTTAATATTTAATATGAAAGTATAGTAAAATTTGGTTTGCTTAGAAAATCATTCGTGTGCTGAGAAAACAAAAAATGTGTATCTTTTTATGAAATAGAAAACAAGTTCCATGTAAAGATCCTTTTTTGTCATACCAGTTATTGATACGTGCAATGAAGTGATAATAAATAATTATGAACACGACCTTCGGATTTTCCATTCGATGAATGAGAAATTTTTATTTTCATGTTCGGATGAGAGACATAATTTGTGTGGCTCGAAGTAACTGTTCACATTGTCGGGCAAAAAGAAGAATTCAGAAGACATTAACGCATACCTTGCAAAGTGCACGCGAATAGCGAGACATAGAAAACTGAGTGCGAAGAGCTTGATTCAATCTCATTAGACTTTATGATCATATCAAGGTGATTGGAAATGACATGCTTTGTAATCGGTTGCGTTACATCACGATCTACGCTTCCTAGATCCGTTATAATTTTCTCGATTAGGATCGCCTGCCACGAATAGTTTTCATTCATTGTCTTGGGTTCGATTATAATCGGTTGATACCGCTTTGTAAAAGGAAAAAACAAAATAAAAAGCATGATGGATGGAATTCTAATAACGCGAATAATTGTCCGTACAAATGACCGATTGATGGATGATGTATATTTCGTGTGATTTTCACAGACAGAATCATAAAAGGCTAACTACCGTTTAAAAACATTTTATTACTCCTTAACGATTTTTAATCGTTGCTGTCAAAAGCTTGAGGTAATCGATCTTTATAATTTCTCACTTCTTTTGTTCCATTAGATCACTTTTAAAAAAGCATATTGCACATGCAAAGCGCACGGGGAGAGGAGTATTGATTAATTAATAAAGTTGTTTTTTATTTTTACTTAGTTTTTTGTTTCCGCGCTTAATCGGAAACATTTTGTCAGGGATAACGCAAACTCGTAAACAGTTCTCACATATCATTACGCAATCTCAAATCCGAGAATAACTCTTTACAAGCAGCCATAAATACCATGGCGAGAGAAGCGATAATTATCGTCAATTATCACTCTTTTCGTCTGTTGCGTTCTCATCGATCTTCGAGAAATTTATCTCATTACTACCTTATTCATCGATAAAAAAAGGTTACATGCAGAATGATTGAGAAAAGAAATTCTCACCGTTCCAGCTCTTCCGAGTATTCGAGTTTGTCCCTGATGGAACTAGTCAAACTGTACGCCGATTTCTTCCTGCTTCCGTTGATCCTGCCGTTCTCGAGATCGAACTTGTGTTGCGGTATATTCTCCGAGCTACCGTAGTTGCTGCCCGCGTGCTGCAGTATCGATTTGCTGCGACCCTGATCGGAGTTATGCTCGGAACTGGCGCTTATGCGCCGATGATGATCAAAGCTCGGATTATCCATGCCGAGGATCTGATCACTAATGGAGACGCGCCTTTTGGCTAATTCCTCGGTCGACCTGTTCGTTCTGCCGCTCATGTCGATCTCCATATCCCGTCTGATATTCGTTGTTAATTGATATTCCTCAATGATTATCCGGATAGTTCTGCGGGTACCAAGAGGAAATAGACTTCGCGACGATCCACTGGCTTCTAGGTTCACCACGAATTAACTATTATTATTGTGGAATTAAATCTGAGTCTAACGTGTGCGATCAGATACAGTTGTTGACTTGGAAAACCGTCACGATTTCTTATTCGGCGGTCTTCCTCAAATAAATGAGAAACACTCGGTGTGCTTCACCGTTGGCAATTTTGTCGGTACAACGCACGGTGTTTGGTAAAACTGAGGCGAAATGTTCCAGCTTTGCTACAAAAATGTAACAGAGTTCCAAGCTTCTCGAACGGGGAATGTTCTCGATTTTTCAAGGAGTCCTCGGGTACACTGATGCAACGTGAATCCATGTACTCAACGTGGAACTCGGATTATACGCTTCCGGAAAATTTCCAACGTAAAAAAACTCGATAAACTATCCCCGAGTGTGATTCCGCGATTGCTTAACTCTTTGAAAACCTCGAATCGCCGAAGTAAGTTGTTACTCCTAATGGTGCCCTTCACTCGATTAGATCCACGACCGAAAATGTAATGGTTCGAGGGGAGTAAACTTTGAATTGGAGGACCGGCACGAGTGCGCGGACGAAACGCAGCGGAACGAGTCGTGGGTCAGGGCTCCTTTCAGCGATAGACTGCCAATGGCTGTCTACGGTCGCAGCTCCCGACGTAGTCTCCCTGTCCGATCGTTGACAGTGTGCGAACGAGTCGCGTGACGATGACTCCGAGAAAGTCCAAACACAATGATCCCCGATCGTTGATTAACGATCACGTGGCTGATAGGGAAGCCGCCGATCGTTAACTGAGTTGCGTGATGTCTTGTTTTTCCAGGGAAAGACGGCGCGGAGCGACGCGAAGACTCGCCGACACCTCTAAACTCTATCTTGACATGTACATATCTGCTCGACGTCTTCGACACCTTGACCCGCTTTTACTGCCCGCCGCGGCGATCCTCTCCACCGACGCCCGGCGACAGAGCTTTGTTCACCTCGTTAGACCCGCAGATTCAAGGTCCTCGGTGCTGATTCTAACTCGCTTCCCTTCGTTACTATTCCGAGTCTTTCCTCGCCGAGCCACTGCTCGCTCCGGCTGGATCATTCAGATCGATCATTCGCCTGTTTACCCTTCACTGATCAACAGGCCGCCTCCCATCGGTAATTCATTTATCGATTTATCCTATTCTCTTCTATAAAACGTCTTCATCCAGCTGGACGAACCCGCTCACTCGTTAATCCCTTCACGGTAGATAGAGCCGCGCTGGCAATCGATTTACTCCAGTTTTCTATATAATCGAATTAAGATTCGAATTAAGTCTCGCCGTCCGACGTTGTCATCGAGGAGGGCTCGAGGCTGAATATTTGTTTTACTCATCTCGAATCATCGGACAGATTTCTTTATACTTTCTCTTATCCGTGGGACATGTTTCCATGATACACTAATTATAATCCTCGTACAGAAGAAATCTCTGTAACGATATTCATCGGGTTCACTCGGGAATCGCGGTCGACCGTGAATACAGAACGCGCAGCACGGAAACGTATATTCTGTCAAACGGGTACACGGTTAACTAGTGACTAAACGCCGCAAAGTGTGCACCGCTCCGCACTGTTTATGCGA
Organism: Ceratina japonica; assembly: GCA_019453355.1. Taxonomy (NCBI): domain Eukaryota; kingdom Metazoa; phylum Arthropoda; class Insecta; order Hymenoptera; family Apidae; genus Ceratina; species Ceratina japonica. Next base: position 18,406 of record SMSR01015961.1, on the reverse strand, counting down.
ATGGTGGGGCTGGTAAAAAGTACTGGTACATGGCCGAAGGAGGGACACGGCTGCGGCAATAATTGTTACATACCGCGTTGCACAGGATGGGCACAGCTGGACACCTCATTGACAGTCTATTCGGGCCTAACCCGACTGACCGACCTGTCGTGCCCCTGTCGTCGTAACCGTAACCGATCCGCTTCAGACATGACGCGCGTTCGTTCAGCGTGATCCGCGACGATAGCCGCGGAGATGTACCAGTGAACGATTAAAACTGTTATCGTGATTCTCCAGTTTCCCTAAATCTGTATTCCATCGATTGGGAAACTATCTTTTAACATCGACTTAATTTACAAAGTCGTTGAAACAGCTTTAAGGAGATCGTAAAAGAAATTTGCCCATCATAAAAATTAGTAACCGATACCTGTTGCGGTCACTTGCTCAGGACCATTTTTACAGACAGGAGAACACCTTTTACTGGAGAATACTTAAATTTTTCTAGAATTATCAGCTGCGAGAATCTCCAGACTTACGAAAAAAAAGATTCGAATTTTTGTTTCTCTCTAGTCGCAATCGGGCATTTACATTCCTAAGAGCAAATATTTATTATGGTACCAAAGAAGTTTACTTTGTCAGACTCAAACCCGTTTTGAGAATTAAATGCTATACCTGAAAATATTGTTTCGATGGTTTAAGCTAATTTTGGATAGGCTGAATTTGATGACTTTCTGAAGACCTCGCTAAAGCTCTTCTATGTTCGATATCACTTACAAAAAATAGCAAAGAGTCGACTCTGAAATGTCAAATAAGCGATTTGTATGCTTCTAGTAATTAATGAAATTATCAAGGTAGCTTTTTGATTTTTAATCGATAGAAATAATACCTACTGACTCTCCTTGATCGTTGATTTGATGAATTTCTGCTAAGCCACAGAAGTATTACTATTGATTTTTGTATATTTATATACGACTAGAAGATTTATGATTGCGAGACTGTTGGGGGTTTATGACTCTCACTTTATCTTGTACTGTATTATCTACCTTGTAAGAGATTAATTAATAAATCATTTCTTTGTGTGTTTTTTCTATTGTATTTCCGGATGAATTGTTGAGATGTATGGATCAGTATTAATGAGTTAATTCTAGTAATTCTTTGTTACTTTATCATTGTTTTAATATTATACGCTATTATCTTAATTATGATTTCCTTCAATGGTTTTTTACGTCAAGGTCGCTCTTTTTTTTTTATAAAAAATTGTGTTTTATTATCAAACGATATATGTAATTCTTTCAAGTATAGAATACGTGATACCTTATCACTTTATCGACGTTTTGTTGTAATACTTCCTTGTTCAGTTACTTAAACCTTTAATTCACTCTTAGAGTAATCGCACTTGAATTCTGTTGAAATTTATTCTGAACTTGTGAAATAGCGTAGTTAAAACGTAATTCAAAATCTGCAAATTTCGGTTAATTAAGTTGACTGCAGTACGCAAGGAATCACATAATCGAACCGTATCCTCTAACTCCGTTAAACGCACAATCAAATTTCAATCAGGGACAAATTCTACATTGATACGCGCCGTGAAAATTAATTATTAAAATTTCACGGTTTCTTGCTTGGACGAAGACGAATGCGTACCTTCGGAAGATGCGAACGCAAATATGTCACCTCAGCGACATAGGGTATGAGTAATATCGCTAATTGTATCGTTCGTTTAATATAACGACTTGCTTCTTTTACTGCACTTTCGCGCTAGCGTAATGTAGATTAAAGAAATTCACTATGAACATCATATCGTTGTGCCAACATGCATTTGCATATTAATGCTAACTAATTAGCCAATGTACTACATTAAGTATCGTACGTATAAAATATGTTCGTTTGTTTCTGAGGTCTGAATTTTCCAGCAGAAAGTTCTATCTCATACGTGTAGAATATACGAAGATCTGTTGAATTTGAAGAGAGAGTTTTCTCTGTGACAGAAAGATGGTTGCAGTTTAATTAAAAACATTCATAGTTAAAGAGCGTACTATCAAGCCTATATTTTTTAAAATAAACTTGATTCGGGAAGAAGAAAATTTGGAACGCGTATCGAAGATCACTCACGCGATTTCCACGGATAACGTAATAAAGCAACAATAACCTATCTCCTCGGGGAGAAGCATCTCCCATGTCGAGCAGATTAATTGCTCTGATTAGAGCGGTCTAATTATTGAGCAACTGAATGTTACGCGTGCTGTCGCGTGTGAATTAGTCAGTACTCTGGCTGGGCTTGCTTCGTCTTGCACCTTTGCCCCGGATTGATACGGCGATCGAACAGCTTATCTATATTGATATACTAATCGTAAAAGAATGTGAATCCTCGTATAATAATAAATCAAGTACTGGATAAAAATACCAATGCTGGAATTACATGTCAATTATGATAAGTCTTTACATCTAAAAAATGATCATAAGTATGAAATAGATTATACGAAGGTCAGTAAATTATATTATATTTATTAATTAGGGAACGAGAAATCTGCGAATCGTGGTGAAAGGATTAGGACTTTTAAATGATGTCTGATTTAAATTGCTTTTCAAACTGTCGAGGAAATACTCAGGAATCAGACCTCGTAAATCGGAAATGCAAGGAAAGTTCACGGAAGATGATTATGAGAAAGTTCGGGGCAAATTACGTCAGGGGACACATCATTTCAGTTAATTGCTCGTTCCGTTTCGTGACGAAACGATACGGGGTACAAACGGACGACGGCATCGTCGGAAGAAACTCGAGAGACCGAAAGCCAGACCGTTCTTTCGCGTAATTAATCGACCCTCTTTCTTTCCTTCAGTCCGTGAGAGAGCAAAGAGACGGCGATAAATTTAATTGATGTAGCCCTCTCCCCCTTCGGGGCGACGAAGCGGAACTGACCGAGAAGTCATCCCCTTGATACGAATTCACTTTTAATGACAACAGTAGAAATAAAAGTTGCGTGATGAGATTTCAATTACTAAGTTTAACTTCAAGTATCTACGGTAATTGTCTGCGTTGAAGTCCATGAGAATGAAAGATTTTCCAAGCAACTTTAGCATACGGTACACTAAAATAGCTTTGCAATTTATAAATAATAAGATGTTTTTATGGATTAAGGCGTTCCTTTTAAAATTCGGAATTCGGTTGAGTATAATTAGTTTTATAGAATGCTATTCATTATACCTAAAATAGAGGATGTCCCAGAGTCCACGACTTTCGTGTGATGACGTGAAAGAGGATGAAATTCCAAGTCACGATAAAATATGTTAAAAATATTTTTGCAGAAATTTAGTACATTATAATTCATAATGCGGAGTTGCCAAATTAATCAGCACATGCATAACAACGAAATCAGGCGTACGCCAAACTTTTATACATATCAGGAAAAATAATAATTTTTCGTAATAAATTGTTATCATAAATTAATTTAAAATTCATAAATAAATTTAAAAGGTTCGAAAAAATGTAATCTTTTATTTTCAACATTGAACATCTTTTTATGTAATTCAGCTTTTCCAATCATTAGAGAGTATAAACTCTGCACTTTGATAGTGTCATTTTTTAATATTATCTCCAGAGTATCTGGATGCAAATTTTAGTAGTTCCAGTTAGGAACTCTATAGCTCCCATGTGCCTATATGTTAAAAAAAGCATTTTCGAATATTTTTTTCTCAGGAATTTATGCAGTGACCACGATAAAAAACTGTACGAGATTATTTTTGAAAATTTAAACTATTATATGTTGATACGCTGTAGAGCTTCACCTGAACTTATTTCATTCATAAAACAAGAATTTTATAAAATAAGAGCCTATTAGAATGTACAACGATAACTAATTGAGATTTGGCACGATAGCTGAAATTCTCTCGTGGTCTCACGAAGATCTCATCGTGGGCAGACGAGCGACCACCTCTTCTCGTTAATTGATTGAATAGTTATCTTAGTAGCCGGTTCCTTCTTTGAATTTATCGTAACACACAGTATGTAATTTTAGTTTGATACACAATATTCCCCAACAGTTGGGATATTAAAACAACGAGTCTAATGGAATTCCAAGTTAAACGATGTTCGGCCGTGGTTGATCGTCAAGGGTTGAACACGCGAGCNAATTCACAATATTTCCCAACAGTTGGGATATTAAAACAACGAGTCTAATGGAATTCCAAGTTAAACGATGTTCGGCCGTAGTTGATCGTCAAGGGTTGAACACGCGAGCATTGCACCGCGGCAATTAAACGCGGCTAGCCGAAATTCCGTGTCTAATTGCTTTCTATCTAAATAGTCGATAGCAGATGACGTGAAGCGAGTCGAGTATCGCGCGAAAACGGTCGTCGCCTCTAATCCGGTGACGCGATTCATCTTCCTGCCGGGTTTGGAACGCGATGCATGCTCGCGGCTCGATTGCATCGGTATTACGGTCAGTGTTCAGAATTAATTACTCGTCTTCCGTAGCCGCGCGCGTACCCGCTCTCGCGTTCGCGCGCTTGCTACCGTCTACAATGAGAATGAGTCACGAAAGTATCCGCGAACACTCGCAATTAAAACTTCGCGTCCGTTTCCGATGTTTAATTTTACCCTGTACCAGGGCCGCATCTGGGTCAACAAGGGCCTTGCCCGTGCAACTTGGTTCTCGCCGCGAGAGAGGCGAATCTTGTGTCTCTTGCACTGGTCTGATGATTACGTTACGCCGAGTGGAGTGGCCGTAGGACGCAGAGTCGAGAGTTCAAAGGCTCCTCTGCGAACGGTGAATTATTAATCGCAAATCTTACATACGTCGCGCGGCGTTTCAAATTTCATCTTTCACATTGCCCCGAGGTATTGCTTTCGCGTAAGCGCGTTATGAAAAGGATGTTTCATCGGTATTTTAATTGCGGTTGATTCGGTTGTTAGATACATTCGCGTTATGGCTGTAATTTATGAGGTAATGCCGTGGGATAATGTATTCTTGTTCAAGGAAACTAAACTACTTCGAGCTTACTTCTTATGACGCTTTAAACCATCCTGGCCACGAAACGAGCGCAAAATTACTATGTTGTTACGTAATGAGGAGTACATTATTTTTTATGACTGGGATGGTATGGACAGAATTTGTAATTATGACACGATTCTGAAAATGTACTGCGCCGAGCGCGTGACAGGGAATGGAGGTGTAAAAAACAAGATAACTGGGACCATATGACTGCAATAATCACGGTTCCTTATCGATAGAAGCTACCACTCGAGATACACGTAGAGTGTACTATACTGGACTGTCAATTACATCGATTGTTGACATTTATTAATCGTCGTCGAGTGGTCTCGGTATCGCGGAACGTAAAAATAACAACGAGCTTATTAGGATAGTACTAATTAAAATTGTCTGAATTATATAGAATACCAGAAAAATTCAGTTTTGAATAAGTAGATTTCTATTCACTATTATTTCCTGAATCTCCCGTGATCCTTTTCTGTCACTTTATCGGATACACGTAATGCAATACTCATTTTTCGGACGAGACAAGCGCATCCCTTTTTCAAATGCATATTTCCCCATTACCGTCAGACAGAACGACCGTTTTTCATCGGGGAACGAGCGCACGCGTCGCGAATCGTCGTTCTCCTAATCATGATTTCGCATACCCGCGCGCGACTCGAGCTCGCGGAAGTCGAGAATTTTCATTCTTCATTAGCCGTGCATACGCGATTGTGATTGCGCTCGCACTCGCGCGCATGCGATCGACTAAATAGCCGTGTTATCCGTCGATCGAATACATTCCAAATGCTCCACATCACTCCGCATCATGGAAATTTCGTGCAATTGAATTGAGTATTATGGTTTCAGTCGGACACGGCCAGTAATTTTCGACTAATCGATGTCTTTGTATTTTCCTGCAAAAATTGAAGCAAGGGAAGTTCGATTCGGCGATTCCCGAAACCAGAAACGCGCAAATTTCCTTCCGATTCACGCCGTCCTTCTGTAACCGAAGTTCGCCGTGAAGAAGGCTCGAAATACGCACAATCCACCAGCAATTTAACTTCGCGCCGAAGCAAACTTTCACAGAATAAGAATCTCGTTTCCGCCGATTCACGATATCGTTGCAGCGAATTCAGAAAACGCGATCGCTGGGTAGAACTCTTAAATTCCCGTGAGCTTTCTGAAACTCTGTTTCTGATCTTCCGCGTTATGAACTCGCACCGTTTCCGACCTCTTTAAATTCGTATGGGAGAGAAACATATTTACCGATCTGTGCAGGGGTGTTCCACCAACATTGAAATGTTTTTCCAAGCATCGAGCGATCGAAGAACGTCTCGTCGATTTGTGGGCAACACTGATATTCGTTCGGTCGATCAGAGCGCAGCTTCACAGTTTTGGCTCGCGCGAATTTCCGTCCTTCATCAACCATTCCGCAGCTACGGCGGCGGCAGTCACGCGAGAACCGTTCGCGTATTCGTCCGCGTTGAACGGATGGACGTGGACGGGCACAAAGGAGAGAGATAGAGACAGACGAGGTCGAAGATGGCATTGGAATTGCAAATATCCCTCTCTCGTGTTTCTCTGGTCTCTCTGATCTATCTTTCTGCTCCTCGTCTGACCGATCCAGACTGACCCTTCGCGCGCATGCACACACGCGTCCCATCCGTACGGCGGCTCGCGTGCACGGTCGCAGATAGTTGCGGTCGAAGCGATTAATGACATGACGTTTATGTACTGTACGCACATATACTATATGCACATGTACAGTCTCGTTCATATAACTTCTGAGCTGAGATAGTTACGATCGGAAATGTTTGTCGACTAACAATTCCGGACAAAGATTAATAATCATATGATGCAATGAGAAAGTTGAGAGAGTACGCATTTGATTACTAGAATCGAGATATGGTTTGAAGTAACTTGGTAGTACCATTTGACATGAATTATCGAACTTTCGCGGGAAGTGTGCTCGACTTATCTTGACAAACTGCCACTATTCTAGTACGGTTATTCTGGGAGAATAGTTGTGGAAAACTTTCGTTACGAAACCGCGAAACTCTCGTAAAATGTCTTCATGAGAACTAAAAATTAAGCGGATGCACATGAATTGTCGCTTTCTTTAAACACAGCAGATATACTTCCGGTAGAATAATAAATAATTTACTTCTACATGGAAATTGTATTCAAGCCTTTAACTTCAGAATGTTGGAAAATAATAAATATTTTTAAACGTTAATATTATTCACTGCCCGTAAATCTATAAGGCTACTATATCAAAGACGGCTACGAAATTAATTTATAATTTTTCGGCTACTTCACTGGGTCATTTATTTTATCTGTTAGAGAAATAAAAATCAATTCGATGTTTAGGTTCGACTACACGATAAGCGACCAGCCATAAATTTCCACTTTATTCGTTCCACTCATTTCGTAGTTCCGCGGGAATTTATTATACGATCGCTTTGCAAGCCGCGTTTATAAATAACGCTGTGTAAATTACACGGCTATTCCGGCTGTACGCGTGGCTCAATGTGAAAATTTTCCCGGGAGAATCTGTGAATTATCGGCATCGAAGTTCGAGCTGCGTCGAGGATTTCCAATACAACGCAATGAGAGAATAAACAATGCATAAAGATTGTCTTCGTGATAAATGACAATTGATAACTGATCGATCAAAAAGCGTAGCTCGAGAGAAATAGACGAATTTTGTCGTAAACCCCTGACAGACGAGAACTGAACTGTTAAAATGGAGGAAAGGATATGAGAAGAAATAATGGAAGTTTTTATTAGATTGATGTGTCGTTTTTGCAGTTTGAATCGTCTGGTTGGTTAGACGATCTATCATGTTTTGTCCCATCATCCATTATTTATGAAGTATATTAGCACGACAAAAACATCCTATTGTAAAGAGATTACAATTTTATTAGAATGCATTGCATTATTTACTATTGTGACAATTGAATAGGCTGACTTTGTATAATCAGTTTGTGGTAGAAATAAATGATGGGCTGTAAGTCTTGTGGGAGGTAATTCAACTGATATACTAGCCTACGACGCGAGAGAAATGATAAAGAAATAAGAAAAAGCGATGAGGAGGCGAGGAAAAATTGTTGAATTCGGAAAATCGTAAAGCACAGTGGAAAAGTTGCCACGTGCTGCGGAAATTTCGTAAAAATGGCGCGGAAATAAGACGCTGAGGGATCGTAGTTTTTTCTTCTCGCCGAGAACGACAAACACCAAGTTGCCCGAAGGTAACGATAAATTCTGATGTTTAGGATCTAAGACGTTAGGCGAGTTCTTGAAGCTTTTCGGCGTCCTGTTCTTTCGCTATAGGAGAGGAAACGAGAAAAACGATTGGAAATGTGAATTACGTTTTCGTAAAGACATGGAAATATCGAATTTCAAAAATAAAAATGTTAGTTACGATGAAAATTTTAAATGGTTTTCACTTGAGACTTTAAAAAAGTTTACCTTCCGTCGCTCAACGAAAAACGAACCTTGGAAATGGGATCCAGCTCAACGTAAACTACCCTTTGCTAGCAAAAATAACTTTTCTAATTCCAAACATTCCCTTTTGTAATAAAAGATAATAAAAACTCGAGTTCTATCTCTTCTTTCTGATTCTACCATCTGCTGAATAATTGCAAAGCCCAACAGCTGCGACGTAAAATATGTAATAGATAGCCACCATTATCATAAATTCGCAAAGCTCCGGTATTTTAAAACGGCAATCGGACGAATAATTAACGAATGAACAAATTAATGGCTGCTCGTTAACAATATACGTAAAATAATTGAAATTAGTAACGGATCCGGGATAAGAATGAAAGTAATATCATGCCTTCTCCCAGAAGGGTACCATACACTTTACTAGGAGCAGTAAGGAGAAAAAATGAAATCGTAAAGGAAAATTTAATTAACACAGCGCGGCTGTGTGCTGAAGATGGGCCGCTTAACGTTGTATCTTTTATCTCTTACATTCTGGCAAACGATCATGAAACGGCTGCGCGTGTTCAACGTGAATCCCGCATAAGGATTTTTTACTGTTTCCGGGTCTGATTTAGTAATTCCAAAGTTAGACGATTGTTTTATTTTTTTAAGGAGCATGTATATGTTTGAAATTATTTCTGAAATCATTCTTTATAGAAAGTTCATTTGTACAGCATAAAACGAACAATTTTAATCTAACCGTCTTCTCGTCTTGAAGGAAATTCGTACAATTCACTTTCATTCAACGAAACTATTCTTCGTATAATCAATTGAAATGTCGGCTCTATCAGATTCTGCTTAAGACTCCTATTAAGTCAGCTAGAGATGGTCCAACCAAATTGAATTGTCTAAATGCTGCTTCGTGATCTTTTATACTCGTCTAACCGCACTGAGGCACATCTCGTTCATAAAGGGTGGCCATCGTGTAGGTAGGACGTGTCGGATACTAGGTAGCTCTAGTTCAGCTCTGTAATATTTCTCTGCCGTCCGTCTTACGAGCCGACTGAATGATCATGGTCCACGGCAGCTGCGCGGTATATCCGAAGGTTGTCGCCGAAACCACTATACTTTCTGTCCGTGTCTGGCAGCCCTTTATCTCCCTGTGATATACGAGACCGAGCTGTGCTTGTGCTTTTCCGCGTTATGCTCGGGCGCTCGTTGCCCCTCAGCTTTTAAGCTAATTCGTGATCTAGCGGCTCTGGCTGCATTCCCGTTCACACCTTTTGACCTGATCCCCTTCTGGCCTCCCTTATTCAGGTTACAAATGAAATGATCAAACGAACTATTCTATTGATATAATCGCCGAGTTGCAAAAGATAAGAATTGTTTTTCGGTAGATAATTTATTTCAGAGTAGTTCCAATATAATTAGTGTACAGCGTCAGAGTCGAGGCGATATTCTGTCCTAACTTCGGGAGGCCCTAACTTTATACTCCACATTCCCCGGTGTGGTAGGCTAAAAGTAGAGATGTTGATGGAGGAAGAGAAATTTTCCAAAAAGGGACGATGGCGATTGACCTCACGTGTAAGTCAGGTTGATTATAATAAGTGAGCCGAAGATCATACGTATTGTACGTTGTTTTGTGGCTTTTGGACTTTTGGGACTGATCGGTCCTAAGAGGGTCAAATCTGATACCTCAGGAGGTCGTAAAATTCGGGAAAAAGGGTCACAACAATACCAGAGGCCTGAAAAAGTTATACGAAACCTTTTGTTGAATGTAGGAAACAAAAGGGCGATAATAAAATTATTCTAAGAATTACTCGACAACATCACCATTTTAAGTCACTAATTCCGTCTCTAAAATTATATTCATAGTTAGATAACGGATATGCATAGAAACATCGTATATTGAGCGGAATAAAAGAACAAAAATAATTGTGGTCACGTTAAATTTTTTAATCTTCTCGAAGTATCGGTTAATCGAATGTGGAACGACTGATCGGAGGTGAAGAAATATAGTCGATTGACCGGCTACATTGTTCCCCTTCTATTCCAGTTTCGCTGCAATTTCAATCTCATAGATGAGTTGCTGGATGTTAAAACTTGTTAGTAACAACTGGTACGCGGAGGTGCTCACCTTTTAACGAAGTTACCAGCCCTGATGGTGTAGTCGTCCGTTTTCCAACTCTATTGCTGAACTCGTTACAGGGACAATAATTGAGAATATTTCGTTTCGAATCATTTTGTCTCTGTCCCTTGTCGCACGACGTTCTCCAGTAAATGAATTTCTTTAGAAAACCTCGTGAATTTCGTTTCGTGGATTAGAAAAAAATTGCTACGAACATTATTACTATATTTATTACTACTGGATGGCATGAGTGACCGAATTGTGTGCTTAACGCCAATGGTTGCCCATATTTTAATTTTAATAACTTTATTAATGGCAATTGGAAAAAATGGAAGAGGAACTTTGGAGTCAGAATTTACACTCTCTCCCAAACCCTCAGAGGAAAGTTGTTAATTCTAGGACAACCTGCATTTAGGAAATATGATGTTTGACGGAGATTATACATACAGCAAAAAACAAACTGAAACAGTTGAAAACAACTGAAACAAAATACTTATAACGCAACTCGTACTCGCAACTGTAATTTGAAGTTCTCATTTTATACTGTATGTATAAACCCTTACGCGTATATTTCTCCCTTTCTCCTTATTCGTTTTTTACGCACACGTGGGCAGAGTTCTCATAAACAGATCGTTTTAATTATGCTTGGCGAGTCGCGCGGCTTCTCGTGAATATAGCTCGGATTAATTTTTCGCAATGTCCACGTTCAAGCTCGTGGTAACCGAGAGAAAATTTAACTTCTTTCTCGAAGGATTCCGCAGCTGCTTCCAACCTCAAATGTATTTCCACTTTCGTAGAGGGTGGAACAGACACCGTGTCTTGCGCGCAGGTATCTTTAGCGAGATTCCGGGTAAATCGAGCCCCTGGAACAGTTCTTCTGCATTTCGCTCGCGAAACTCGCAGCTTTCTTTGTATCTCGATTCTCCCCAAAGCGTCTTCCCCATTTCAGAGCGGAATTTTCCCTGCTCGTCCCAGCGACGACACGGAAATTTGTATTCCTGGAAGTCCTGGTCCAACATGCATTTCACGGGACGAATTTTATCCAGAGGGGGAGAAATATATCCTCCGGGATGAGCTACGAAGTTTAGTTAATCGATCGGCGCCAGTTTAATGGAAGTTGATTTTGGTGGTGTCAAATGTATTTTTACATTGACCCGTGTTTTCGGTCGTGACAAAAAACTGTTAATTCACAGACATTAATAATTAGACGAGCTGCATCGCTTAAATACGTTCGAGCAGTTAAATTCTGAACTTAAACACTAACTAAATTTGAAATCGTAGACGAGCGGATAGACACGTTGAACTTAACGAACCATCTTATACCGGTACAAAGCTAATTTAGCCTTGACTGACTTAAACTCTAATTCTATTCCACACCCTTCGACTCTTTGATTGCTCTTTACTCTTTGACTTGTACGTTCTAACGTAATTAAACTCGTTCCTTAACTACGCTTTCGGAACTCGGATACTGGCTCGCGTCGTACGTGAACAGTTTTATTGATAATAATCAATCGATATTTTAAGAGAAGCGTGCCAGAAACTGGCAAAAATGTAAGTAGTTACGGTACCTAAAATATTGTTAAGATCTATATATAAATTTCAAGAAAACAATATTATTCTCTAACGTATGATATGATAGTTATGACAAATATTATTTATTTTATTTTATTTTTTTCCGTTTTACCCCTTTAATCTGGGGAAAGCTTTTTATGAAAAATATTATAGAAACGAAATGAATCGATATATCGAGATTTGCTGAAATGAAGGCATGCAACGTAGAAATGCACACATGTACATAAAACAGACGATCATCTTTTAAGACGAAAAATTGCGATCGGAGAATTAAAAATGTCAAGTTAAATCAGCGAATAAGGACAGAATAACGGAACATAGGAATATCGTGGCAATACCTGGACATATGCGAGCAAAAGTATTTCATCGATTGTGGAATAATTGGAATATTATTTCACGTAATAACTTGTATATTTTTGCAAAAACCGTATTTTATTCTGCGAAGGAGATAAAGAGAGACGAAAGGTTCATGCACGCCAGTGTGGAATGCTAAAACAGAAAATAGCTGTTCGGTGGAATGTATTATAGATGTTTATTTTATGTCACGTAGAGGATTGACCGCGAAAAATATTTACATGAGAATTCCATTAATTTCATTCATTTTTCCTAGTAAATCCGGTCTGTTGAAGTTTTTTTTAGACGAGAATGACATTTGCGAAAAATAAGTAATCCCTGATGAAAGAGGGAAATATTTTGAAAATAAACTTCACAGAGTGCACCTTTGTTAGTCGCTAAATTAATCCCTAAAGTGCCAAAAAAGTGTTTGTATCATTATACCCCGTTGTTAGATTGAGAGCTCTATAACCAACGATGAATGTTCTTTATCCAAAGTTGCCCCGAAACGATGCGAATTTTGGATGTGATCAATTCGACCTGTTGAACATCATAGAAATTTAAGGTTCTATGATCCGTAAGATCTCTGTCAAAAGTTTAAGACATGTAATAAAAAGCTGTGCTCAATATTTAAAGCAATGAATTTTTAGAAAAAATGATTATTACAGAGGAGTAAGGTTTATAAAATTGTTTGACCTGTTTTCCTCGGCCATAAGGAATTTTTAACGCAGAATTTCTAATATTCTAATACACAATTTCGGCATTTTTTTATTGGACTGTACCTGACTTGCAACTGTCTACATCGTCTACACGTCCGATATTTCTTACTTTTGCACACTTTTTATTGCATATCTTAAATAATATCCTCGAAATTGACGTTATTTCAATTTTTAAATATTCTTAAATCGTATATTAAGAATTGTACAAAATTACAAAATTCTGTCATTGTTGATTCATATTTTTTCATAAATGAAATCAAAATTCTGTCATTCGACATGAGAATTCAAGATGTAATAACTTTTTTAATAGGCTCGCAAAATGTATAAAATTTTGCACAGTGTTTCATTAATATAATATCTAGTAACTGTTAAAATTTCAATGCTTTTTCATTGTTTTTATGTAAGGGTTCATTCAACCTTAATCCTATAAATGAGTCTAACGATGAAGCACTACATAATTCAACAGTGAGCAATACTAAAACGAGCATCATTTTTTGTGTATAACATCATAATGTTGATTTGTTATTTTAAGCAAAACAATTTAGGATGATAGTAATCGGTTACATGATGGTATAAATGTATTAAAATTAAAAATTATATTTTATGAATTAATAAAATAATTAAAAATTATATTCTACCCTGGTATAAATATAAACAAGGTCGCAATTACTCTATGCCTGGAATATACTATAGAAGGATATTGTATTANATTTTTAATAGGCTCGCAAAATGTCTAAAATTTAGTACAGTGTTTCATTAATATAATATCTAGTAACTGTTAAAATTTCAATGTTTTTTCATTGTTTTTATGTAAGGGTTCATTCAACCTTAATCCTATAAATGAGTCTAACGATGAAGCACTACATAATTCAACAGTGAGCAATACTAAAACGAGCATCATTTTTTGTGTATAACATCATAATGTTGATTTGTTATTTTAAGCAAAACAATTTAGGATGATAGTAATCGGTTACATGATGGTATAAATGTATTAAAATTAAAAATTATATTTTATGAATTAATAAAATAATTAAAAATTATATTCTACCCTGGTATAAATATAAACAAGGTCGCAATTACTCTATGCCTGGAATATACTATAGAAGGATATTGTATTAGGCCATTGCTAATTAGGTTCGACCCATAAGTAGATTAACATACTGCCCAACGACAATAGGTAGCTGCCATTGTACGCGAAATAAGGTATTAAATTTATCAGCAATTTTTAATCGGACGTGTTTTAAAGGATTAATTATTGCTCAAGAGATTGCCGAGTTAATTACGATAGTTAATAGCTTATTTCGAGGCGTTGCTTAGAAATTCAGATTGCTTCCGGGCGAGATACGAATCAAGATGTCTGCGACGTAATATTCCTTTCTCAGTTCATTATTCCTCATAAATTGGAGTAATAAAGTGTTAAGCGTGAATTTTGTTGTAAGATGAAAATAAAAATTTCCACGCTTTGATCAATTAATTTGCTAATACATGGAAAAATGCGTAAAATATAAATAATTAAGCGACGTTTTAACAAAAGGGAGTTCTGACAGATTATTTTAGTGTGGATTAAACGTCACGTTGCACGTGACACGATTCGAATTCTATGTCACGGAATGTCGTAGTCAGAGTTGATAATTTACGGGGCTCCGAATTGTCGAACCACGAGTCATCTTTGAGGAATACATCATTTCTGGTTAGCTCGGGAACGACGAAACTTTGCCCGGAATTTTTATGAACTCGGCGAATCGAGGTGATATCACGGAAGATGGAGTGCTGCATGCGTCGATAATGATTTAGTGGATGGTATTTAACGGGATCACCTTGCGAATCAATGAGCGAACAAGAAAATTGATTTCGATCAATTTTTAAAGAGCAAGTTTTTCCATTAAGTAAAAATTCAACGAACGCGTTAAATGGAGCGAGCCGGCCGACAAGTTTTAATCCACGGTATTGGCTTTTTTTCGCCCCGAGACTTGATAAAATGTTTTCGAATCCGCAGCTGCGTCGTTCGCACACGCTATCAATAATTTCACGAGGGGGGGCTAAAAAATCGCGATTTCCAGTGATTGATCGTTACATGGCGACGAGGTTTCGATCGACAATCGGCGAGGGACATGTATGGAAATCGAATGGAAATCGAATAGGTAACGGATAGGTCAGCGACTTTTATATTTTTTAGTATGTAATAAATTTATGACACCGGTTCACGCTCGACAAAATGGACATTGCATTCTAGTGATGAGAAAACGTTTCATACACATATGTATATAAAAATTCATTTAAATGAATAAATAATTGGCGATAAAATTTAATTTTGTAGGTGAATCGCATAAAACTTCATGTGAGGATAAAAAATAAATAGACTTTTATTATTAAAATCATTGGATTAAATGCAATAGTTCAGTTATAAACTGATGATTGTACATTTGAAAGTTCGATGTCCATTGGAAAATTAAAATCACATTTGAATCATCTATAATCTTAATTTGTCGGTTAATTATAAATGAAAATGAGACAAGTGGCGAACTTCGGCAAAGGCGTTAGCCAAATTCATTGATGCATTTCAATTGATCATCGATTTTAATTATCGAGCTTCGATTTTAATAATTAGTTCTGATAAAAACAGACTGGCATATTGGATTCGCACATAATTAGTGCACTCCCTCATAAATTTATTTGCGGTGAACTCGGTTCACGGGAACTTGTTTCGTGCTTCCGCATAATTTCTCTATTCGTCATTCGTCCCATGGTTCGTTTCCCGCCCGAAGGAACTCGATCGTGAAAATTGTTGAATTTCGAAGTCACAATACGCGAAATGGTCGGTATATCAAGCAGAAATTGCGATCAAANTACATATGTATATAAAAATTCATTTAAATGAATAAATAATTGGCGACAAAATTTAATTTTGTAGGTGAATCGCATAAAACTTCATGCGAGGATAAAATATAAATAGACTTTTATTATTAAAATCATTGGATTGAATGCAATAGTTCAGTTAAACTGATGATTGTACATTTGAAAGTTCGATGTCCATTGCAAAATTAAAATCACATTTGAATCATCTATAATCTTAATTTGTAGGTTAATTATAAATGAAAATGAGACAAGTGGCGAACTTCGGTAAAGGCGTTAGCCAAATTCATTGATGCATTTCAATTGATCATCGATTTT
>SMSR01015960.1:103548-224980 GCA_019453355.1 Ceratina japonica | reverse complement strand
TATAGTCTCTATAGTCCATAATTCCATTGTGATGCTTTGAGTCACTTTTTATGTGCTCCCTATTCACCACCTAACAACATTTTTTTACAAATCTGTTGTAAACGATAATTTTCATAGCTACTTATGAAGTGTCGGACTCTTTTTTGTACGTTTTCTCTTACGCAGTGCAACACTTATCCCCCGCACGAAAACAGGTTCGAGCGTAGATAATTCAAGTTTGAATATTTCCCTGCGCCGGTACTTCCGTAAATCATCGGGTATAAGAAATGTTAAGGAAATGTGATAGAAACTAATTGTAGATTAACAGAAGCTGTTTGTATTAGTACGGGTTATGTGGGGTTGCGCGGCGAGCACGATGAACGCGGCCGGCTAATCTCGCGCCGCTAACCGTTGAATTAGCAACAAAACGAGATCCGGCGAGAAAATTACATGCCTCTTATGTACCGAACGCGTACACCGAAAGGTCACCGGGCTCGAGATCTTCCCCTCGAAAGCGATCGTTTCATTTCAGATACGTACACGTACTGCTTGCTTCATAACATTCAGAGTCAATTTTCAATAACGAATAAGGCAGGTGATCTTCTCCTAATCTATGATACCAAACGAGCATTGCATTTTCTAGTATAATATCGAATATATAAGAACTTCTTTATCTCTGAAAGAATCGTCGATACACCTACGATGACTCATTTTTAAAGGTCTTTTTATGAGCAGTCGCGTCACGTACAGTCGGACATAAAACAAACGTAATGCATGCATATTTCTTTTAAAGGTAGCCATAAACAATGTTCCCTCGGAAACACGTCGCATTTTTCATTGAGAACGGCCATACGTTATGAAGCATCCTGTAGATACAGGTACGCGCGGCGTACACATCTATCTATCGGGCCCGCGTAATTGTCCTTGATAACGGTACACGATGCGCGCGTAACGGGCTATCCTGATATATTATTGCTTTGTTCTTGGCCACGGGTGGGTCCCCGGTATCGATAAATCGTTTCACCGTCACGCCGCCACCCAATTACAAACGTAGCCTTATCCGCGGTGCCCGGGGATCTCGAATCCGCCGTTCAGCGCGGCAAAAATCGCGCCTCGGCGTCGAACGACGCGCGCGGCGCCGCGATAACGGCGCGGATTCGAGAGTGTAAACGTGGATCGTGATGAATCCTCGTTGCGTGCAGACGATCCGTGATGAATGAATCCCGGCACAATCGGATTTCGTGCGAGATGAAGTCGTCCAGTGTGTTTCTGGTATGATTGAGAGCGGAGATTTCAACGGCCGGTCAGGACGGTTCGTGCGCGTCCCGTATGAATGGCCCATAAATTGCAATTTTTGGACCTACGTTCGCAATTCAAAGGAGATCTTCCACTTATGTTGGTGCATACATTAATTATCGGAATTTCTTCGTATGAATCTGGAGTTTTCATCGGAGAAATTCATTCAAGAAGACCCTTAGTAAAGGTAATTCAGTTTGTCAATGACATTGGATTTAGAAATTGCATTTCAAATTCGATGATTGATGATTTAACACCTAGTACTCGCTGACAATCTTAGAGGTTGAAGCGACTATAAACTCCAAACGGGAGGAGGGAGGGATTAGATTCCGTGCACAATTAGTGTGAATGAAATCGCGGGGGGATGCTAGTGTTTAAATATATGTATTGCGTTTGCCAAAACTTTCTCTTACGACGAATACTCGAGGAATTCTAAGAACGGAGACTTCGCGATTAAAGAAGGGAAAGGATACCCAGAAGTGGCTGATTGAACTGCGACNCATTTCAAATTCGATGATTGATGATTTAACACCTAGTGCTCGCTGACAATCTTAGAGGTTGAAGCGACTATAAATTCCAAACGGGAGGAGAGAGGGATTAGATTCCGTGCACAATTAGTGTGAATGAAATCGCGGGGGATGCTAGTGTTTAAATATATGTATTGCGTTTGCCAAAACTTTCTCTTACGACGAATACTCGAGGAATTCTAAGAACGGAGACTTTGCGATTAAAGAAGGGAAAGGATACCCAGAAGTGGCTGATTGAACTGCGACTTCTGCGAAGAAGCGTCCGCGTAATGATACGGTAGAATTCACAAGTCACGAAAGAAATCGTTTAATCCGAAAGAAATTCGGCCTCGCCGATTAGCTTGCCGGTCGCGTTTCAACCTTCAGAACTTATTTTGCTTATAATGCATCGACGAATTTAATTAGAATCGCGCTCCACTTTTTTTGTCGCGTCTCGTTCGAATCGTTTCAAGAATGAACCAACAATTTCTGTAATTACACCACTTGATGGAAGTGCAAGTAGAATTGGCTAAATGACGCGATACATTTAGATCGTTAGTAATTTCACTTTAAGTGAACATTCCATTTTACTATTAGGCGGGTAAATGAAACGTCGTTTTCTTCATACGTATAAAAGAATATAAATATACCTCATTACCTGGCGCATTTCCAAATGATTAAATAATTCATCCTTGCACATTTCTAAACGATTAAATAATCCACAGATGTGTAAAAAATAATTCCTACGTGTACACCAAATTATTTCATTGATAATATTCATGAGACAAACCGTGACCGACAATTTTCAGCTTTAGAAACAAAGCAAGTAAAAGAACGATAAAAATCAATTAATTTTGAATGGCGTATTACTAAATGACTAAATAATCCATGTTTGCACACGTCTAAGTTATTACGTATTTCGTAAATGTATAAAAAAACAATTCCTACGTATACACTAAGTTATTTCATTGATAATATTCATGAAACATGACCGATGATTTTCAGCTTTAGAAACAAAGCAACTAAAAAAACGATGAAAATCAATCAATTTTGAATGGCACATTACTAAATGATTAAATAATCCATGTCATAATCCATGTTATTTTATCCAAGTTATTACATACGTCATAAACGTATAAAAAACAATTCCTATGGATATGCCAAATTATTTCATGTTGAATAATATTCATGAGACAACGAGCGATGATTTTCAGGTTTAGAAACAAAGCGAGTAAAAGAACGATGAAAAATCAATTAATTCCGAATGGTTTCCGCGTGTCACGTAATCGATAAAGGCATAAATCATCGAGCTGTCGCTAATTTCTCAATTGTCAGCGAGTCCGAGCGCACTGACAAGCGAATTACTGGACGACGAGTCGAATTTCACTCGCGCCTCTCGATCTGGGTAAACCGTTCGAGCGCGACTGATGGACGAACATGCCACGACCCGTCCCGTGTCATTTCGCACGTTTCTTCCTCGGTACACGATTCGCCGTGCTCGTCCAAAAGCCTCGGGCGTCGTTTACGTTATTTACACCCTCGGAACGTCAATGATCGGAGTTTTAGTCACCACGAATGGGTCCATCAATTACCGTCATTCCCGTTGTCTTTCGGCTTCGTTCGCGTACCCGCAGTTTATCGGCCAATTAACGGCCGCTGTACTTACTAATTTTCATACTATCTACACGGTTTATTGATCAATCGACTTTCGATGTAGCCGCAGCTCGCTGGGAATCGACTAATTTATACTCTCCGCGATTGCGTTATTAGTCAAAAAGCGTCCCGTAAAACGTTATCTCGGATCGCGCGCGCGGCGGCAATTAAATCGTGCGTCTTTACTTTCTAATTCTTATTCTGTCGCGGGATGGAAACTAAAATGGATTTACGTCGTTACCGCATATGAATCGAAGACGCGGCGCGAAAAACTGGCTGAAGAAAGACAATAATTCCATACGTTCGACACTGTCACCTCGCTAATGATCGGACGCGGTATGATAAATAGCTTTACTCAGATTTCTACTCGCGAAAAAAACCACTCGAGGAACGTGCCACTTTCGCCGGTGCTAAAATAGCAGATCGCCTACTCGCGACTCCGGCCGAGAAAAAGTGCTCTGATTTTTATCAAAACTAGAAATCATTTCTGTTGTCCCAATTAATATTCATGTATTTTTTATGGCAACTTTAGTTTCTAACTTCGCTTAATGTACAATGACGAATCCCTTCGTGTCTAACGTTTATTTATGCTAATGAATTCGTACTCTGCAAATGCACGAACAAATTGATCGAATCTGTGCTGCAATTAAAACGTCCGCTTTTTGTCTGATGAAACGCAATCGAATTCGTACAGTAAAAAGAACAAAACGTAGAAATGACAGTTTCTAATGAATCTTACCGGTCAATCAAGAGTTTCTCTTTCGAATCGATATTTATTGGCTTTCATACAAGTGAAACTTCGGATACCACGTTTAAAACAATATCACGAATTGAATCTCGCCAGCGGAACATTGTTGCGCACCTATTTGTCGCCCCAATTATTAAATCGACCGTGGGCTCAAATTTTCTCCCAATGGTAGGTAGGCAGTCTTCAAATTGGAGCCGGTCGAAAAAATTACGTTATCGCCGATCGCTTTTCACGAACCGGATCACGAGACGACGTCGTTATCCCAGCTCGTGACTAATTATATTCATAGCCGATCGCTGCTGGTTATGAAGATCGATCGACGACATCGTTTATTCCTCTTCTTTTTTTATCAACAAAACTTGGTCGTCGTCGATCGGAATTAAGCGTCGCGGCGCACGCGATCATCGGTACTCGGATTGGGCACGAGACGGTTATTGGTTTTCGCGAAAATTGTTATTATTAGGGCGAGATAGCGGTCTCATAAAAGTCCGCGCTTTCTAGCACCGGATCCTCCCATAGGAATCTCCTCGGAGAAATCGATCATGGATCGATGCGGTCTAGGTAATTAACAGCGCATCTATCTTTCTCCACGGTGGCGCAATTTCGCGCGTTAACGAGCTCCTAGATGACACGAAACTGATGGCAGTCGTGGGACAGAAACAGATTTAGATGATGACGGTTCATTTTGTAATTAATGTGGGTGTGGTTAACAAAATTATTTCACGGAAATCTTGAACGCTGGGTTGATTAGGTTGGCGCAACTTTATACTACCGCAGTTTCAAGATAAATCTTTAGCTGGAATAATGAAGGATCGGGAATTGATGAATATCTTAAGTATGCCATCATACTTCGACCGTTTGATTAGGGGCGTTTGATAGATGAAACGAATTTATAAAATACGCAACGGCGTTTCATAGATCAAAACGAAGGGACACGCGATCAACGCGGAAAGAGGGAAAAGTTACGAGGTTTCACTCGTCGCGTTCCACGGAAAATGGCATGGGACGCTGCTGGTTCACCGATTCGCGGGACTCCCCGGCGAATTACGAGCCGCGCACGGCTCGTTTGGTAGCGATCTTAACGAGCATCGCGCTTTCTTTCGATTCGCTCCGCGCAGTAAATGTCGTCGCGGTCGCGTTTATCTTCGAAAACCGGGTCTACCGTAGCCATCGCCCAATTATCCCCGTTACGTAACGGACTGCGCAGGCTCACTAGGAAAATCGCGTGAAAATGCTTAACGATTTCCTCATTTCTTCTTCTTCTCTTATCACGGACTATTTTTTTTTTTAATACCTACTATAACTGTTTAAGGTTGTATGAGTCGTAAGATCTGTAACAAAAGTTTAAGTAAGAATTTGAAATGATAAACTCTTAAAAAAAGAGACAAGTATAATTTATAATTTTCTTTTTTTAAGAATTGTATCTGACTTGCAATTATTTACAATTCCTAGTTTTGATTACTTTTTAATGTCTTAAAGAACATTCTTGAAATCGATGTTATTTCAACTTCAAACTATTCGTGAAACACGTATTTAGAATTATAGAAAATTAAAAAATTCTGTCATTGTCGCATTTATATCTTTTAATAAATGAAATGTTTCAGTGTTCTATGTACTAGAATTTGAATTCTTTGTCAGACTTTTTTTATACGAAGATTGATACAGCTTTCAATTGGAATTAGCTAATCTGTTCCACGATCTACAATTCAATTATATCTGCCAGAGCAATTATGCAGCGAGCCGTTGCTTGTGATTTATTATATTTCATCGTGCGATCACACGCGGGTTTATAAAAAATGTTCCCATCTCCGTTCCCTAACGACTTCCATACGCGGGTTACACGGCTGGCGCGCATCGAACTCACCCAAAAGGAGCGAGGCAGCCGGAAAAATCGACGAGCGCAGATCGATATTCCGTGAATCGACGCAACAATGCCCGACGGCCGGCCTCGGGTTTGCCCTTATTTCGACTCCGGGTGAAATCCAAACGCGAGATCCGATGGATCCTTAAATGGCGTTTGACCTGATCCATGGCTCGCGTGTATACAGCACGGTTCAACACCGTGCGCCGGTGTCTAATTGCGATGAAAGCGATGATGAAGTGGACGCTCGTTGAATTACGAGCAACGTGCCGTTCAGAAACCACGAGCCTGTTTAACCTCTTCGTAAGTTATTTAAGGAGATAACCGGGCAACTTAGATTACCAAAAATGTACGTCAAGCATCTTTAGTTTATTGAAAAATAATTTCATCTTTAGAGTATTCTACGGATGATCGCATTTAAGGATGTATTGATTATACAGTCAGTTCCAAAAGTGTATGTACTTATACATATATTTATGTAACCCAGACACATAATCATGCATATACGTGTACCTCAAATATACCAGTATTCGTTGCTATGTTAAAGATGTCACGTTTCCTCCTCTGTTCGATGAATTTTTCCTTTCTTATTATATTTTAATCAATAACTTTATTTAAAGTCCACATGCGATTTGATATGAACTTTTTTCAAGAGTTTATCCATTTTATATTTGTATGTTTATGATGTTCATCCGATTTATACCCAATATCGGCCATACATCATTAAGACACGATTTTAAATTTCGAATAATTTATGTATTCGCAAAAACAGTTTGCTCAATGCATAATTGATAGCGATAATAAATATTTAGGTTGTTTTATTGAGCCATATATCGGCGAGTATTGGCAAGGCGTTTAACCGTCGGCGAAGCAAGATGAATTATAATTACGCTCGGGATATAAGGCGCTAGTTAGTCACGCCTTGGTTTTTGCATCGGCCACACCTTAATCTGTTTGATAGTCAAGCTTTCATCCTTACCCGTAACCCAGCCGCGCATTAGCTTTCTAGTCAATGTTACATTTTAATCGCGTTTCGGAATCAGCCGGCGCGCTCGCGGTTGCGTAGAGTGCGTAGGACAGGTTGCGTCCGTTCTCGAAACTGTATCATTATCGTATCTGATCAAAAGCTCGTTGCGCAGGGGTATTATTTTGCAATCTTATTCGTTTGCACATCTTCATCCGTCGGTCAACAGAGAATCCGCGGGGCGCGGAATAAAATGGCGCGAACTGCGTTAACCGATAATCTCCATAATCGAGCGAGCCGCGTTTCTGACCACATTCCATCGATCAGCGTCGAATCGATTAAGCAAAACCGCTCGTTAAACGGGATACGCGAACGCGTGAATGAAAATATATGCGCGGATCGTTCGTCCCGTCGGAGGGGGACGATCGGCGGCCAGGTGTACCGGAGGGAAACCGATTATTTCGGCTCGGGAAATACTTTCTCCGGTCGATTATCAATCGGTCGAGGTGCACGCGAATCCCGATAGGTCCCGCGCGGTGGCTAATAACGCTAAAACACAACGTTCGCCGAGCATAACCGATGAAAATTGCACGCGTCCGATAAAAAACCGCCGCGATTGCTACAGTGTTTCAAGCCGGCGTAATGAAGACGATTTCCTCCGGCCGACGCGGCTCGCCGGTCGTTAGAGAAACATTCGACTTCGTTAAAAGCAATGATTACCTCCGTCCAAAAGAAGAAACGCGCGAATCGCGGAAACCGCGCGCGCTGGCAAAATCGAACCGCGCTCCTTTTTTCTTCGTACCTTCCGTTAGCGACTCCTAATCAAATAAGACGCGAGAGACGAGTTTACCTCGTTACGACTTATCAAACTGAATATATTATTCCTTGTCGATTTGATCCTCCAGTCGTTTAGGATAATCGAAGTGACATTCACCATTTAGAAATATCGCCCGTTTTTTGTGTAAGACGAATTTACATAGGAATTGTGTAATCATTGACAGTCGTCGACCAGGACTACTGAGTCGAGGCTGGTTAATATTAACGGATCGGCGACCGTGATTCCTCGGTTGAACTCGGCCGATGGCAGTCGGATAGAATAAAGAAGGAGCAAAAAGTCAGCGGTGACTGGGTGCCGGGCACATCCTGGGGCAGCAAAGTGTGACCGCTATCGTTTCTTCCGATTGTTCGGGCTGGTGCCTAGTATCGGTACAATGGGACACCGTTTTCTGTGTTGCTGCCCCCCCGTCGACGTCGCCGTTACCGGGACGGTTACTCTTCCATTACCGTCGTTCTTATTCTTGTTATTACTATTATTATTCTCATTGTTGCGGACGGTTCCCTATTAAACGATTGAAATCGCCGCGCCCCCCTATTGAACCCCATTGGCGTCCAGCCGGGAAACATCCAAGATAGATAAATATTTAATCTTGCCCATTTTATTTTATTTCAAGAGAATTGTTTAATAAAAAAAAATTGTCTTATCTCTGTTATTTTCTTCTGCTCGTTAACCGTTCGTGGTGGTTCACAATTGATTAACATTCAGCGTTGCGCAATCTTGAAGACGAATTGCGAACATCTCGGGAACCGCGATAAACTAACAGCATAAATTACTATAAACTAATTATCATATCCCATCGGAATCTTTTCATTCTAACTAATTAACCCAGCGACCGCAAAGAGAGCAAGCCGACTGACCAGAACCATAAAGCAGAAGCCGAACACCTGGACGTAAAAAGAGCAAAGTCGATAGCCGATTTGTACTTAGCAAAACGTAATCGCGACTCATTAATAAGAACGTGTTTAATCGCGAAAGTGGTTCGATTTCCCACCGGGGAAGAAATCGCGACGCCAGTGGATGATTCCGGCAATAATATCGCACGGTGTGCTTATGGAAACGAACGGATTAGAGCAAATCCGAGCGTGGACCGTCTCAGGCGTGGCTGAGCAAACACAAAAGATAGTGGCGTCGAATAAATAGCCGGGACAAACCTTCTTCTTCCGGTTCAACGGAGATGCATAAGAGCATCGCTGGCATAGAGTTACGATTTTCGTTTATGCTCCGTTCACTACAGTTACGATTTTCTAACAAAAAGAACGCTCGCCGTTTTGTGCAAGTCAATATTGATAGTAACCTGACGTGCCGTGATATGGAGTGAAAGGAAGATGAATTTTTAACAGACGTTCTGATAAATCAGTTCTATCTAATCGAAATCCTCACAGAAACCATGATTTATTCGCTCCTCAAAACATACATAATTCATCAATGTAAATTACCATACTACTTTAACGTTACAAAAATTTGTCATCGGATTGATACAAAACTATATGAAGTAAAACGAAGAATTCGGTTCCAACAGGTGTTAGGCTCGACGCTGCCGACGGATGTAATCTTATTCAGCGTAAACGTATAAATCATTAGTGGTCGCGGTCCAATTTCTCAATTTAGTTCGGTTACTTTTAATTAACCGCGGCCGAAGCGGTGCGGTGTCCGCGGGCAGGCCGGAGAGTCCGCGTTTAATTTATGGCAGCGAGCGTCGCCCCGTTCAGAGGCGAATTAAGCACACGGTCGCGTCTTGTCGACATCCCTGCACCGTTATCGGTCGGACGATATCGCTTGACCGCGCCCATCCCCGGCAAAAATCGACCTCTCCTTCAGGGGTCGATACACCTGCCACACGGCAGTCGACTCGCAAGGTGTGGTAAAAGCTTTTAACGCGCCCGTGATCGTGCCATTGAAACAGATTAAGGACTTTCATGTTGGGACCATTACCGATCATAAGATACCGAAGGAATCCGCTATTGATATAATTATTGGTCTGTCCCCCTCTCGTTCAAAACCGACGTCTTCCACACTGATAATTATTAGAGCGTCTTCCCATGGCTAGGAAATTGTTCACTGTTTATTTCATTTTCGAGTGGATGCAAGTTTCTGCGGAATTAGAATGGTGCACGATATGTTCTTGATTTATGCTCGCCCGTCCACGAATTTATCACGACTATGTTGCTATCTATTCCGAAGCGGTTCGATCTATTTTCGCTTATTGGGAGAATGTACACTTGCCGATATTTTTCGTTTGCGAACGGATGTAAATTCTCGAAAGTGTAGGCATCGAGTGACAAAAATTTGTAAAGACGCCGCGATAGGTCTTCCCGGAGTTAACATCGCCGGGTGAAAGTACCATCGTAAAAGCACATCGGAAATGACACTGTATCGCTTTTAATAAAAATGTTCAGGGTNTTTTCGTTTGCGAACGGATGTAAATTCTCGAAAGTGCGTGCATCGAGTGACAAAAATTTGTAAAGACGCCGCGATAGGTCTTCCCGGAGTTAACATCGCCGGGTGAAAGTACCATCGTAAAAGCACATCGGAAATGACACTGTATCGCTTTTAATAAAAATGTTCAGGGTCGGGTCCGGCGCGCGTTCGACTTCGAAAGTTACAATTTGAGCATAATTAGCTCTCTGGCTTGAGAATTGTGCAGTCTCATTCGAGTCCAGGTGAGCCGAGGCGCAGGGATTCTAGTTAATTTCCAGGATTGCGATAGTTATTGGTCACGGTTCGACGAAGAGCCTCCAGGAGAGGGTCTCCTCTCACATACCTACGTACGTTTCCAACATTTTTGCTCGCCCTGGTTTTTGTCCTTTTTTGCCTCCTCTCCCTCTCTCTCTTCTTCCTTCGCTCCCGAGACCTACTTAACACAGGATCGAGTGAGGTCGTTCTCGGATCGCTTCCTCTTCTCTCCGGCAAAAGGAGGCCCTGACAGGAGTACCCGAAGCAGAGGCGTATTCACGCTCGTGCTGCTCTTGTTGCGACGCATTGTGAACAAAAGTATCAGCCTCGCTTTGCTATCGGCTACTCCTTAAAGGAGTTTACTTGATAATTGAATCAACGATAAGATTTGGATAAAATTTTACTTGGGCTTTCGTCTGCGTATGAAGAGATTTGTGTAAAAATTGCAAGGCTCTTCGTTGCTTTATAACCGAGAGATAAAATTTCAAAAATTTGCGAATTTTATAGTCTTATTTGAAATTTTGTGTAGGATTATACGAATATTTGAAGAATACATACGTATTCGTTTAATCCTACACAACATTTCAAGTAAGTCTAATCGCTAATTGTTTAGATATTCGGTAATACAATCGATGAAAGTTCATTTTTCCATAAGATTCTGTAAAGTTCGCAAAATTTGGAACGTTATATCTTGGTTACAAAGCGATTATAAAGAAGAGTCTTGACATTTTTACACAAATCTGTTCATATACAGACGAAAGCCCACGTAAAATTTTAGTTAAATCTTATCGTTGATTCAATTATCAAGTAAACTCCCTTAAGAAAATTGGACTTTACTTATTTCATTTTTTATCAGTTTAAACGGTCATTTATTTCTTCTGACATTCAATTAATTACTAGTTTCTGTAAACATTTTGTAAAACATTGTCGTACATCATTGGGAGGTTGAAAATGATTTCTGTGTAAATCGTGAGGCTCATCGAGAGGTGCATAAAACACATGAGCCGGGTCTATAATTTGAAATGAGCATAGTTGTCGTTGATGTATATTATCGTGGCAAGCGCGAACCAAGGGGTATAACCATGAATTTCATGAGAAAGTAGGTGCTCCTCTCGTGTCCGGCCACTTTCTGTTGAAAGTACATCGGGTACAGCGCGCGGCTAATGGTATGTGCCTCTCCTCCGGTGAACGTATTGTGTGCGCACGTTGTTGCTTGTTCGTTTCCTGCCTTTTTTCTCTCGATTCGATTGCTTGTTTTAATTGGGTTCTGACGACGAGCCGCGCGATCAATCAGGATGAAACCGCTGATCCGATCCGCCGGTAATTGGACGCAGCACGATTCCCGCTTTTCAATCATAATTGTTTACACGTGCACTCTGTTAAAAAAAGTGCGCGTGTCGTTTAACTTCAACGAGGTCTCGACAGAAATTCGACTGGCGTAATGCACGTTTCCACGTCTTCAGATTTCTTGGGTAGGTATAAAGATTTATTAGACATGAGTTAGAGTTGAGCAATGCTAAAAACGCTTGATGGTCTTCGGGTTCGACAGAACGGGAATAGGCGTGTGCATAGGCGCGAATAGCTTCCATCCCCTCTTTATTTATGATGCAGTGCGTCGGGTTTCGCCCGTTGTGACATTACGATGAAATATTACGTATCGGCGCGGCGTGGGCGGTTTCGAGACGCGAATATACATACGGCTTACGGGGCCTTTTGACGTGTCCCATTTCCCTCTGACAGAAGGACGTTCGATTCCGTGGCCACGACTCGCCGACTGACGCGTTACGAGACCTTTCTCGAGACTGATTGCCAGAAGAAATCTTCATTATTCATCCGGTAATTTATCCGTGGCGCGCGGCTTAATGCTTGGACAGAACGCGACAACGCGTGGGAGACCAGATTCTGCCGGCGCTGCTAATTACCCGAACGTTTAGAATCCGGAATCTTGCGTGCATCGAACTCGCATATCTGCAGTTCGTTTCGAGATGGATANATCGTGAGGCTCATCGAGAGGTGCATAAAACACATGAGCCGGGTCTATAATTTGAAATGAGCATAGTTGTCGTTGATGTATATTATCGTGGCAAGCGCGAACCAAGGGGTATAACCATGAATTTCATGAGAAAGTAGGTGCTCCTCTCGTGTCCGGCCACTTTCTGTTGAAAGTACATCGGGTACAGCGCGCGGCTAATGGTATGTGCCTCTCCTCCGGTGAACGTATTGTGTGCGCACGTTGTTGCTTGTTCGTTTCCTGCCTTTTTTCTCTCGATTCGATTGCTTGTTTTAATTGGGTTCTGACGACGAGCCGCGCGATCAATCAGGATGAAACCGCTGATCCGATCCGCCGGTAATTGGACGCAGCACGATTCCCGCTTTTCAATCATAATTGTTTACACGTGCACTCTGTTAAAAAAAGTGCGCGTGTCGTTTAACTTCAACGAGGTCTCGACAGAAATTCGACTGGCGTAATGCACGTTTCCACGTCTTCAGATTTCTTGGGTAGGTATAAAGATTTATTAGACATGAGTTAGAGTTGAGCAATGCTAAAAACGCTTGATGGTCTTCGGGTTCGACAGAACGGGAATAGGCGTGTGCATAGGCGCGAATAGCTTCCATCCCCTCTTTATTTATGATGCAGTGCGTCGGGTTTCGCCCGTTGTGACATTACGATGAAATATTACGTATCGGCGCGGCGTGGGCGGTTTCGAGACGCGAATATACATACGGCTTACGGGGCCTTTTGACGTGTCCCATTTCCCTCTGACAGAAGGACGTTCGATTCCGTGGCCACGACTCGCCGACTGACGCGTTACGAGACCTTTCTCGAGACTGATTGCCAGAAGAAATCTTCATTATTCATCCGGTAATTTATCCGTGGCGCGCGGCTTAATGCTTGGACAGAACGCGACAACGCGTGGGAGACCAGATTCTGCCGGCGCTGCTAATTACCCGAACGTTTAGAATCCGGAATCTTGCGTGCATCGAACTCGCATATCTGCAGTTCGTTTCGAGATGGATAAATTTATTACGATTTTTGCCTGCCGGCTACAAAACTTAATGTCTTCCTTGTCCACAATATCTACACCATATATTATACTATAAATTATTTATATTTCTTTACTTAACCCCTTCCTGTACTTATATTTCTTATATTTATGTACTTAATCCTTTCTCGTAAACTTCGGGCCTTGTCTATTCTCAAGTCGTTTCCCTCCGTTTTTTGTATGTATAACAAAATTTGCACATTCTCGGTGGACATGAGTCACCATAACCACGAGTCTGACTCTTGATACTCACGTTTGCTATAAAATTATGATCACGGCTCATGACATTTATATCTAGTACAAAATTATGATCACGAGTTAGAGTACGGCCAAGGGTTAAACAGTAGATTTAATAAATATGTTTCCTGTTTTATTCTACTCTGTTTCTTTCATCTTTACTTTATATTATCGCATTCTACTCTTTCTTTTTTCTTTCCAGTCTTTTTAACTTTTCATTACCTCTTCTGTAGTGGTATCTTCCATTTACATTCCACTACCCAGTGTTTAAAATTTCCCAAACCCTCTATACTATCCCATTATTCTCTTTGTTCCTCAGTCATCTTGCCTATTCTCATCTTCCACACTTCCACACTTAACTATCGCAATCAATCTCTGACTCCCCTGTTCCCCATCTCCATCCAAATATTGAGGCAACCTATTTAAACTATGTAATTAATTCCAAATAAAAAGTTGACAATGAATTCATAATGATAGATAGAATCAGAAATTTGTAGTATAATTGAGTGTCTGGTTAAATGATTCAATGAATTAACTACAAATACCGTAATTTATTCATTAGTGAAATCAACATTTGCAATCAACCAAAAGATGCTAAATGTAAAACTGAGAGATGCCAATTCTAAATTAATTTAAAATAAAATGATCACTACTTTATACATTTGGAATGATATATTTCAATATAAATAATTCTGTGATTAATCAGTATGGAATTTCGGATTGGAGTATGTAATTTGATCGATGAGGACGCAAAGTAGTAATGTTGAGTCCGGTGACAGAGTGACACGGTGGTTCCTACCCGGAGAATTCGTCGGCTCGGCTTTCAGCGACAAGCAAGGCCTTCCTTGTTCGCGATTATTATCAATGAACGAATCGCTGAAACTCGACAGAGATTTATCGATCTGACCTCGCGGCCCCCAGGCTTCGGGGGTCACGGAAATTACGGCGGAAAGGTTCCTTCTTTCCTGCCGGTTCGCGGCCGCGCCTCCGTCCGCCATTGCATCGAGTCGACGGGGCTTTATTTCAACGTCAATAGGAATTTTCACCGCAACGATCGGCTCGTTACCTTTGACAAATTATTGCTCGGATTACCGGGGCCCACTGGGTGATTTATCGTTCGGCCCACCTTTCGGTAGATCGGTATTTAATCTGTCTGATTATCTAATTGAGAAGATCTAAGAATTGTAGGACTGAATTGCAAGGTCTCCAATGAAATGAGGAGCAATTCCAAATGCTGTTCGATCCGCATTTTCTAATTGTAAATCATTTGAATTGAAAGAGATTGAAATCCACTGTAACAACAGAGTCTGTACTGACTGACTGCAAAACTGTACAATAGACGATGCTTGACGTTTAAAATATTTGCTTTATGCAAATATAATAAAGCAAACGATGTTAAGGAAGATTGACACTGCTCTAAGTTTCCAAATTACATAGGAGCAGATTATTTTCTGTGTACCCCGGGGGCACTGATAGTCGCAGAACTGTTTCCAGCCGGGCTCTTGATTTATTCCGCTCGAATGGGTTCCCGAATGGACGTATAAGGTTGAAGTTCAAACAAATCGAGAAAAATGACTCGCCACACTCGGTCATCAACGTCTACGCTATAATTGAAAATTATAGTCCGTGCGTACACACGCTCGGTCCTCCGAGCGGAAGAAACGCATTCTGAGGCCACGTTAATGTCTATAATAATATACAAACTGTTCAATTTTTAATCCACTTCCATTTCGTAACTGCCAAGATTGATCTGAACGCGTCCAACCGAGAGAGTCGAAAAAAACAAAGTTAACGGACCCGAATACAATTTTGGGCAGTCCATTCACAGTTAATTTGCATTAACGATAAAAACATTAAATTTAAAGGATTTAAAATATACTTATTTAGTATTTATTTATTATAAATAAATATAATCGTTATATTTGATAAAGTATGCAATGTCTTAAAACGTTAAAGTAACAAAACTAATAATAGAAATTTATAAAGAAGAAATCTAACTCTAATGCTAATCGAGGGTTACGAATCTGGTTGTCAAAAAAAGCACTTGAATTCGTTAGATATTTTTTCAGGAATAATAACGTGGAAGTATATTCAAGGTAGGCTACGTCATAAACTCGGTCAGACGCGTTTCTATTCTGAACATTCATCTTAACGCCAACGCGCGTGTCCAGTTAAGAGGGCAGGGGAAACCTGAGGATGGTTCGATGCCCTTCTCGAACCTGTTCAAGATACGTCTACCAATTCATGTTCGCGTTTTTTATCATAATTCCTGTAATACAGATTTCACTCATTATCAGACTACAAATTTCATATGCAAAGTAAAACATCAGCGATATCAGTTAATGAGATGTATTTATTTTGTCATTTATTATATCCCATATAGTTTTATTTTTTATGCATGACTCGCTATATAATTTTTTTATGCTTAACGTGCGTATTCCACTTTTCTATAAGTCCAGTGGTAAATCTAGTTTAGTCATTGCATATTATAACCTTTGTTGCAAAGTTTCGTTGCTGGATTCCAATCGGGTTCGATAATTACCTATGATTAGTAGTGATGTAGCGATTCGCGAACTAGTCGATGACGCAACGCGTCGATCGAAAGGTCGAAATCTCGATCTTGGATCCAGGAGAAACAGGCGGCATTGTTTTGAGGATAGAACAAAGGAGCGTCTGACAATGAGTTAGAGCGTTACAGTTAGACGGTACAGATTTAATCATTTTTCGTCAGGAACCGCTAGCTAGAAATTCGTCGTCAATAAGTTTCTGTTCACCCAGAACTTTTTATCTGGACTCTATCTGATTTCGTCATTTATAATAATTCAAATATAAATACTGCAAATTTTTCAGCAAAATCTCCGGTGAACCAAACTATTAATTCATGTTTTTATTTTAATTTTGCAGATTTGCCAGAAGACGGAATGTCGAATCGGTGAGTGAGTTAAAACAAATTCTGTTTAATTTCATCTCGGAACACGTGTCTCTGCCATTAGATGTATTTTAGCGTTCGACCTGGTTAATTTTGTCTCGCGAGAGTGAACACGCGGAATGGGCTGGAATTCATGCGAATTTTCTCCGACCATTGTTCAAAGACCTCGCGTACTATCGAGATTCGTGTCCGATTCTTGTCGAACCGTGGCCGAGTTCGGTATTTGACTTTTGCAAAAGGTATTCGCGACCCGCGCCGTCGATCGTCTATCTCTCAAATTCCACCAGAACCGATCAGATTATTCATTAGTTATGAGTTCAATCCCAATCTCATATAAAATATTCTCAATCTTATTTCTGTATTCAAGATCTTATCTATTTGAATAAAGAAATTATTTAACAATTTGACTGCCTTGTCATCCAAGTTCAGGTAACGCATAATGTTTTCAGTGGGCAGCTGTGACACCTAAATCAGAATGATGAACTCAATCAGAATTTGCAATATTTCGAAAGAGGCGAAAGTACGTAAAATGAGTATTTTATTTAGCAGTTACAGTTTTAAGATTGTACGAATCTGATATAACATTAAAATTTTAACAATTGCTAGGTATTAATAAAAAGCACAAAATTTTAGGAATTTTGCGAAGCTATTAAAAAAGAAATTACATCCTGAATTCTTATGTCGAACGATATAACTTTGTTATCATTTACAACAGAATTTTATAATTTTGTATAATTCTTAATACATGATTTAAGAATATTTTAAAGCTGAAATATCGTCAATTTCGAGAATATCATTTAAGATATATAATAAAAAGTATGCAAAAATGAGCATTATCGGACACGTTTTATATGTAATTTGCAAGTCACGTACAGTCTAATAAAAGAATGCCAAAACTCTGTATTAAAATGTTACAAATTCTACATTAAAAATTTTTTATGACCGAGAAAAACAGGTCGGACAACTTTATAAACTTTCCTCCTGTGTAATTATAATTTTTTCTAAAAATTGCTTGAAATATTGGACACAGCTTTTTATTACATGTCTTAAACTTTTGGTAGCGATCTTACATCTCATAAAACGTTAACATAATTTGTATAATGAGAATTGATGAGTTCGACCTTATCATTGAACGTCGAAAAAATCAGTACAAGGGGCAGTGGAAGCAAATGGTTGGACTCGTTTCGCGAATACAGAACACACGTTGGTAGCCGGTAGACAACTGTAAAATACACCCAATCCCGAAGGCCGTCCACCTTGCTCTTATACCGGGTGTCCCGTGTAACCGGTCTCGTTCCGGTTCCCGGCGATTGTTATCGAATTAACGTTTAACCACCTTTACGTAACGCTACGCTCTATTTTGACTGACACCGGCCGGTTTCCGCGCGAATTTTTCGTTCCCGCCGCACGAAAATCGGACCGCTACCTACTGACAGAGAAACAACGAGCGATTTCGCAACCGCGCCTATCGATTTAATTACGCGTTGTTCAAGTTAACGGGCCGATGACGGGGAAATGATTGGCAGTTATACCGGTTGACGAAGTGTTTAACGTATCGGTTACCCGTTTGTTACCGGTTTACGATACGTGCCAAACGATTCTCGTTTTTATTAGCTGTTAGATAAATACCGTCCTGTTGTCACTCTTCAGGGGCGCTTTGTCTCGCCTGCATAGTATCGCGGTACGATTTCATTAATCAAATTCCGATCACGTAAAATGTAATCAGGAATTCGAGGCATTTAAAACATCCCGTTTCGCTGTTCCTCGATTTATCACGTTCAGCTGAGCCGCGATTTTAATTTTGTTCCTCGCGTTGCTCGAAACGAATGATGAACACCGTAATGGGGACAATCGAAAATCGATGTGCACGTGTCGTATTTTGTTTAAAGAACTCGACTTTTTTTCGTCATCTCTTGAGCGTCGGATTTGAGAATGACACAGTGGAGGAATAAATCGTGGAAAGTAGTCGTGTGGCACCCTTGTCAGGCGCAATCCATCCATAAAAACGGCGATGGGCACGTGTTCGCTATCGAGGAAATCGATCAATCTCCACGGAGTTACTTACTGTCCCCTCGTACCATTCGTTTTTCTCCTTTTCGGTCGTTCCGATCCACCGGTATACTCCCGGGACTCGGTTAGGTATCGACACCGGTACGGCGCTGCCGCC
Source organism: Ceratina japonica (assembly GCA_019453355.1). NCBI lineage: Eukaryota > Metazoa > Arthropoda > Insecta > Hymenoptera > Apidae > Ceratina > Ceratina japonica. The sequence continues at coordinate 206,085 of SMSR01015960.1, read as the reverse complement.
GCGGTGGTCGCACAATGCCTCTTAGAAAGTGTGTCAGAGGTGTACGTTTCAATTCTCTGCCGAAGATTTTTCGCGGCGAGCGGCAGCTTGCCGTGTCGTTGCACAGACCGTGCGGTGGAACAGGTGATTAATAGCGCTCCTTGTTTCCCAGTAACGAGCCATCGAGGGGACGCGGATAATGCGCGCGTAATCGATTTCCAAAGCGAACGTCTAACCGCTCGAACCTTGAATATTCATTCGGGCCGGGCCCCCAGCTTCCCTCCAATCAAAATCCCGGTCGTGGGAACCATCTCTAATCTCTTCCCTCCTTTCTCTTCACTCTTACGCTTTTATTTTAACTTAAACTGCTTCCTGCTTCCCTCATTTTTTCCTCAATTTTCGCATCGATCCTATATAACCAGGAATGTATTAGAAAGATTTATTCCCGGATGCGTCAAAATTTTTCGAAATTCCTCAATGCTGAAAGTAATTATAAATAAATCAAATCTTGTTCTTATATTGTGTATCCACGAGAAAGGATTAATGGAACAAAGCCGTAATTTATTTCCTCAATTCTCATAAGTTGAAATTGCTAAATAAAAAAGAGACATTAATGAGAATGCGGCAGAAAGTGGTTCAAAAAAGGCATAGAAAGTTATGACGCGTGCATTTAGTCTAATCAACGGTACATTCTTTCGCCGGTTGCTGAAGTTAAGTAGAATCGTTGCGTTGCGTCTGACAATACACGGTCCGCTTTCCCTTACACTCTACCCATCTCCCGAACGAGTCAATCATAATACATCTCACTACGTCTTATTCCGACTTTTGACGTACACATTATCTCGAGAGATCTCAATTCCGGCATCGTCGATTCCGTTCCGCGAGCCGTCCGTGCTCCTCGCGATTAGAAATCTCCTCGAAGGAACGATCTCGATCCAGTGATCGTAGTCAATGCTTCCTGGTACATCATCGACGTTCACATTTGCATACCGAATTTTTCTGCTAAACGCCTCGGAGATAAAATAATTTTTGTATCGTTCATGCGAGAAAGTTTTATGTACACACAACGCTTGAAATATCGACTGACGTTTAAACTCTCAATTAGAAAATCCTAATTGTATCGCGGTCGAACGTTTACAACTCATAATTCATAATGCGTATAACCAAAAACCTATAAATACTCGGGCAGGGAATAGCATCTCTGTGTAAACTGTATCATTACCGGGGATCTCCCCCCTGCTTAAGCAATTACCGTAATACAATCTTTTACGAGCCTCGTAACTTATCGTCCGTACGTAAAATTGACAAACCAATCGCTGCCAATTTTCCGTATCGGGTCACGACGATGGAACTTTATACGATATAAATTATAATTATTCAATTAGTTAAACAATATCCAGTGCGATATATCGGCAATACTATCCGTCAAAGTCGCGGACGTCGGGATCGGGGCCGGGTTCACGGAGTGAGGTCGATTCGAACTGTTTCCCGGTGGCTATTTATAATGGTTTGACAAGCGACGGTAGATAAGTGAAACAGCTTGTACGGGCCGCTGTTTACGCCCTGTAATTGCGAAAATTTTACGCCGCTGTCGGCACCCGTAATGAATGGACCGGGCTGTTGTAACGCTGCGCGGTGACGAGGGTTAATGGAATTCGACTGATTCCCCGAACGAAAAACGTATAGCTACATTCTTGCCCGCACTTTTTCACCATCGAAATTCATTTGTTTCATCGACAGATCCTCGGTAATTACGCTTTTATTTTTCATCCAGCCGTTGCCACCGCGTCGCTGATAAAAACCTTCCGGCCGAGGTATTGACAAGGCAAGAGTGAAATTAAAATTAAAAATCTTGTATCACCCGTTCAGATTGTATTCTTTTATTTTTATTTTACGACGTGAGCGAAAGCTTATTGAAAGGAGCGTCCCAATTTTCAATCGGAATCCCACGCGATTGGATCCTCACAAAAACGTCTGATTAATCGCATCCAATTACGCGAGTTCGACGATTACACGCGTACAAACACACGCGTGCCGAAGCGGTGAAAAATCGCGAAGCGGCCCGCAATAACCCGTGGGATCAATTGAATAAACGGTGGTCCGAGGCCCCGGCGCGCGGCGAAACGAACGGCGACGTATTGAACGCAAAATGAGCGTGTAATAAAGTTTAACGACGATCTCGTTAGCGCCGGGGAACGAGAAACGGTGGCAAAAATTGGCCGCCGCGCTCGCTGGCCCCGGAGAAAAAGAATTAAGAGGCGCGTCCCCGTCTTGCGAACTCGCGGCTGACAAATGATCCTCCGCGCCATAGTTTCTCAACCTTTCTTGCACTAGATTACCTTTTTACAATTCAAGACTCCAATGCTTCATTGTTACAACAATTTTTATTTCATATCTTTTTTAATAATATCTTTTGTACCGAGCTTTCAAATATTTTTGTTTACTACATAATCCATTTAATATTTATATAACAGGATCTCTCATAATTATTTTGGTTAAAGGACGCTCTATTTTATTCAATTTTATAGTAATGAATTTATTAATACTTTCTTCATTTAAGAATTTTATTGCATCATCTACTGGGGCTCGCAGTTCAGGTTGAGAAACTATGGTTGGCTGCGAAGGTGGATGGAAAGACGAGGAGGCTCGCGATGGGATCGTTCGCACAATTGAATTAATTATCGCGGCAGGGCGAGAAATGATCGAGCCAGATTTCACCGGTCATGTCCCATTAAGATACTAAATCACTGGCCAGCGCCGGGATACACGAAACTCGCATTAGCGCTCATAACCGGCCATAAATCTGTTTGGTATCCGTCAAAGGTTCGCGGAAGGCGCGACCGTGATGCGTGAAACGGGCGTCGAAATCGTAACGCGGCTAACGAGAGATTACGCGGTACTCGCCGAGAGTGCACCGGGTTCGAAGACAGGTGCACTGATCGGAGGAAATATCGGTTTTAATGCCTCTTACGTACGAAGGAGACAGTTATTCGCGCGAACGAAATTTATCGCTAATTCCAGGAACGATTTTTATACAGGCTCGTCCCCGATCCTGTTATTAATTGCTATAGAAATATCTCACTAATTAACAATGACAAATAGGCTGCTGATTTTTTTTAATAATAATAACTTTATTTACGGGAAAACCCCTTTTCTGTACAGAAATGGCAATAGAATAACAGAAATAAAACTTACAAATAAATTCTAAACAATATTACTAACAATATGGAAATTTAACTTGAGATAGCAGCAGAGATTGACGAATTTTCCTCCTGATAGTTAGAATCCCATTATGAAAAATATCAAACGTGGTTATGTACTTGTTAGTTGTTCTGCACGCTCTTAAGATAGGGTTTAGGTTTCCATACCTCAAGGTAACTCAAGGGAGGACAAGTCTGAGACAGGTCTGAGAAGTCTACGTGGAATATGAAGCATAATCTGGTCCAGTAAGGCTGGACAATCAAACCTGTCATTTAGGATGTTGGCAATGAATCATTTAATGCGAATTAAAACATTCGCTTATCAATTTAAGAAATGAACTCTAGATAAGGAATTTATTTTATCCCTGAATATATTATATTGTGTGCGTACATGCATAAAATCTGTAGTCTGATAAGTATTCTTTTCACGATCGCCTTATCGCGAATGTCTTAATTAAAATCGTGAAACTCCTCGAAACTTGTCGCGCCGGCTGTGTCAAGGTTGGACACAGGGTGGACGCCTTTCAGATCCGCCACCGAGCCTTTGTCCGTCGGAATATTCACCGGGCGGTCGTTTATAGAGCCGGTGTGCCGCCGTGTCGATCGGAGACAATTACACGTATCGATCGACAGTATATCTAGATCGATAGTACACGCCGGACAGTGGACAGTGAACAATTGAACGCGTAATACGATCTACCGATCGGCCGTACGGGATTTGCTGGGGTTCAGCCGCGGTATGCCGGCCGGTCCTGGGATATCGATACAAATTGTAGATATATCATAATCGGTGACACAGACCTACATACGGACATTTGTTTATAAACAGTGGTCAAACAATCGCCTTTGTCTCGGAACGATCTGACAAGAAAATGCCCACGGCGTTTAGAGCAATTTTTTAACCCCGCGACCGAGCGTTCGCGTGTGGCGCATAAATCACGTACGCAATTCATTTGATGACTCGGCAATCTGAAATTGAGATCTCCAGGCTTGAGAAGTCAGACATTTCGCCTCGCAATTCCGTTTGTAATTTCTAATGAATTTTTCAGCAGGATGACGCGTTGCGTAATATAATTTCATACGTAATAGGTAAGGAGGTATAAAAAGTGGGATGTGTGTTCGAAAGCAAAATTGAAAATGGCTGGGAATTAAGAAAAGTAGAGGATAAACAATAAATGGCTCGCGTATTACAATGAATCGCTGGTATTTCTTCACGGGCCGGAGTTACTGTCGGCCGGTCGAGTTCGACGATTACCGATGACTGTGCAATATTCGTTGAAAACGAAACAGTTCCTCTTTAAGGAAGTGATTAGGCATTAAGCATCATGGTCTATTTGCCGTGCGGATAAAATAAACAGACGCGTTGCTAGAAAAAGAGGAACGAATTGAATACGCTCGTTAGCTTCATTATCGTGACAACGTAATCGTCCTTCCAATGCGTATTTTTATTGTTAACGAGGATGTTAACGTTAAGAGCCGAACGGACGTTAAGTGGTAGTTTTTCATGTACGATAACAGTAATACATCATTGTCAAATCTTCAATGGAGAACTGAAATTCTTCGGAGATTAAGAAAAAAATATAAAACGAAGTAACTTCGTGGCAGCATCATAATTGTCAGTTCCACAGTGAAACAAGGATACCTTTTATTCTGCATCCCCTATAATTAATTCCGAAACCGATTCTCATTAATTTTCGATCCATCATTCCACCCGTTAATCGGTAAATAATGATTATGCTATTTTCGTGCTCGTTTAAAAATCCGAAACGTTAGTTTCAGAGGAGAGGTGGTTGACATTTACAAACGAAGCAGAAAACTTTCTGCCAGCGAGGCTAGTCGCGAAGCGAAATGAGCTTCATCAAAATGGACATGCGGACCGATCGTTTGCAATAAACAAATCCGCAAGACAGATTCTCGTAAATCGAACGTACGCGTAATCTCAACGGGCCGTGGAGCTTTATGCTCGGCTACTCACTTCATCGAGCACACGCGTGCACGGAGCGAGCGGCGGCGATATTCGCATAATTTTAACCGGCCGTGCAGTTTTATGCTTACTTACTTACTTCATCGAACACGCGTGTACCAAACGAGCGCAGTCACGCTCATTATTTCCCGGGAAACATGCGAGCCGAGGCGTGCACGCGGCTTCCACGGTATCTCCCATAGGTGCATGCAAATGGGGAAAATCAATCGGTAAATCGGTCCGGAATTTAATTTATACGGCTGTTATCCTTCGCGCATAAAATTCAACCTAAACGCGGTTATTAATTAGAAACCGATTTATGCCCGGCTCTCGATTCTATCATAGAAGAAGATATTAATGGCAGCGGTTCGATAAAGTTCGCAGTCAAATCGCGCGAGACGTTTCAGACTTATTGTGTCAATCAATCTGGATACTATAGTAGTAATTTTACGGCTGTCCAAGCCGCTTGGGCTTGATATAGAAACAGGGACAGGGCGATTAGGTAAACGCGATTATCCACCTACGCCGAGGTGGCGGGCGTCGAGAAGCGCATAAATATCCGTACGAAAAGAATCGAGCGTACACGATCTGAAAACGCGAGCCAATCCCGACACGCCGAAAGGGCACGGTGACTGCCGTTATTAACGATATTCCACGGTTGTCGATAAAATATTATGCTAATACCCGACGCGGTCACTGTCTCACTACTTTACAGTTACGTTAGATTCGTGGAATCAAGCCGCGAAACGCTGTTCCACTTATTTTTTCCAGGACCAACAGGACACACGATTCGTTGTGCAAAATTGGAAAGACATATTTTTCATTTAACACGCTTGGACATTTTTGAGAAACCGTTAAAAAACACATATAACAGACGCAATTAAATTTCGCTTTGCCCAATGAGGAAAAAGACTGAAATTTTTTTAAGCAGTTGATAAATTGAGATGGCTGAAAGTACGTCGGCAATTAGCTGCAATTAACGATGTCTGGCGCCGGCGCGGTGACAAACAAGAGTCGTTTCGTTGGGCTCGCGCAAGCTTTTATCAAAAACCGGTGATCAACCCCTGACCTTTCGGCAATTTAGCGAGTCAACGCGTAACGTAATTTACACGACAGCCTGCTAAATACGCTAGTGAGCCGCTTATTACGGCAGCTGGAAGTCGACATTCCGCGCAATTATTGCGACATCGGTTGTTCTTGGAACCCGCGGCGCGCCGCCGCGCTACCTTAGGTAATAAGAATAACGTTTCATACGAAACTTCGTTAAAAGCAACAATTTTCAACCGTTTATACCTGTGAATATTCATCGCCGCCGTCAAGTGTCTCGCTGATTTTATATCAATCGAGCCGGTCGGAAGAATGCAAAATTGTAGCATACTTAATACGAGCCGAGTCTGCTAGGTTCTATAAAACCAGTCAATAAAATAAATATAGAAATTGATTTCTTATTAAATGCGGCTGAAGTACAGCGAAGTTCAACCGTTTAGAAACTATATGACTAATCTCGAAAGTAGAGTAGATCAAAATTTGTTGTTCAAATCGGCTCGAGCAGCGTGACTACGTTCGAGTGTGCACGAACCGGATCAAACGGTACCATTTGTTTTCTAAGCGGGTATCGAGATGGTTTAAAAAAAAGAGTGACTGTTTTTAAAACCGTCCCAATGGGAACGCGTCCAAACGGAACGATACGCCGTCCAACTGTGCTCGCCGAGCGTTAGCAAGTACAAGGATGCGCAGCGCGCAACGGCCCAGATATGTGTGTACGACGTTGCAAAAGACTGCACCCATGCGCCCAGCGTCTAACCATAGACAACGATAATGCCGTCTTCGATGCAATTACGATGTACCCGTCGAACCGATTTTTTTGCCCGCGTCCATCCGTGAGAGCTGATCCAGAGCCGATGCCGGCGCAACCGTTCATCATTGAAATCCACCTGGCGATGTTGCGCCACCGATATCGTTCCCCGCACCGTCGAAATCATCTAGGTCACCTCGCTCGTCCTTTATCCCGGGTGTTTTATCTATCGGTTTCATCCTTGATCGATTTTCAAACGTCTATCTGATAAAAGATCGCCGTTGCCGATTTTTCTTAAACGGAGAACGCGAATTATAGCGTATCGGTTTACAAATTAATACTTGGCGAAAATTGGAACGTCGAATTCCTCTCAGGAACAAAACGCGTTTGTTAAAATCTGTTTGCGAATGTTAAACGAATTTTTTAATGAATAATCTACGTTCTGATTAAAGTTTAATTTAAGGACTCTTTGAATCTATTGAGGATGAATAATCAGTATTTGTTGTCTCGTTGAGTAAAAATTAGAATTCACACGATCTTCGCGGGCGAGTTCCCACATTCGGTCCACCTGTTTCGGCGGATGCGATCTGGTAAATGGTCGAAAATTCGTGCCGGCCAACCGCAATTGCCGGACCGAAACAGTCCGGCCTGGCCCGAACGGGAACGTGAATGGTAATTGCACGTTCTCCGGTTACGGTTAAATCGGCGAGCGTCGGACCGCGTTTTACGGTTCAATCGGTCCGGATGTGGTGGGACACGCTCCCGGTGACACTATCACACAAGGATTCAAAATCACTGAAATCCTTTTGGGAGCAAACAGAGCGGGAGAGAGAGAGAGAGAGATAGTCCGACATTATGATTATTATCAAGAAATCTGACACGCCGTTGGCGACGACAGCGGAATTCCCAGACACGCTAAGGTAGTTAAAAAGTGATTCCGTGTTTTTAAGCCGGCTGTTATAAAAAATAAAGTGACTCTCCAGTATACTTCTGTTTCATACTTGAGAAAATTGAAATCTGAGAAGGAGAAATTGGAATTCCCCCGTCATATTGTATGGTTAACTGTAATCCTTGACTTAATCATTCATAATGAAATGAGCAATGGCAGTGTGCGAGAAATATTTTGACCATGATCAATTCCCGCGAATTAGTAATTTACGTCGTTCTTGTTTTGACTTTTATAAAGTATCCCATTGCAATCTCTTTTGAATTTGTTCGATTATTTATCGATTACAAAATCAATTCACTGTATTCAATTTTATTAGACTGTTCATGTTGGTTAAAGAATGTTGGCTTGTCAGGAGGGAGGCAGGTCCCACGATTTCATAGTAAGATCAGACACGGTGAGTATAATTCCCGCGCGGAACCCATGCCTATTAAATAGTTTGAGATTTGGACACGCGGACACCTTTTCTAGAGCTTTAAGCGTGAAACTGATTGGCAGGGTAACGGAACGGGGCGAGTTTTCCATAAAGCGGGAGACTTTACGAGACCCCGTAAGAGAGAAAGTAGAATTACTACTACATATTTGTAAAGTCATTCAAAGATCAGAGATCGCGAGACGCCGTTTTACCGAGTCGCCGTAAAATCGGCTCGCGAGTTGGTTTCCTGAAGCAATTCATCTTGAACGAACGATGTTTCGCCCGGATCCCTTTCATTAACGTGAAAGAGGTTTCTTTATTTCTGCTGTGGCCGCCGGTACGAATGAAAAATAAGCGCGATTGTTTGCACGCCGACGCCAAACGAGGATCCTGCCTTTCTCTTTAACCCTTTCCTCCCAAAATTATTTAATGCCGAACGCCGAATGAAATACAAGAAGAGTCGCACACAACTTTTTCCTCAAAGATTTATACTTCGCGCCGTAACTAAATTAATTATATCTCGATTCGGATTCACGTTACGTCGATATTACGAATGATCGATCGCCGATTTCATCACATGCCGATTCGCATCGTTCTACAAATAATAATTAATGATCGGTGAGTTCTCTAAGCGGAAGAGCTCTTCGGTCAATGAATTCGTTGCATCACGGCTGTTATCCAAGTCTCTTCAGAATATTTAGAAAAGAAAAAGAGACAATACAATCCATTGCATTCGATCATCAATTCAGTCGTACAGACACGCTCATCCAGAAAATCTGACGATTTCCAGATTTAGAAATTCCTTAATTTTCTTTGCAATCATTTCCAATGTTGAACTCCAAGTTTAGAATTAAATACAATAACCATTTTCAGAAATACTATGAAATAAATTGGAATTACAAATTAAGGGTTTTATTATACACGTAATTGACTATAAAAAATTATTTTTTCAATGCGTATGCCCAGTTTTTTGCTTCTATGGTGGTCTAACCACTTAAGTTGGAACTGTAGGACGCTGCACGTATGAACGTACATAGGAAATCTGCGTTGGTTTCGTTCATAATTAATCGCTATGAGTAATTGTGATCCAATGGCCAAACTAGGGGAGGAATAGAAACATTAACATTAATAAAGCCAGAAATTTCGGGATAAATTAGTTCGTCATTCAACACTAATCCTCGTCATCTTCATGATTCTTGAACTGTAATTCTGAGGCTCGTTCCCGAGTCTTAATTATTAGAGTATTTGATTAATTTTCTCATTACGAGAGCACGGACCTGGATCTGCGGGCTGAGGGAACGGAACGATGACACGCATAACTGTACTTTAAATCAACAAGGTTTACGAATCGCGGCTCATCCCCGATGGTAAGGAGGCCCGTAAAGAGCCAAGCGCCCACGCCACAAATCAAAGCCCGGCCGTCGAACGACACCGTAAATCACGTTCCCCGACGCGTTTAATAAACACGTTATTAAACGACCGCCGCGCCGCGTCGGAGTTGAGTTATCACGTAATTACCAGTCCATTACCAGCGATCGACGCGGAAACAAAGGTTAAATCGAACCGGAAATTGGTTGTCATCCGCAGAAAGAATTGCCAAATATCGAAGCAACTGTCTCAGTGCTTCGATATTCTCGTTAGAAAGTTGGAAAGATTTTACAATCAAACGTGTGGTGAAACGTTTGCAANGAGGAATAGAAACATTAACATTAATAAAGCCAGAAATTTCGGGATAAATTAGTTCGTCATTCAACACTAATCCTCGTCATCTTCATGATTCTTGAACTGTAATTCTGAGGCTCGTTCCCGAGTCTTAATTATTAGAGTATTTGATTAATTTTCTCATTACGAGAGCACGGACCTGGATCTGCGGGCTGAGGGAACGGAACGATGACACGCATAACTGTACTTTAAATCAACAAGGTTTACGAATCGCGGCTCATCCCCGATGGTAAGGAGGCCCGTAAAGAGCCAAGCGCCCACGCCACAAATCAAAGCCCGGCCGTCGAACGACACCGTAAATCACGTTCCCCGACGCGTTTAATAAACACGTTATTAAACGACCGCCGCGCCGCGTCGGAGTTGAGTTATCACGTAATTACCAGTCCATTACCAGCGATCGACGCGGAAACAAAGGTTAAATCGAACCGGAAATTGGTTGTCATCCGCAGAAAGAATTGCCAAATATCGAAGCAACTGTCTCAGTGCTTCGATATTCTCGTTAGAAAGTTGGAAAGATTTTACAATCAAACGTGTGGTGAAACGTTTGCAATAAAGAATTGTATCGGTGTGTAATTAATTTATTAGATATCTCGTAAAAATGAGAGAAATCCGGAGGAAAGTGGCTGAAAGCGGATTGGCTTAATGGCAGCGAATTCTATGTGCCGAGGTTAACGGTGTTAACAATGGAGAAAAAGTCGCGGGGGACAACAAAGAACCATTAGAAGCGAGGGTGACAGTGTCGAGCGGATAAAATACGAGGCGGCACGACGTTTTCGACAGAACGCGATAAAGCCGCTTGTAGATAGATAACGGCCAACTAAGGGGAGTATGGAGCGTTCTAATTAGCTACACGTGTCGCCGTGTCGATGCGTTTCAATCTAATAATTATGGCTGATAGGGAGCGAATGGAATTCCACAAGGAATTTGAAAAACCGCGAATCAGATAGATGTTCGCTATTTTCATTTAATCGACTCTGTCATAGTGTATCATGGCTATACAATTCCGTGTACATCGGTATTCTGTTTTTATTGTAATCGTTCATCATTACTTTCTACTTTTGGCAAATGTTAATTGGAATTATTACCACTGTGTAATAAGATAAAGCTCAGCGGCCATAAAATACATAGAGAGTTCGTGTCCAATCGCAACAAGTTTCACAATCAACGGCTCACCCGCGCGATCGTTTGGGGACGCGTTAGTTTAATTAATTATTCGGTATCCGACTGTCCATAAGCATAATTCAATCAAACGTTTAATCGCGTTAACGCGCCGCCATTCTATTAACAATCGCAAGCGCGCGGCTAGACGAGCGCGCGAGTTTCTCTTCGAACGTGCGTAGATGTTTATTGCCGTTGTAAATTGGCGAACATAAGAGGAAGTTTGAGAAGCGGGAAAAAGCACGGCTCGAGGCCATAACACACGATCCACTTCGTACTTTGGATCGTCGAAGAAAAATGGAAAAAAGGGCGGCGGGGGAAAAAGCCGGTACCGGGTTTTACCGTCATTGTACGGTTACACTTACACCGGTTTACGCGCTCCTTTATTGGTATATTTAAACGGCGCGTCAATAATTCACCACTCCCCTAAGCAGTTTCCCTCGTGTACTACCATAACTTTTTTCCCACCATTATCCTATCCAACACGGCTCGAAGGAGAACGCAAGAAGTCAAACGTTGAATAAACAAGACAGGACGCCTGGCTTAGCTTAAGCGCTCGCTGCTGCTGCTGCGTTGATCAAGGGGAAGAAAAAGGTGACGGGAATCAGAACAGGAAGTCGGTGAAGCAAAGGTGGAGACGGCCACGGTCGCCGTTTTAAGGACGCGACGAGATTTACGGAGGATTTAAACGGAATTCGCCAGATTGGGGCCACGGGTGCAACAAGGGAGAATGCGTTGATTATGAATGGAATTAGTGAAATTTCAAGCCTGAAAGATCGCGCTACTTCTCGTGACTGCATCTTCGAATTAAGTAGCGAGATACAAAATCGGAATTGAAATAAAATTTGACTTTATCCTACAATGTAGTAGGATTTGCAAATTTCTAACTGGCTTTGCGTTATTTATTGTAAATTATAATTCTTAATGTGAATTGTGTCAAACTACGATTAGATATCATATCTTAAATTGTTCCAATATCTCTGAAGAAAGTTGGAGAAATGTTTTCGAATGAGACTGCTATAAAAACGTTTTGCCAATCGGATCTAATATACGTTTACAATATTTTAGCGGATAGGATGATAGTCCGTAGAGTTTTATCGAGGAGGAAGACGCGGCCAGGTTCGCGACGTGAATCGTTTCATTGAACACGACATAATATATCCGCGCGCGAACGAGTCGTACAAATCATACAAAAAAGACGTTGACAGGGGAATAAGTCGCGGCAAGTGGGACAGGCCGGCCGGTCAGTCGCAGGAACATCATTCAGGCTTCGCGCATTATTCCTGAAATCGAATTTACGATAGTAAGCCACGAGAACTTTCGAATCATCCTGAGTAACGTCGACCAAACGATTTCCAGTCATTTTTCCCTACAACTTCAGGTTTATATAACTATAATCGTTCTTATTTTTTTTTTTTTTTTGTAAATCTGTTCAAGTTTTCAAAACGTTCAAATGATAAAAAATATTTAGTCAGCTTAAGATGAGCCACAAAATCTCTGCCAAAGTTTAAGAAATGCGATAGAAAATCTCCAATATTGGAGCAATAAACTTTTAGGAAAAATTATATTGTCAGAAAAATGTAAGGTTTTTAAAATTGTTCCTGGAAATTTTTAAGTGACAGGGAATTTTTAAAGTATAATTTTTAATATTTTGATTTTGGGATTTTTTGGTAGGATTGTACCTGGCTTTCAACTCTCCACGTTATCTGTACGTTCTATCCTTCCTTGTGTGCCTACTTTTTATTGTGTATCTTAAATAATATCCTTGAAATTGATGTTATCTCAACTTTAAAATATTTTAAACACATATATAAACAATTATACAAAATTATAAAATTCTCTCTTAAATGAAATTAAAATTTTACCATTCAACATAAGAATTCAAAATGTACCTTTTTAATAGCCTCCCGAATTTTCTAAAATTCTGCAGTATTTTATTAACAGTTTTAGATTACTTAATAACAGTTTTAGATTACTTGTCATAGTTTTTATGTAAGGGCTCATACACTCTTAAGGAACGTAGGAACTTCACATTTGATTATTTTCTTGGGAATGATTCCTGCACAAAATTGCAAGTGTTGAACCATAATCGGGAGGCCAGTGACTCTTGAAACGTGGATCCTGCTTTTTGCCAGGTACCAAAAAGCAGTTGGAAGCTCTTTGCATCGGCCGGCTCGCGTTTTCATGTAAATCCATTCGCGCCACGCTAACAGGATAAATGAAATCGGTCGATACGGTTGCCAATCTCCGCGCTCCTCTCGTCTCGCGGTCTCTTTCCCCTGGGAACGCGGCTCGTGGAAAATCTTCGTGAGGCATCCGCGAAACAGAGCCACGGGTGATTTACGACGCATTATCCACGGCCGATAGGGGATCGCGTAACGATGGCTAAGGCGAAATTAATCGCGAGCGGGTAATTATTTTCCGTTCGGTTCGATTTCTTTAGGCCTGACGGGAGAACGTCCTGTTGCTCTGATCTCCAGCCGGGTGGCTGCCCGTCCGTCCGTATACTTACACTCAAAAGTTTCCCACTCTGCTTTAATCGCAACGGAAATAATTAACTCACGCAACAGATTGATTAGAAAATTCATGCTACTTCAACCCCTTTGCATTTGAGCAATCATAATTGCTTTACTTTGAACAATTTCACTAATTTTTACTTGCTTAACCTCTTAGGCACGGCGGAACTTTACGTGGGAGTGTTTCTCGGTACGGCAGATTTCAACGCGAATTACGTGTAAATGATACGGCACTGCAATGTGTGACGGACAATGCTGTTCTTTACATAACATTGTACATTGGAATAAAGTGTTTGATGATTAAATTATAATTTTCCATTGGTATTTTTAAAAACATTTATTTAAAAATTTTTTAACAATTAAAATATGATTACATCCGCGTATGCCACTATAGTGGTGCGCCGTACAGAAAGATGATATCCGCGAAAGCCACTATAGTGGTGCTCAGTGCCTAAGAGGTTAAAATAAGAAAAAAGTACGTAAACGTCATTGTATTTTAACTTATCACACAATTATATCATTTTTTATACTACAGCTTAATAAGGTTGAATAAGAGGAGTTTTGTACGTCCCATCGGTATTTTATCCCAAAAATCCGTTTCACTTTCATTCGTAATTACGTAAAGGGATCGCGTACTTTTGAACGATACTGTACGCGCATCACTAATGATTTAAATGGTCGGGAAATGCAAACGAACAGTGAAATTTCGTTAGCTTCGCTCGCAAATGAGCGATCGGCTGACCACTTTTAACTTCGGACGTGGGCAAACACGAGTGGATCGGGTTTAATCCTTTCTATGGTTCGACGCGTCTAAAGTTCAGGTGGTACTCGAGACTACGTGGGCTCAAGACGTTTTCGGTTCAAAATCGGATGCGGGCTCCGATATTCGTTCGTCATTCCAAATAATTGGTAAATTGAAGTTTAACATTATTTTATATACATTGAATGAATGAAACAAAATAATTGATAAAGCCTAGCTGCACCCGTCCTGCCATAATTTTCCAATATATTTAAAAATTTTATTGAACGCATGACATAAAAACGTTTTTTATAACTCATTTTTAAATATATGGGAGAAATTACCCACGCTTCCCATCGGTGGGATGAATACTCACAGACATGCACATATACTTTTCTATTTTTGTATATATATAGATTAGTAATGCAGCATGAATCAGTAAATATCATTTAGAATTATCCACTAGTCATTGGTTTCATTATAAAGGCTGATAATAATGCACTTTAACATGTCAAAATGCAAGGATACGTTTCCTCAATAATCATCGCCATATTTTATACAGAACGTGTACCGATAAAATCATTAAACAAGTTATTGTGCACGGCTATTATTGACTCAGCCTATATTTCAATTAATCACTTTGCTATATTTACATAGAGGAATTTACGAGATAGAAAGATTGTAGGGGAAGAGTGAACGGCATTTAAAATAATTTTACGGTAACGGCGATTGAGACGTCGAGACGCGCGGTGAGTTAACACAATGTTACCGAGCCGGACGGTGGTGTAATCGTGCCGGTGATATTCAAATTAGCCCGATACACCGGCGGCCGCGGTGGTGTGCGTGTGTGATTAAAAATATACGCGTGAGTCGGCGTAATTTCACGGTTGCGCGGTTTAGTTAAGTCGCGTTCCTGCTCTCTCGCATGTGCCATTGCTTTTACAATTGTAGGAGTTTAGTTATGGGGGGGCGCAGACGCTTGTGCAATCGTTGAACAAGTTTCTCGATGGAAGAAAAAAACACTGAAAGAATGCGAATGAGGAAGGAAAAGATTGCACGAATATTTACGAACCCTCGGCTGTTCGCGTCTGAGATGGATTGTTGTATGCGTCTAACACAATTCCTTGACGTCCAGAACAACGTTCCATAGTATATTTCTCTATGGAACTAAAATATTTCGTCTATTACGGTAATCTTATCTCAGCCAAAAATTTAAGACATGTAATAAAAAACTGTGTGCAATGTTTGAAGCAATGAACTTTTAAAAAAATTATAATTACAGAATTGTAAGATTTATGAAATTGTTCGACCTGTTTTTTTTGTTCGTGAGGAATTTCTAAAGCATAATTTCTAATACATAGTTTTGAGATTTTTTATTGGACTATACGTGCTGTGTGTCTACATTGTCTACATGTCCTATAATTCTTACTTTTGCATACTTTTTATTGTAATATATATCTTAAATAATATCCTTGAAACTTTGTCATTTTTTCATAAACGAATTCAAGATATAATAAGTTTTTTAATAGGTTCGCAAAATTTGTAGGATTTCGTGCTATGTTTTTTATATAAGGGTTCATACAACCTTAATTGGAGTGTAGAAAAATAATTGGGAATGCTTGCATGACGAGTGTGAACATTTTGCACACGCATCGTCCCTTTGTATCCTTTGACGATTTTTCACGAACGCAGAAACGTCGGATGCTTGCCAAACAATTAACAAAGCCACTCGAACCGTTCGTCGACAACATTTGCCTACTCGACTCGCGGCCCGTGCAACGTCGATGAACTTGACTGAAGGTTTCACTTTCCTACTGTTTCGAGGAATTGTCGAGAAGCCGATGCATGAATAATTCATGCGTGCATAGTTCCAAAGAACGATTTGCTTAATGACTCCCTTTTTTTTCCCCGGATAGAACCGGTCATCGTATCTTGTGTCCACAACCATTGTCTTGAAGAACAACCAAGGAATTCCCCAAATTTCTACTAAATATTACGTGATTACAACATTCTATACAACATTTTGATAGTAATTCATCAATGCATTTAACGTGTCATAAAAATGAAGAAAAAATAGTCTTTCAACCATATTCTTGTATCTACGTTTTCATCTTCGCGGTCGGTTCCTTCCTTAAAAAATTTCTAATCTCGTTACGACTTTCTACTCCCGTTTCCTACGAGTCATTCTTCGATTATCTTGTGGACCGCTTCCTAATATTTTCGTTACGCACGCTGTTCGATCGAAGACCTCTGATTGAAATTGTAATTGAAATTTTCGATCGTGATCGTTAATTGAAAACTTGTAGTACACCAGTAGAATCGTACGCGTGAACAGTTTATTTACACGTTCATTGATTTCTGATCGTCTCACACTTAGACTGTGTGAGTATAAAAAAGACCAGTAAATTTACTCACGGTGTCGAGTCCTATGACCTCACGACTGACGCGAGTTTTAATACATATTTGTTTTTTTAACTGTTATCCTAAATATTTCAATAAAAATCTGCAATCTACTCTTTTTAATTGTATTTTCTATTTTATTTCCCTTCGTGAGTTACAAGAACCTATTTTCATACAAATTAGAATAACAAACAACGAGCAGGAGAACAGAGGCATAAATAGATTAATTGATCCTAAGTATTGCAAGTATAGAGACACGTAAAGCATCGAGTATTGATACATTTTTAAAACATATATTGTACAAACAATAAAAATAATGATAAAGGTATTTGTAACATATTGCGCGATACTTACAGTAAAGAGCAAGGAAGCGTAAAAACATTAATAGGTTTCTAAGTTCACTTAGAATTTCGTAACATGGCATTAAGACCGTTAGATATTAACACGGGTCGCGATAAAGCGAGTACTTTAAGTAAAATCAGCGATAAATCAGCCGTGAATCTAAGTGGTCGTTCAGGGGCTTGTATCGTTTACGATAAAACTGTCGTAAAACGTTCCCCTTACCCTTATTTCCCCAGGCGTTCCGCAAAGAACAAAGATTTACACCAAGAGTCCCAGACTTCTTCGCCCGCCCGAAGAATTCGGGCNAGTATTGATACATTTTTAAAACATATATTGTACAAACAATAAAAATAATGATAAAGGTATTTGTAACATATTGCGCGATACTTACAGTAAAGAGCAAGGAAGCGTAAAAACATTAATAGGTTTCTAAGTTCACTTAGAATTTCGTAACATGGCATTAAGACCGTTAGATATTAACACGGGTCGCGATAAAGCGAGTACTTTAAGTAAAATCAGCGATAAATCAGCCGTGAATCTAAGTGGTCGTTCAGGGGCTTGTATCGTTTACGATAAAACTGTCGTAAAACGTTCCCCTTACCCTTATTTCCCCAGGCGTTCCGCAAAGAACAAAGATTTACACCAAGAGTCCCAGACTTCTTCGCCCGCCCGAAGAATTCGGGCTACACAACATTTTTATCTGTCTCCTTTGACAAACTGTTTTTTTATCTGTATAATTATGAGGTCGATGCGTGTATGAAATACCGTTTTCTTTCTCAAGATTCGATTCTCCGAAGTATTATATGAATAGAAGTCGTCGACATCGAAAACGTTTCGCCATTCTCTCGCCGCGGCGGCGGTGCGTGTCGTAAAAACGTGTTCGATTCGGTACAGATACGCGGGAGAGGAAGGGGGGATCTTAACACATTTTCGCGTGTCCGCGACATGTCGGATCGGGGATTAAATCCGGCTGAGAGACCCGAGGGTGACGTCGGGAACAAATTTAATTTATGAATAATTATTTGCGACGTCCCACGCGCCGGAGACGTCGCGAACGACGAGGAACGAATCGCTCGGGACTCGTGGAACTTCGTCGGCGTTTTTGTTTATGGAGACGTCCGAGAAAGAGGGACGTCGGGTTTTGACGCGGTCGCATTAATTACACGCAGGTATTAACGCTCGTACAAGTGTAGCTGACAAGACGCTTCAGGAAACGGAAACTCGTTCTGATTATGTAATTATCAACGTTATTTACCACCCTGAGAGAGAAATCGGCGAGGGAACGTCTAATTAATAAATTGCACATTTCTTATTAAAAAAACAAAATAATATAAATTGTGAATAAGGTATGATTGACGGAATAAAAGACGAAGAAAAGTTAGGTAGAATTTAGGATACAAAATAATTTATTTATTTGTAAATAGATTGTAAATGTTCGCATGGAAAAGGATTGAGATCGTGGTTATAGATACATGCATTGATAAACTGATGTTAGTTGAATTAAAATCAAAACGCGTAAGTGCATAAATAATGAGGATTTACGTTTTATTTGCTGATTGAAAATGAAAGAGAATAAATAGCACAAAAACAAACTGTTGGCCTAATCGAGACGAGAAAAATGGCAGAGCGAGGTTTGATGCGACAGGGAATTGCGGTTGATCCACGGCTGATTAGACCGTTCCCGGTGCACCTACTCATTAATGCGCGTACCTAGGCGAAGAGGAGTCAAGCACAGTCGAGTCGCGTTACTTTAATAGACGTGGCAAAACTAATGGATGACAGGAATAAGAAAGTCCGGCTCGACTCGCTCCGGCCGCAAAAACATGCCATCTTATCGCCGCCTTCATCTTGTATTCCGTTTTTGCGACGAATAATTACGACAAACCAGCATACACTCCGCTGTCCATGGACCCTTCCATTTCTATCGACGGTCTACAATTTTAAGCGCGCAAAAACCAAGGGATTGGATTTGAAAAAATTGATGATCGCTTTATTATGATTCACTTGTCGCGTGCTTGATGTTGTACGAGCCTTGAGGCTGTATAAACTCTTACATGAACACAAGAGCATTGAAATTGTTAATAGGTTTTANCGCACATTTCTTATTAAAAAACAAAATAATATAAATTGTGAATAAGGTATGATTGACGGAATAAAAGACGAAGAAAAGTTAGGTAGAATATAGGATACAAAATAATTTATTTGTAAATAGATTGTAAATGTTCGCATGGAAAAAGATTGAGATCGTGGTTATAGATACATGCATTGATAAACTGATGTTAGTTGAATTAAAATCAAAATGCGTAAGTGCATAAATAATGAGGATTTACATTTTATTTGCTGATTGAAAATGAAAGAGAATAAATAGCACAAAAACAAACTGTTGGCCTAATCGAGACGAGAAAAATGGCAGAGCGAGGTTTGATGCGACAGGGAATTGCGGTTGATCCACGGCTGATTAGACCGTTCCCGGTGCACCTACTCATTAATGCGCGTACCTAGGCGAAGAGGAGTCAAGCACAGTCGAGTCGCGTTACTTTAATAGACGTGGCAAAACTAATGGATGACAGGAATAAGAAAGTCCGGCTCGACTCGCTCCGGCCGCAAAAACATGCCATCTTATCGCCGCCTTCATCTTGTATTCCGTTTTTGCGACGAATAATTACGACAAACCAGCATACACTCCGCTGTCCATGGACCCTTCCATTTCTATCGACGGTCTACAATTTTAAGCGCGCAAAAACCAAGGGATTGGATTTGAAAAAATTGATGATCGCTTTATTATGATTCACTTGTCGCGTGCTTGATGTTGTACGAGCCTTGAGGCTGTATAAACTCTTACATGAACACAAGAGCATTGAAATTGTTAATAGGTTTTACATTAATAAAACACTATACAAAATATTAGAAATTTTGAGAGTTTATTAAAATAGTTATTACATCTTGAATTCTCATGTCGAATGACAGAAGAGTCTTGGATCCTGGTCTCAAGTGGCTTTGGACCGACAGACAAATACCAGAGCGGAACCGTTGGGTCCTTGAATCGGCAGCTTGGTACCAAGGAGGATTCTTGGATAGTTCTGATCCCAAGTGGAGACCCTTGGAGCTTTGAACCGGCAGCCAGGTGAGCCAGGTACCACGTACCAAGGGGGAACCCTTGGGACTCAGGCATCTGTCTTGGGAGCTGGACGTCTATCGATGTAGGTGTACATACAATGCATACTAAAGTCATTATTTATTAAGATGTCATAATAAATCAGTTTCGCTGAATCGATATTTATGATTCGCAATTTCACACGTGTCGATATTCGCGCATCTTTACGTCATGTGTAATTTTGCTATGCCATTGCAAGCGACTAGCGTAGCATAAAGGATGATTCCCACTATCCGACGATTTGTCCGGTGTCTGTCCAGACAGGGCGAAAACGAGCGAAACCAAGATCGTAGTTCGTAGTATAGAGTATAGGGAAAGGCAGACCGCCTGCTGTTTGGGTCCTCCAGATTCTGAATGATGTTCGACCCGGGGCCCTTGTGGTCTTCTGCTTTTACACGCTTTTCCCTATATTCTATCGTACAAACTACGATTACGACCCTGGTTTCGCTCGTTTTCGCCCTGTCCGGACAGACACCGTCCAACAAATTATCGGATAGTGAGAATCATCCTTAAGGCGACTGCTGCATCTATGTATTAGCTATATGTATCAATTCTACTGAGAAGTGCACGTAATGTGTGAACAAATTATGGAATCGAAACGATTGAGAATTTTTATGGTAAGATTGGGACCGTGTACCGGGAAGCTTTTTTGTACGCGATCAGTTGTAAAAAGGGGAAGAGGATGGTTCTTGTCACAATTTGACGCGCACGGGGA
This sequence comes from Ceratina japonica, assembly GCA_019453355.1. Taxonomy (NCBI): domain Eukaryota; kingdom Metazoa; phylum Arthropoda; class Insecta; order Hymenoptera; family Apidae; genus Ceratina; species Ceratina japonica. The sequence continues at coordinate 185,041 of SMSR01015960.1, read as the reverse complement.
ACAGGCGCAATTAGTGCCAAGCGACGCACGCTCCCCGTGTTCACCGAATTATTACGTTGTAATACGCGTGCTCGAGATCGAAGATTTCGCGGTTTCATCTTCTCTCTTTGCGATCGCGTCCCGTCGACGATGATGAATGACCGACCGCGCGCGCGCGCGCACAGCCGACGGGACCGATACACGTTTTTGCACACCGGATGCGGTTTGCGTGCCGCGAGTGTAATTATTGGAATTTTCCGATAGGAAACGACCCGGCCGTTGTGTTTGCCTGATCAACGATGGGTGAAATTGGTCGCCGATCTCGAGAAAACAATACTTCGATTTCAGACTATCGTAGCCAGTTTTGGTTCAGATTGTGCAATGTTACACTAACGTCGCAAGTCGCGGCTTCGGCCGTATTTAGAATTCATAGAATTTGATGATTTCTTATATGCATTTTAACCCTTCTCACCCCCTTAGGGGATGATTGGGGTGAGATTGGCTTTCAGACATTTTTATAAGTAATCTTTGTAAACAGAGATCAAATCTGTAATGCATCAGATTTCAAAGACATTGAGAAATAATAGTTTATACAAATTTTTATTTCTACAAATAAAATTAAAGAGACGAAGAGCATAAAAACATTTATTTTCGCCTTTAAATATTGCAAATTATATTTTACTTTGGTAATTATGCATTTCTTTGCATATTTCTGCGTGCTGTGTTTTATTTAAATTATTTAGTTTTCCCATAAATGCACAAACATCCGCAGTCTAATAATATTAACCCTATTTGAACAATGTTAGGGGTTTGACCGAGGTAAAATCCTCTCAAATGATGTACTATATATTTATAATTATTCCACAATTTTTTCAATTAACACGGAAAACATTTACGATGAGCTGTGAATATAAAAATAATTGAGCGTTAACGTGAAACTTCATTGGAAAGCACCATTCGTTAAGCTTGCGCGTTAACGAATGGGAACCCAATTCCTTTCAGCGTGTCAGACGGGCGCGGATTCCACGTTACATATTTTTCCTGTTGGCTCTCGCGTTTAATGGTCTACGTTATCCTTATTAACCGATCGTTATTACCGGTTACAATTTCTGTTTGCTTTACCGCAACGGCGTAACCATTCGAATTCCATTCCTCGGCGCTTCACGCACAATCAGAAATCGTTCTTTAACTAGAGATACGCAAATTATGTACGAAATTACAAACGCAGAAATGAATTTCTCAGCATTTTATATACGTATGATAAAAATGTTGCTTGAAAAAAATATTCTGAGGCCTATATTTAATTTTGCACAAATTATATATTCATACATGCATTATTATAATTATTAGATTATTGTTTCAGGAAGATCTGCGTGAAATATGCATATAATTTTTCACATAAATTATATACTTTATTATTCATTCAATCATTCTGCTATATTTATTAGCCATTCGATGTGTGCGTGTATTATATGCTATACTATAAATGTTCGACGATAAAGTGCAATTTGTCATATGTCAATGCTTTCTATAAAATTGAATAGAGGAAGGTATATAGGAAATCAAGCAGCGATTGCTGTTAATTCGCGCAAATAATTTGCGAGTTAACGGGTCGTATAGTATATCGTATGTAAATTACGGCTGAGAAAATTGTATAATAATATCGTATAATTCCGGTGGATAAAAACCTGTCCCGCGGCTATTTCCCCGGCATCGCTTATATCGGCAGAGTTCGCGATGAATTAAACACCATTCCGGGTTGAAATTCTGAAGAATCCGTTTCTTGCTTACGCCGCTGCGGAGATATCCGCAATTAGGTAGCGCGGGGACCCGTTTCACGAGAAACGTAGCCTGTTAAAAGCCTCGCGCCGTTTCCGGTTTCTCGATGCCATCAATGTGTACGTAATTCTCGGCGTGGTTGTTGCGACAATGACAGGACAAGAAGCGGCCGAACGCCGGCCAATTTGACAGAAACGAAACCGGAAGCCGGCGCGGAATTCGTGTGCCGCGCCGCGGTCCGCGTATCTCTTAATGAAGCCGTTTTTTCGCGGCTCGTTAAGTGGAAACTCGCCGTGTTCGCTTCGGGGGAATTAATTAAAATTGAGGAACAACGTTGATGTCCGGCGAAGTTTAATAACCCGACGTCCCGCGCGATGAAAACTGATTAAGGAACATGGAAATTGGAATCCCTTTGGTACAATTAATTCTTTAAATCGATTTGGGAAGATGTGAGGGTAGATATCGGTGATGGGGAATTCTTTTAAATGACCCACGCGTTGATTTTTATAAATTTGTTTTCTATATCATAAAAGAGAGAACAGACAATCAAAAATATTAGAAAAATAAAGTATATATATCTAATGTCGAATTTATAAAAAAAAATATTTCCGAGTGGACATTGATTAGCTGATTTTCTATCGTGTCACTGCACCTAGTATGATAATTCATGGTATCATCCCATCAACTTTTTGACGTCGACCTTTATTTTTTGCTCTTCACTTGCAAAAGTCAAAGTTATAAAACAACAAGCAAACTTTTAGAGCTTTCAAAGCTTTTAAAGATTTCGAAATATCTCTCACATCAAGCTAATGCCATGCAAGAGATTAGAAAACACGTAAAAATTGCAGAAACTTTTTTACTAATTATCTTTTCAACGAATGAATTTCTAAATGCAAGTGTTTTTCATGCCTGAACGCGATCAAAATTAAAAAAAGAAATTTCACACGAAGTTTAACCGAGCAAAGTCTGAATAGAAAGCTCGATCTTTACCGTTGTACGGCCGTGTATATATATACGCGTGTAATAAATCGTCAAACATTACGCGGTACGTAGCAACGCTTTTGAAGCTCGATTAAGCAGCCTCCCCGTCCCCCGCCCGAAGAAAACGCGATCCCGGCGATAAGAGGCGCAAGTAAAAAGCCGCAATTTTTCATCGGCATCGACAATTGAGGCAAAATGGCTGGGAATTTATCGCCGCCGATTATTTATGATCTCGTACGAGGTGTCGCCTGTTATCGCCGCATTATGGATTCAGACACCCAGCCGAGAGAGTATCTACCGCGAGCTACTATAAACGTGTTCTTAATTGTCAATGATTTTCCATTGTCGTTACGAGCGATGGCGAAACCCGTTACGTAATCGGAAATCACGATTGATTAGTCGGCCGCTAATAATTCCGCGACGCTTTTAAAACGAAATGAATTACCGCGCGTCTAGGCAATATGTCATATTACCCGCTTGCATCACGCGGCCCTGGTAAAAAATTAATACCGCACTAATACCGGCTGCAATAATCGCCAGACTTCGAAACGACTACTTATCAATAATAATTCACATTTGCATCATAAGAACGTATCAAAAAGAAGGTCCCTATCATCAAATCTTTTTATAATATTTAAGTATAAGAATTATAACAAATAAAGGAACTCCATATTTCAGTATTCTGTAATGAAAAATAGAAAAAAAGTGTAAATAAATAAAAATATAATTTACATGAGAAAGAACTTATATACATATTTCATTATAATTATTATATCAATTAATTATTATACATATAATATTACGATATTTGACGTAAAAATGAATCGCACGGGGGCTAGGACATAAAAAAATGAATCACTGGCTGAACGATACTATTATTATACCTCGAGTGTGAAATTTACTGAGGATAATTCATCAGCGCGTTTACTTGTTTCCAAACTGCATCTGCGAAGAGTAATAATCGGGAGAGCAAAAACAGCACGGTGCCATTGCGAAAGGCAGCGACAACGTGCTGCGAGCAACCGCGCGATACATCGTTCCCGATTTCGACATTACAAGGCGCGAAACCCGGCCGACGGTTTTACTTATCAATCATTTTTTTCGCGTAATGATCGTACACCGAGAAGCACGTTCGGACGAAAACAGTCGAGACCGAGAGAAAAGGGTCTCAAGGGGGGCTGACGAAAAAATTGCACCGCGATAAACAGCTTTTAAAGCGTGTCGCGTCCGGGTCTCGCGTGTACTCGCCTTAAGGCTTATCGATCATTTTTTGCCGCGGCGTAATAATCGAAGAGGATGCCCGAATAATAAAAAGACGGAGAGCGGAGGAGAGCCGGGAGGGGGGAAGCTCCGCGCGAGTGGAACGGATTATACCCCGGCGGGTAATAAAATAATTGCGGGACGCTCGTCGACGTTAACATGAATGGGAGCAGGCTCGATTCGCAAGAAACGTCGATCTCGATTAGCCTTGCATGCATCTGCATGGCTAGGTGCATCGCGTGCAAACTTGTTGATTTATCAAATAGGACCGGATGCCTGCGTAGCAAAAATTCATCTAGATAATCGTCAAACTTGTAAGTTTTTACGCACTTAGAACAGATTTAGGCATGATGTAAAGATAAAGGTCTTGCGCATCCTTCCAGGTCAGCCAATAGGAAGTACTTCCCGATAACGGCCACATTGTGTTTTTAACTGATCAGATTCACGTGGGATAATTGTAAAAAAGAATCTTCTTATTTTATAAAATGTACGCTAATTTTAAAAGTATATGACTATAAAATAATTTATAAAAATTTACAAGACACATTTCTCAATGTAAATAAACCGCGGCAGGAATAAACCATATTTTAATATGGCGAAAATTAGGAAGGAATAGATGTTAAGACTGAGGCTGACTTGGGAGCACACCTCTACCTTTACAACATGGATTCAGGTATGCCGATATTGAAACAGTCTGCGTAGCGAAGTAAATGGCTGAAATATGGAGAAACAGAAAGACGTTGACTGCCAAATTCTACCAATATCCTAATTAATCCTTTCGATTTTCTTAAGCATCATTCAATGTGCTAACGCGCATGGCTCGGACGATTACATTAGCGCGGCCGATCGTAATCGTGACCATAGTACGCGAGATTAAATTGATTTATGGTTAAACGTTAACGGCGGCGTTTATTTGTAGTTCGTAGGTTAGACTTGGGAGAGTGGGTGAGCCGTAGGTAGCCAAAGGAATTCGATGGTTATCGGCTGACAGATACGAGATCGGCCGAGATCGTTGCGTGACGCGCCTTTTTTCCATTAACGATCGCGCGTTTCTTTCGATCTTGCGTAGCTACGTGTACGCGGAATCGAGAGGCATAGAGCGACGATTGGTCTGGCGCGAAAAAATAATAGACTATTATTAGCCGTGAAACTTAAGACCGCGGATTTTTATACCGACTTCTGCATTTCGATAGAAACTTGCCGCGGCCTTTAATAAATTATAGTCATTCTGTTTTTGTATAAATACATAAAATTTAACCTGATTATAAAAACAGAGTGCACAATATATTTTTATTCTATAATATTAATCATAATGTATAAATATTACCTAATCATAAAATATTAAAATAATTTTGTAAAATCGTAGAGAATGTAATACTGTCCAATGGAAGGACGTCCAATTTTCACTGACAAATCAGCAATCTATTTCTCAGGATCGTCAACCGTGCGATATGTCTGAACGACTTGGAGATTATGGCCGTAATAACAATAATGGTAATAAATGAGAACGAAACGCACTCGATGGGCGTGTAGCAAGTAAAGGGTTTCGATATACCGTGGAGCGGCGTGGTTATTTAGTCGGGAAGCAAACGAGAAAAGTGCTGGAGTAATCTGTTGGCAGAGTAATAGTCGGGTCATGCCGGGCTGTCAATCCGCACGGGAAAGAGGGTGGAATGTAAAAAGTGGTGTCGCGCCTTGTTTCCCAACAGCTGAGAGCTGGAGTATAATAGAAAATGTAGGAAACGTGTCGGTTCAGTTCGCCAGAGAATTATAAAATCAATAGATAATTCTTCGATTGCATTCCTTATTGTAGATATTTGAACAATTATCATACCAATCGTTTTATAGTTCTTAATTAAAAATGAGTCATCGTCAATCACAAGAGTTATCCTGGTAAAACGAACAGAAATTCTTCGGCTTCCCACTCGGAACTCTCTTGCTCACGTTGAATATTCCTGTTCGAACAATGCCCGGTCAACTATATGGGAAAAAAGCAAAAGTATGTACGTGTGTGTCTGTGACACGTTTACCGTCACCCACGACACCGCATCAAATCATTGGGATCACGTATAGACGTTGACGGCCGGCGACGCCGTGAGCAAATGCTCAACGCATAAACGCGTTTTACGACGACGAATGAAATCTGTCCCGCGAAGTCGGCCAACCGATATAAATTCTAATATAATTAGAAAACGAACGACAAATCGCCGGCCATTATGGCTCGCCGTTGTATTTATGATACGGTGACCCCGCGTTTATCCCATTGCCATGGAATTACGGTACGCGGACCGAAGAAACCGGATGTGACACACGTCATTTAATTAATTGAATAGCGATAGTCGACCCGTTTGCTAGGCACTCTCCTCAGTTTTATTTTAAGAGGTTTTTCATTCTGCTGGTTTCTTCATTTTGGAGTTTATAGTAGCAGCATCTAAGATTGTTAACGATGAAGTATTACATCATCACGAGGTTGAAATACAATTTCTGAATTCAATGTCGTTGATAATCATTACAGCTGAATTGTTTTTATTGAAGGCTCCTTTTAGATTTGTTGATATCTTATATTTCTTACATTGCTTAGCAATGGACAATCTTGAAGGATATGTGATATTGTTATATCCACATTATACTGACTCATTGCCTTCAAATATCACGCGACGAGCATAGATGACCATGGGTTAATTTTATTCCAATCTTAGATTAATTCTTAGACAAGCCAATTTTGTTTGATTTCATCTATTTAATTCAGCTAGCACAGAGTTTCTGTCTCGCAATTTAAAGTAAAGAATTTTTGAAGACTCATAGTTTCCAAAAGATATTCCATTTTTTAATCACTTTCTTGTTAAAAATTGTTGAAATCTCCATGTGAGAGTATTTTAAACGGGCATAGTGGAAGCAGATTAGATCATTTTATCAGTAGTTTCATTGCCTGTAATGCCTGCATGAGGTGCGATCCATGCCAAGGCGATTTCTTTGTTATTTTTCATTACTGAATTTACAATTAGTCTGTTTAGGCTTTCTCGAATTATAGTTTCTAATTTTAATCGCAGAAGTTTTGCCTAAAGTATTTGAATCGAAGGTGCAATTACTATAAAAAAAGTCGGTGAACAGAGATTTAATGATTCACAATCAGGAAGACCTGTCATACATATGTAGGTATAGAGGAGAAAAGTTAATCCTGAGATAAGAGTAATGAATTTACAACGCGATGTTATTTCGAAAACGTCATAACGCATCGGGCTACTTTCAATTAACATAATTTCGTTAATCGCAGAATATGTGCCGCTTAAACTAAACCTTGTGTCCATTACGGTTTTATTATTGCATCGCGTTCCTTATCGTTAGGCTTACGTGCGCGGGACACTCCGCGCACGTTGGTTTTACACTGAAATCCGATGGTTTATAAACCATAAACGCTCTTCCGCTCGCGGCGAACATCGCCGGCCCAGATACTCGCTATTCGTACCGATCGTCGCTCAGATAGAACGTCCGCATTAAACGCATTAACGTGGAACGTTAAACGCGAACATTAATGACGATGGCCAATTAAAAACGAAACAGTGGTCCATTGAGCCAGATCGAAAGAGGGTGAGGCAGGCATGCAACACGGCTCGGGCACATTTATTACCTCAATTTCTCTCGTATCAATCGCNATTGCCTTCAAATATCACGCGACGAGCATAGATGACCATGGGTTAATTTTATTCCAATCTTAGATTAATTCTTAGACAAGCCAATTTTGTTTGATTTCATCTATTTAATTCAGCTAGCACAGAGTTTCTGTCTCGCAATTTAAAGTAAAGAATTTTTGAAGACTCATAGTTTCCAAAAGATATTCCATTTTTTAATCACTTTCTTGTTAAAAATTGTTGAAATCTCCATGTGAGAGTATTTTAAACGGGCATAGTGGAAGCAGATTAGATCATTTTATCAGTAGTTTCATTGCCTGTAATGCCTGCATGAGGTGCGATCCATGCCAAGGCGATTTCTTTGTTATTTTTCATTACTGAATTTACAATTAGTCTGTTTAGGCTTTCTCGAATTATAGTTTCTAATTTTAATCGCAGAAGTTTTGCCTAAAGTATTTGAATCGAAGGTGCAATTACTATAAAAAAAGTCGGTGAACAGAGATTTAATGATTCACAATCAGGAAGACCTGTCATACATATGTAGGTATAGAGGAGAAAAGTTAATCCTGAGATAAGAGTAATGAATTTACAACGCGATGTTATTTCGAAAACGTCATAACGCATCGGGCTACTTTCAATTAACATAATTTCGTTAATCGCAGAATATGTGCCGCTTAAACTAAACCTTGTGTCCATTACGGTTTTATTATTGCATCGCGTTCCTTATCGTTAGGCTTACGTGCGCGGGACACTCCGCGCACGTTGGTTTTACACTGAAATCCGATGGTTTATAAACCATAAACGCTCTTCCGCTCGCGGCGAACATCGCCGGCCCAGATACTCGCTATTCGTACCGATCGTCGCTCAGATAGAACGTCCGCATTAAACGCATTAACGTGGAACGTTAAACGCGAACATTAATGACGATGGCCAATTAAAAACGAAACAGTGGTCCATTGAGCCAGATCGAAAGAGGGTGAGGCAGGCATGCAACACGGCTCGGGCACATTTATTACCTCAATTTCTCTCGTATCAATCGCTAAATGGGTCCCAAAAGCCACGAAGGATTCTTTAATCGAATTTTCAAACTGCTCCCATGATAAACGAATGACGTAAATGAGTATCATTAATCATAATGTCACTTATTTATTATTTCATTTTTAATAGTGATCCCGATAGTGGTTGATGAGACGAAATGTGATACATTATTTTCTTGGGGAGGGAAATGATATGATATATGCATCGATCTAATAGTACCTTTACTGATATTTCCCAGATATTGCGCGGGGCTCAAGGTTGTATGAAGATCCTTGCCAAAAGTGTAAGACATATAATAAAAATCTGTGTCCAATATTTGAAGCAATGAACGTTTAGAAAAAATGATCGAAATTGATGTTATTTCAATTTTACAATATTCTTAAATCATGTATTAATAATTATACAAAATTACAAAATTTTGTCATTATTGCATTCATGTTCTTTTATAAATGAAATCAAAATTCTGTTATTCGACATGAGAATTCAAGATGTAATGACTTTTTTAATAGGCTTGTATAGTTTCTTAAATTTTGTACAGCAACACAATTATTATACATGAATTGTATAATCAATAATATTATAATGTATCAATGAATCATTTAGAAATCTTCCAATAGAAAATTTTTGTAATTTTTTATATAAGTAAAAGATGCTTAAGGTGAGGGTTCATACAACCTTAAGAATATCAAATTTCTATGCCTAATTTGTTCCCCAGTAAAATCTCTAATAGAATGATAAACGGTATTATCTATAATTATCGTGCGCGTTTATAGCCACGTAATCGCCCCCGGGAACTCCGTGCCGACCTAAAACGCGACACCCGGGCGTTAATACCGTGGCCACGTAATAAACGGAAACGCAATCAGCGAGGCGAACGCTGTAAATCAACGAAACCTCATGAAAAAGAGAAAGCGAAGTCTCGCAAATCCCTTTAACATCACCGGTAACGCTAATCGCTCTCGTTCGTTTTTCTTTTTTTATCGATAAACGTTCGAGTATATCACTTTCTCCGGCCATTACGGCCCCTCGTTTTTACCCGTTACGTCCGGCAAACTCATAATATTTAAAAATATACGAGCAACCGTACGTGGCCCATCTTTACTCACTTCTCACCGTCGGGTTACTGCAAAGAAAGTGCAATTGACAATTCGATAATCAAATTATTTCCGCATTACGCCATAATGCTTATACTAAAACTGAATAAAATATTTTGCATAACAATTGATATTACGTTTTTTCTGGAACGATAGTCGATACAACGTGTAATTTATTGTTTAAAGAAAAATTGTGCACACATGCTAATTATGCTAAGATGTTACTTCATTTTAAACGATCGCATCGGAGAAATTGTGAAACTTTCCGAATGGCTCTTCCTGCCTCGCATTTTATGAAACAGTTTTAACATTTACACCTTTATCTATAAATAGTTTCATTGAAAGATATGTAATTGTGATAAAAACACTCAGAGCTGCTGATAAGAAGATGGGAGTTTCCGATTCGCAGTAAATTAATGGACCGTTTTCAGTTCAAAAAGGAGGAATCTTTGTGTGAATTACGAGTCGAGCGACGAGGAGAAATAAATTGCTTGTAGGTTTCGGTTCGGGTACATTAACTCGCGGAATACTCGCTTCGATGCTAAAGTCTTGAATGATAAAAGATAAAGATCTCATCGTTCATAATCCTCAGAACCAAAGAGGGAAGTATAATAAGGATTAAAAGTCTCTTTTTTTTAAATGGGAAAGATTCGAATTTAATTTTGGCATTAAATTCGGAGATTAAGAATAACATTTAATTAAACAGTTTAAGAATCCAGGGCATTTTCTATTATATTAATTAATTAAAAACAAGTATGGCACTTTTATGTGATCAGGTTTGATGGGTTGTGAAATTAGACTTCACTCATGTCTGATACTTTTTTGAGACAATGTGAATTTGATTTTGGCATAAAATTCAGAGATTAAAAATAACAATTGTTTAAACAGTTTAATTAAGAATCGAGGGCATTTACCTATTGTATTAATTGAAGCCGAATATGGAACTTTTATCTAATACGTGATCAGGTTTGGCAGGTTGTGAAATCAGATTTCATTTATGACTGATATTGCCGATCGCTCATTTCGATATAAGTTCGAGCACATTTTCTCACGATTGTTTCCCATTTATTATTTTTCTTACACGACCGCTTACGAGCGAGCTCCATAAATAATAATTACACCCAGACAGTCCCACATCGAGGTCGTCTATCAATACCTTGCTCTTTTATAATAATTAATGTTTCTACAAACTGTCGAACTCGACACGTTCGATTGATGGCAAAAAAAAATGAATAAAAATTTCTTATCATGTCAACGTGTTTGTTAAATAATTCTAAATTCATACATAATGGATGTTATTTCCATTTCTATTATGAATCCAAACTGATTTTTTTGCGGTTCTACATAGATTATATATACATATAATAATAACGAGTGACAAAACGATTTGATTAAAATTGACGGAAGCGAGACGCGAGTATCGTTCCATTGGCAACCTATTCAGAATGTTAAAGACGTTTCCATCGAGATAAGAGAAACAAGCCTGATTTCCACGGCCAAGTTAAGTAGGTTATTTATTCGCGGTTCCGTTTTCAGATAATCGNGCGGTTTTACATAGATTATATACATATATACCATATATACATAGATATACATAGATATATACATAGATATATACATATAATAATAACGAGTGACAAAACGATTTGATTAAAATTGACGGAAGCGAGACGCGAGTATCGTTCCATTGGCAGCCTATTCAGAATGTTAAAGACGTTTCCATCGAGATAAGAGAAACAAGCCTGATTTCCACGGCCAAGTTAAGTAGGTTATTTATTCGCGGTTCCGTTTTCAGATAATCGCTACTCGGTCTTTATAGCATCGGAACGCCGATTAGAATACGCAAGTACTTAGCTGCACGTAAGAAAGTCGGACTCCCGATCATTCCAAATAGATTTCCACACCGAGACGTTCCTTATCTCCCCCCGTTCATCTCGGGAAACGAAATCTTGACAAATTTTTGAAACCTCGGGCTCGCTCGAGCCGAACATCGATACCTATCTTTACGATCTTCCGGTTTACGGTATATTCATCATCAACGTATACGCCGTGCGTACAGAATATCGCCAGTAATTATACGATGCGTAATGGATAAATCACGTAGCCGGCAGCTAATTAACCGGCAACTCGTGTCTAATTATTGTCAACCAACTTAAACCCCGCATACATCTGGCCCGTCGTTATTAAATTTGAACATTGTGGCTAATTACGGGTCCGCGCGGCGAAATCACGGTTTAAACGGAATTAAGATTCAATGTCCGTTTCCATTATCTCCGCCGCGGCGGCGGCGCAATCACGATTTTCTAAATGTAATTACAGGCTTGCCTTATTTANAGTTTAAACGGAATTAAGATTCAATGTCCGTTTCCATTATCTCCGCCGCGGCGGCGGCGGCGCAATCACGATTTTCTAAATGTAATTACAGGCTTGCCTTATTTATTGGAAAGACAATATCCCGAATAACGGTGGTCACGATGAATCAAAGAGATTGGCGCGAACTTCAACACCGAAACCTATGTAATTCTCGTTAGTTGGTCCACGGCTCTACCTGGAAACACTCACCGCCTCGCCCTGGGTAATGACTATCTCGAATTAAGAACACGACCACTCGTTGCTGCACTAAATCAGCGGTTTCGATAGCCTTTCTTAAATGGGACGCGATTTGTCACGTCTTCAAACGCTTTTATTGGACTCCTGTAAAAATCAATTATCATAATTCCCTATCTAAACTAGTCTTCGAATTTTCTATTAAATTAGAAATCGTGTTTAAGGAGTTAGACCACCTCTAGAATCAAAAGTAGGCATATATTGTGATTTTTTTTTCTGCGAAACCATGAGATAAATTGGAATTATAAAATCTGGAATAATATTCATCTGGATTAGCCAGTTCGACATTTACCGCTTTGAAAAAATAATTTTCTATAGTCAATTACGTGTATAATGAAAACCCTATTTTGTAATTCCGTTTTATTTCATGGCTTCGCTGAGAAAAAATCACAAAATATGCCTATTTTTTTTGTCTCCAGTAGTCTAAACCCTTAATTTAAATTAATACTGCTCATAATTTGTCGTGTGTTAATTCTATAAGTATCATTCGAGTAAAGGGAACGGATCATACTATTACGGAGTACACTATTGGTAAAAATGTCGCGTAATTAGCTATTAGAATAGTTTTAAGCGCACCGGTTTATCTGGAATAGCAAAAAGCTGGTGATATGCAAATTTTCTTTTGCCACGTTCTTTCGTAACGTTAGATTGATCGTTTTAAGTGCAGTTGCAAAACGGACATTGGCTCCGGGGGATTTAACCAGTTTTTTGTCCGCTGATAAGGCGACAAGAAAATTATGTTCGCGCGTTAGTCACGTCCATAGTAGATAANGCTGCACTAAATCAGCGGTTTCGATAGCCTTTCTTAAATGGGACGCGATTTGTCACGTCTTCAAACGCTTTTATTGGACTCCTGTAAAAATCAATTATCATAATTCCCTATCTAAACTAGTCTTCGAATTTTCTATTAAATTAGAAATCGTGTTTAAGGAGTTAGACCACCTCTAGAATCAAAAGTAGGCATATATTGTGATTTTTTTTTCTGCGAAACCATGAGATAAATTGGAATTATAAAATCTGGAATAATATTCATCTGGATTAGCCAGTTCGACATTTACCGCTTTGAAAAAATAATTTTCTATAGTCAATTACGTGTATAATGAAAACCCTATTTTGTAATTCCGTTTTATTTCATGGCTTCGCTGAGAAAAAATCACAAAATATGCCTATTTTTTTTGTCTCCAGTAGTCTAAACCCTTAATTTAAATTAATACTGCTCATAATTTGTCGTGTGTTAATTCTATAAGTATCATTCGAGTAAAGGGAACGGATCATACTATTACGGAGTACACTATTGGTAAAAATGTCGCGTAATTAGCTATTAGAATAGTTTTAAGCGCACCGGTTTATCTGGAATAGCAAAAAGCTGGTGATATGCAAATTTTCTTTTGCCACGTTCTTTCGTAACGTTAGATTGATCGTTTTAAGTGCAGTTGCAAAACGGACATTGGCTCCGGGGGATTTAACCAGTTTTTTGTCCGCTGATAAGGCGACAAGAAAATTATGTTCGCGCGTTAGTCACGTCCATAGTAGATAAACCCATTGTCCAGGTTTATGAAGGATCAATGAGTCTTATCTCGGCGTTGACGTGAAGACACGGTTCAATTATATTAATTATAGTAATCGGTAAGCCGCGCACTTAAAAAGCAGTAAAAACGGATTATAATAAATGTGTTGCAATTTTGAAAAGTGTAACGAATCATGAAAATGTATGTTAACGACGAATTATAAAGTACAATGAAAAAATTATATTTCGAGCTGGAATAAAGCCGTTCTATTCTAATTACCTCAGTTCTAATCGGCGTAAACAATTAACAGTACGAGTTTCTCTCCGGCCAGAAAAATGCATTATTAAACTTGGCCAGGAATCACGGAACTCGGGAAATTCTGCTGCAACCGTACGATCGTATTGAATGTAAGAAAAATTCGACGATTTATGAACACCTGCGGATTAATTCCGTTTCATGATACCGCGAGTGACCGCGAGTGGCAATGTGGAGCGAAAAAATTGCTCAACAATGGAGCTGCTTTGTTCCTCCTTCATTCCTCATCTGTCTACCTCCGCCGGCCGCTATCCGACTGTTGGGATCTGCACGACTTTCTCGAAGAAAAGCAGATTGTTGCGCTAGGAAGTGGAATTCGAGTAGCCTTACCCAACGATTTAATGAATCAAACGAATTGACTGATAATCCACACATTAGAAATAAAAATCATGCTGACTGACTACAATCTGAAAAGAACTTCTAGAAATAGTGTCTTATAAGACTATACATAGAAACGTTGAATTTGCATAAAATAGTGACTGCATGTGATGTATTAACTTCCCTCACCTTCTTAGTTTTCCTCTTCCCCTGTTTTATATTTTAAACCACGTAATTTATAACAAAAATAATAAATCCTTCATTTCGCATAGAATTTCTCACCTTGTCGGTTAAGTCCAGCAACCGGGATCGCAGTAAATCATGTTTTCCAGCGGTGACTGTCATCAAATATTATCAAACCAATTGGAAAGCTGGGGTAAAATCCATTCGCGTCCAACGAGATCGTTCGCGATATCGGATCAAGGTTTTCCGCGGACGTATGCATGCTTAACTCGCGACTGCACAGGCTAAATGTAACATTAGATCGGTCCAGTGCGGCCGCGGCGCGTTGCCGTATAATTATGAATCGTTAAAAAATTGACAACATAGTTAGAAACGTATGTACCTATTGTACCAATTGCAAAACGTAAGTACGAGCGTAATTACGACGGGTGTGCACGCATGCCGACGAAAGGGCGCTGCTCAGTCCCGGCGAATGCGAATCGGAATGGCAAAAAATTAGTAACATTTGTTGAAAACTCATCGCTTTTGATTAATGGACATACTTGCATATTCTACAGCGATCGGCAACATAAATCTGGTGCATAAATCACGCGTATTTTTCTGTTATCTCCTATAAACATGCCGTTTACCAATATCGGCATTTCTACGTTTGTGCGTTTAATTAAAGGCCGATCAGATCCCGAGGAAATGCGGGCAAAATAAAAGTGATTATTTACGCCGATTGCCGGCGAAGTGTCGAGGAACGAGTCGGCTGACAGGCTAATATAAGAAACGACATCGATCGGGCCATTATAATATTTCTATTCAGCAGATATATGTGAGAGACTCTCGTAGGAACGAGAAGACTTTCAAAGTCTTTTGAAGCGATGTCAAGCAAAGAACTAACATTTAAATCTTTCGACCATGGAAATTGGACATTATCTCAGGAATATCAAATGTTTCAGGTATACATGTTGCATAAAAACATCTTCAGGTTTATTATCCGTGTTATAAATCGAACGGAGAATCAATTTCAGCCTGTCAGTCTGCACTTATTTATGAAATCAATGATAACGGTGATTTATACATGTAAATACAAATATTTGAAATATTTTTATCAACCTTAGAGTATATATTACATGGAAGCACGTCTATATGAAAAGTGTAGACAAGCGGCCGAGAGAGAAGGAAATAGTTTGGGTACTATCTTTCTCTCTTGCGCAGGCAATGTTAGAAAAAGAGAGAGAATAGCTAAACTATCGTCCTCTCTCTTGGCCGCTTGTCTACACTTTTTACATATGCATGCTTGCACCATGTAGTATATGCTCTAAGTTATCAACAGAATGCAACAAAGCGAGCTATGCATATTTAACGTTTCCTCCGACTCTCGTCATTAGCAACACTATTAAGAGATACACATGTAAATAGTATGTACACGCGTCCACTTATCGAGACGGTTTTCGCGACCGATTTATCAGCACCCGATATCTCGTTCCCTGCTTTCCGTTCCAACAATTACGATTCTTTTTTCACAACATGAAATTACGCATATCTCCGGGACTGATGTTCGCGTCCGTTGAAGCGAAACAACATGACCGTGGTCGGGAGAAAAAGTCCTTACTCAATGATCCTTTCGATCTTCGTCTCGGTGGCTCCGCCAGTTATTTTGTAAGATCTTCTGATTCACGATTCTGTGGTTTCTTCCTTAGGTATTCCTTCCTGTCGACGCGCCGATCTTAACCATGAAACTCTCCTTTGCATCGGTTTCCTCGGTTCTTGTATTATTGCCAGACTGGTTTTTCTTCGGGGTAAAACGTTCGCCGTGTCAGTTTAACGTTGTATGAAGCGTAAGATCTCTAGAAGTTTAAGAAACATGATAATTTATGATGCTCCGTCCGATATTTGAAGCGATAATCTTTTAAGAAAAATGATATTCTCACAGAGAAACAAGGTTTGTAAATTATTCGTTCTCTTAGGTCACACGAAATTTTTAATTTAATTTTTTATTCCACTATATGGTTTTGGCACTTTTTGATAGGATTGCATCTGATTTGCGTCTGACTTGATTTTTTACAAGTATTATATGTATATAAGTCTTACTTTTACTTACTTTTATTACATTTAAAATAATATCTTCGAAGTTGATATTATTTCAATTTTAAAATAATCCTGAAATATGTATTAGCAATTATTTAAAGTTACAAAATTCTCTCATTGTTATTTAAATTTATTCAGAAATGAAATAATAGTTTTGCCATTCATTATAAGAATGAAAGATGTAATAACATTTTTAATAGCCTCGACAAATGTATAGGATTTTGCACAGTGATTTATTAGTGTAATAACTAATATAACTGTTAAAATTTCAATATTTTGTCATTGCTTTTATTGCAATTTCTCCTGCAAGCTTCAATAATTTTTATGATAAACATTTATTGCATTAAAACATACGTTCAGCTGTTAATACTCTTAGCAGTTTCATGCATTTATAATTAATGCGAACTCATTCATTTTTAAATCCGAAGTATAATTATCAAAATTACGAAAGAAGGTACCGTGCGTGCATCGCGACCGTTCAGGAAGGCGTCTTCCACGTCGTTCCTCATTGTTCGCTCGCATGGCCAGTCGACCAGCAAGTCGCCGCGAAAACCTGTCGGCGGCCCTGTTTTTACGGCAACAGGCGAGATATTATACGGGCTTCGGTCACTTTCTTTCCACCACCTGGGACACGCGCTTTTTCGTATACCCACACACGCCATAAGCAGCTACACGTCCTTTGTGCCCGTTAATTACACGTCATCCGGTAGCGAAACTAGACCGGGTTAACTCATTTGCATCGTACACTGTCAGGTTATTAATATTAGTACAGAGTTTCAACTACTACAGAGTTTCACACGATAATTGTTGTAATGTGCTTGATAGAATTTATAATGATTGATAAAATTATCGATGTGATGTTTCATATAATAATTAATACGATTACTAATACAGTATTTCATATAATAGTTCATACAATTACTAATACAGTATTTCACATAATGATTGATATATTTTATAATTATATGATAATTATACATAATAACTATAGTACGAAATGAGTGATTTATTCTCGTAGATCGACTAAGAGGCAGGCTGATCTCGTTTTAAAAAGATCTTCGCAATCCTTCCCAATGTTCCCGTTTTGGAAAGAGTATTCACCTTGGGCGAAAGTTTTTATGAGTTGAACGACCAACGGAAGAGAATATGCTGGGATTAATTATAAATTGTTATAATTAAAATAAGAATTTATATTCACGTGTGTGATGCCAATTTAAGATTGTATAATAAAGTATAAAAATTTTGATAGTTATCGAATATTACATTCATAAATCACTGTGCAAAATTCTCTAAATGTAAAATTATTATTTAGTGAATTGTTATGTTACATGGCAAAATTTTTATTTCATGTATGAAAAAATTTAGATGCAACAATGAGAGAATTTTGTGTAATTATTAATTATTTGGTATGATAATTATATAACAATTTTATAAACCTTGCTTCTATGTAAATGTCATTTTTCTTAAGAATTTCAAATATTGTACATAGCTTTTTTATCTCTTTTGTTAGAAATTTTACGGCTCATGAAACCTTGTAATGATTCACAAAACATAAAAGGCTAACCATAAAGCGTTTTTATCTACTTCCATAAATGTTATATTTTGCATAAATATCCGGAGTCTAATTAATTATTACTAAATTCCTTGGCGTGGGATAGTGGCGCGCGGCCGGCAAAGCGCGGCTTCGTCCTTGCGCGTGGAATTGCACGATTCCCGCGTAAAGACACGTGACACCATTCCTAGCGTTTTTCGTAGCGCCGATTTCTGGGTTACCGATCCCTCGACAATGGTGCAACACAATGGGAGCAGAAACCCGGCGGCCGATCCGCCTCGGCCTACGTTTACGAATAATTTCGCGCGATCCGCAGCCCAGATAGCCGAGTCACGATTCGAAAAAGCATCCGCTCCCCGATCGGCGGATAAAATTCTAACGGAGCCTAGCCGATCCGAGCAACCTTGACAGTCTCGGTAAACGTGGAAACATTGTTAAAGGTTTCCCTCGATACTTTCACTTTCCTTCCTCCTTTTTCGCGGCAAGTGCACAATCCCGTGGCAAACGAACGGACACGTGCTTTTACGCTTTGACGCTTAACGGTAAATCCTCCACCGATTTCTTCCGATCGAAATCGATTTCGAGCTCTGACCCCCTTCCTTTTTTTCACCGAGACCCCTCCCTCCCGCTCTTCACCGTTCCTTCCTCCAAAGCGTTGTTTCAAATTACCGGCCTCACCGGCCGATACCATCGGGGGGCATCAATCACTTCTCATGCAAATACATAAATATGTACTTAAGAAACCCCCTTCGAACAACGTTTCCAATATTCCGTATAATTTCCCAATTGCCACATTTATTCCAGAAGACGTGATCAATCTTAAGTACGTTCATTGGCAACGAATTCCTGTCTGCAGGCGTGAACGGGTAATTATTCGTCAAAGGAAACGCGTTAAATGTCTACATCCAGTTTCCCATGGAGTTTCTGTTCCGCCGTAGACGGGAGCCTCGAAATTCTAGCGTGTCCCGGCGTCGTATCGTATTCATAAGGCACGTATATTAATGGACGGGCGGCACACACGCGGGTGCACGTGCAACACATAAACCAACTTCCTTGACAAGACCCAGTTTCGATGTCTCTCGCGGTACGTCGGTGCTTAATTATGCCAAAGGTGCACTTACACGGGTGCGGAGCCGACAGGAAAAAAAGTGATAGCCACTTCCCTTACCGCTTGTTTATCGATCCCAGATTATTTATGCGATGCACTTTTTTTTTCTCGCTCCTTGGTTGCTTTCTTTGGTTTAAAACTGTGTGGGCCCTATACCCTTACATAAAAACAATGACAAAGAATTGAAATTTTAACAGTTACTGCATATTACATTAATAAAACATTATACAAAATTTTAGAAATTTTGCGAGCCTGTTGAAGAAGTTATTAAGGATGTATTGGCTATAGTACTTTAATCAATAACTTTCTTTAAAGTCCATGAATGATGATTATTTTTTTAGAAACTTGTTCATAAAACACTGGCAATTCGATATGAATTTTTTTCGAGAGTTTCTTATCGTTTTTTCTGGATTATTTTCGAAATCAAAGTAAAATTTTCCTTGGGTTATTGCTGATTACCATAAGAGTAAATGCAAATTTTAAATGTAATTTTTTCAAAAAGTTCATTGGTTCAAATATTGGACACAGCTTTCTATTATTATACATGCCAGCTTATATATGGCTCATACAAACATAATGGCATGATGTTTTATGAATTGTGGAAATAATCGCATGACATTGGGTAGTTATTATTATTGGTAGCTTGAACCATTTGTAAATCAAGAATAATTACAACGACGAAGTGTCAAATAAAAATATTGTACTTTACGATTGCACGTTTCTATTTGCGATAGAATAAGAATGACGGAATCCATAAGTGTGAAGGGCCTTTGAAAAGATTCGCGAATTGGCATAGGAAGCTCGCGTTAATTAACACCCGAGCTGAAAGGTGCTAAGAAGATGGCGCCTGGGGTTCCACGTGGCAGCTCAATAAAAGGCGATAAAAGCCGAAAAATCAACGCGGCGTCGGCGGCGGCGGCAATAAATCATCGGACGGGACCGTTTTCGCGCAACCTGCAATTTAAGCTCGCTCCTTAAACTGTCCATTACGCGTTACCGTCCCGTCGATTTCAATATGCTACGAGCGTGTGTGGGTCACTTCGCGGCTCTCTCGCCCGTTCACGACTTTTATTAACGGCCATCGAAGGACTCCGTCGAGAACCTGTCCAGGACGAACCTGCAAGTCGTTTGGCTCCTTAAATAAACTCTTTCATTCAATGTATTATTAAGGGGTTAGACCACTCCAGGAACAAAAAAAATAAGCATATATTGTGATTTTTTTTCAGCGATACTATGAAGTAAATCGGAATTACGTAGAATTTTTTATTATTTGCACACAGTTCTTTTTTTATAAGCGATTTTGGGAAAGTTCGGAATTTTGGCAAAAAAGAATGTATAAAAAAAATTCTACGTACTTCTATAGCTATTTTTATGTATAATCGAAAAGACTTCGGTGTTTCATCATAACTAAAAAATTACAGGACCTGTTGGTCCGACCGTTGACCTTACAAAAATAAAGTCGTCATCGAAAAAATGCTTCACAGTCGCCATTTTGACACGTATCGCTTTGAAAAAATAATGTTGTATAGTCAATTACGTGTATAATAAAATCCCTATTTTGTAATTTTGATTTATCTCATGCTTTTGCTGAAAAAAAAATCACAAAATATACTTTATTGCCTGTAAAGTGTTTTAACCCGTTCAACAGAGTATCATTCATTGCAAAGGTATTAGAAATTTCTGCATGTTCTTATTAAATGACTGTAAAATCTGTTATTAAACATTGTCTGAGAGCGTATTAGAGAATAAATGATATTCATGCTGGTATTGCCCGTTAAAGCAAAACATTCTGCGCATCATAGCCATTCGATTTCAATTCTAGTTCCATCAGGATGTTAAAGTAAAAGTTCTCAACTCATTCCGCGTGTACAGATACTGTCAGTCAAAGGAGCGTTTCACGCCAAAAAGGAAGAAAGGTGAAGCGAGGCTTCGACAGGTTCAACGACGATCCATCGGACTGCACGGAAACACGATCGATCAAAGATGACCCATATACCCTAACAGGCTTCCTCGACAGCGAGAGAATTCGCGTTGTTGTACGTCAACAAAAATAGTCAACAGCTTTTTAATTTTCTAAAATAAATTACACGTTTGTTACTTTAGAAAACTCAGTCGTTACCGTTCGTAAAAAAAATGAAATGAATTATTAGATACCGGATGAAGTGACAAAAGGGTGTCAAAAGGTTTAACGATGAAATTATGTTCCTGAAAGAACGGAATCAAAAATTAAGAGAAAACGTGTCCGTATAAAAGGCCCGGTCGTAACAAAGCCGAAACTGCAAATCACCTCGGGATGCCTCGGTAACGGGTGACAAGATGCATGTCTACACATGCTCGACTCGAATGAATCATCCTGAATGGACAATCACATCGAACAAAAGTATAATAGAAACTCCATCAACTTCTTTCAGCGTGCAATTTGATTGAACGCCTCGATTAACTTCCTTGACCACCTGCAGCATAATTCTTTCCCAACGCAACTACAAGATTGCAAATATCTATTGTTACTCTAAAAAATTTCCGAATTATCCAGTGCCACGTGACACGGTGCAGAGGTTTAAATGCCTCGGTCTTACTCTGTGGAATTGTACGTGAACCGCGGAGGTTTGCACAGTAATTTGCATGGTTCACCGTTGATTCCAGTCATCGAAAACCAAGGTGAACCGTGGAAATTCGTTAGGAACGCTGGAAGATCGATCTCGGAATACCGTTCCTTCGAGGAAGTAAGCACACACGCGTTCCTCTCACGGATCTCGAGTTTTGCTCATCTTTCGCCGAGATCGAGGCCTGCGTCAAGGACTGCCGGACAGGACTTCGATGATCCCCAGTCCGTGTGCCCGTTCGCTTGTATCGGCGCGTGACGCAACCAGATTCTATCCGGAGGATCGGGTTCTGCAGATGCTACCGGCTAACGGTCGGTGCTCACGTTTTATCCGGGACCTCGACGGGTTTCGAGTGACGTCAGGCCGGGTGAATGGAAACGACGGCGACGTGGTGTGCCGTGGCGGCGGCGGACCGACCCGCTGAACGGTTGGGAACGCAACCGAATGGAGGCGCGAGTTATCGGCGAGCTTTGATTTATTGTAGCATCGATCAAGAAACGTTCGCCGAGTATTTCGGAGAACCGAGGCCGACAGACGATTAATACCTTCGTCGATTTTTCAATGAATAATAATAAACTCCTTTTTTGACTTTCTCCTTGATGGAGCATCGACGCGGTTCGGCTGAATTGAGAAATCAGCTTTTTATTGTTCGTCGATCAACGGAGATCAAGGACGATTAATTTCGCTCCACTCGGTGTTTGTTCTTCAAGGGATGGGATGAAGATGTGCTTACTTTCCCCTGATCACAGGAAGTATACTTAAGGTTGCTCATACAGTTTCTAGAATATACATATAACTAGACCGCGAAAGCAAAGAAGCTTTCATCTCTATTTCGCTCGTACAGACAGCGCAACCCCTACTCTCTTCGTTCATTGTCAATCGGTTATCGGTGACGCTGTATTTGACCATTTGTTTCGATTTGTCTATCGCGCGTCATACAAATCAATACAAATGCACATCACTTCCCAGGATATCATACAAACCCTTGTATTCTCATAACATAACTATTATCGACCTAAATGCTTATTTTCTTCACATTCACTATACGTATTTACTGCTCTGTATAAATGTTATAACTTCTGTTCTTACACTACTCACTTTCGACTTTCGCTGTTAATTCCAATTGGCAAATACGCATTTGCTGGATTATTTATTGAACATTTCTGGGATACATTACTTCTACTTTCGCGAATTTTCTCTATATACATTTTTTTGAAATTCGCTACTTTATTCATATACATGATTTCATTAATAGATCATATTTTTATACAGTTGTTTTAATTGTTTGCTTTGATTCTGTTACANAACCGCGAAAGCAAAGAAGCTTTCGTCTCTATCTATTTCGCTCGTACAGACAGCGCAACCCCTACTCTCTTCGCTCATTGTCAATCGGTTATCGGTGACGCTGTACTTGACCATTTGTTGCGATTTGTCTATCGCGCGTCATACAAATGCACATCACTTCCCAGGATATCATACAAACCCTTATATTCTCATAACATAACTAGTATCAACCTAAATGCTTATTTTCTTCACATTCACTACGTATTTACTGCTCTGTATAAATGTTATAACTTCTGTTCTTACACTACTCACTTTCGACTTTCGCTGTTAATTCCAATTGGCAAATACGCGTTTGCTGGATTATTTATTGAACATTTCTGGGATACATTACTTCTACTTTCGCGAATTTTCTCTATATACATTTTTTTGAAATTCGCTACTTTATTCATATACATGATTTCATTAATAGATCATATTTTTATACAGTTGTTTTAATTGTTTGCTTTGATTCTGTTACAGATTCGAAATCGATTTAGAATATTTACGATGCCTGGCATGCAATTGAAAGTCGACGAAGCGTGGATCACCGATCATAAGTAAAAAAGAGACGCTGCATTTCATTTCATTTTCCTACCTACCCTCTTATCTGTTAATTCAGCCTTTTTTCATCATTCTTCTTATAACCGCGTGCAATGCGGTCGTAAAATTACTTTATATTATAGATTGCAATTTTTCTGTTTAATCGATTTATATCTCTTCCTATTCTGTAATTCAGTCTTGATAATAACATAAAACTTTTGCGATGGATTGCGACAAATTGTAAAAGAAATATAAAATACCTAAGATAAAATAATAAATCGAGACTTTTATTTAATTTTTTATATTGAACATACATCGATAACTTTATATAAAAAATCTCATTATTCCAAACATACTGGTTTTATTTGCTACCAGATAAAATTAATAACTTGTTCCCGGCTTGTGACATCATGACGTACATCATGCACAACAAATCTCAAATTAACATTTTTAGTTTCATTTAATGATGGAACAACCGCAGATTAGTGTGAACCATCGTAATTGTATGTTCGTCGCAGGCTTGTATTACTCCTTCGTCATTTACTGAACCAGACGGACTCGCAATGTATTTAACACCACTCTGCAATCAAATCGAATTAAATAATTTNACTCATTATTCCAAGCATACTGGTTTTATTTGCTACCAGATAAAATTAATAACTTGTTCCCGGCTTGTGACATCATGACATACATCATGCACAACAAATCTCAAATTAACATTTGTAGTTTCATTTAATGATGGAACAACCGCAGATTAGTGTGAACCATCGTAATTTTATGTTCGTCGCAGGCTTGTATTACTCCTTCGTCATTTACTGAACCAGACGGACTCGCAATGTATTTAACACCACTCTGCAATCAAATCNAAGATAAAATAATAAATCGAGACTTTTATTTAATTTTTTATATTGAACATACATCGATAACTTTATATAAAAAATCTCATTATTCCAAACATACTGGTTTTATTTGCTACCAGATAAAATTAATAACTTGTTCCCGGCTTGTGACATCATGACGTACATCATGCACAACAAATCTCAAATTAACATTTTTAGTTTCATTTAATGATGGAACAACCGCAGATTAGTGTGAACCATCGTAATTGTATGTTCGTCGCAGGCTTGTATTACTCCTTCGTCATTTACTGAACCAGACGGACTCGCAATGTATTTAACACCACTCTGCAATCAAATCGAATTAAATAATTTGATAAAGAACGAATTGACAAATATTTTATAATCACATACCAATCGAGCTCTATCCACGTTGTCTCTAAATGGGAAGAAGGCATCACTGCTTAAGGCAACATTATCCAGCTTTTTTATCCATTCAACTCTATCGTTCTCCAAAAGTTTCTCCGGAACCTGTTCGTACATCGCTGTCCAAGTAGCTTCGTCCATGTCTTTTCCGATTGATCCGTTTACATAGTTGTCAATAGCATTTGATATTTCTGCTCGTTTCGTACTCTTTTTGAACTTCATATCGGTAACTTTAGGATGCTGTCGAAGCCACCTGTAACGTTCAACAGCATATTTAAAAAACTGGTCATCACATTGACAATAGACTATTCTGTGGAAAATAATGTACCAATTGTCGGCTTTATCGCCAGCCAGTCTTGTGCAATGAATTCGCGATTGCTGCCCCGCACCAATTCCAATTACTTGTCCGTCCTTCGCGTAGCACACCGAATTACTTTGCGTGTACTTCAAAGCAATCGTAGCTACGATCAAATCTCTTATAGCGGAATCAGGAACGCTGGTCAAGTTTTTAGTCACCACGTTAGCAAATGTGGTTTTATCAATGACTGCATCATTCCTTTTCTGTTCCATAGTTAAACCGAACAAAACTCTGTGCTCCGTAGGAGATGGCACATAATCAGGATCAATTTGGAGAACGCAATACCCGCCGTTCTTCTTTTTCTTTAAAAGTTTCAACGCAGCCTCTGAGTAACCAGGCGCGATGATGCCATCAGAAACTTCTCTAAAATTTTGTATAAATAAATACAATTGAATCTTTGTTATTTTCATTGTGTGAGATCGTTACCTGGATATAATCTTGGCAGTAACTTCGTCGCATGGATCGGACAATGCTATAAAATCCCCGAAGCTCGACATTCTATCTGCTCCTCGTGCGCGAGCGTAAGCAGTAGCAAGCGGTGTAAGCTGATTAAGTAAGTCGTCGACTTGACATAATTTCGCTTGTACTGCGTCCAGTGGCACACCAATTGCCGCTCCAGCTGGGCTGACGTGCTTAAAAGATGTTGCAGCTGGCAGACCCAGAGCTGCTTTCAGTTCCTTTACTAGTTGATAACCATTCAAAGCATCGCATAGATTGATAAACCCTGGGGAACCATTTACCACGGTTAATGGCAACTTGTCCAAAGTAGTGAAAATCTGTGCCGGTTTCTGATGCGGGTTCATCCCATATCTCAGTGTCAGTTGAGAAACACCAGCACTGTATTGCTTACGGAAATAATCTGAAATAGCACTGTCATACTCTGCCGTGTGGGTAAATGCTTTCAGTGCTAATACTTGTCTAAGAATTAAAAAAGGAAATGAAACATATTATGTGAACGAGAAAATGACATAACTAATTTCTCTAATAAGAGGTATACCTTGTGTCTAAGGAAGTATCTTTATTCGCAGTTGATTCCATTTCTTTCCAAACTTTCTCGTAATCTTTAGGGTCACAAATAACAGTTACCCTGTTGTGATTCTTGGCCGCTGCTCTTAGCAAAGTCACTCCTCCGATGTCTACGTTTTCCACCGCATCTTCGATCGTTACACCAGGTTTCGCGACGGTATTAACAAATGGATACAAATTACAGACAACCACTCGGATGAGCTCNATAATCTTTAGGGTCACAAATAACAGTTACCCTGTTGTGATTCTTGGCCGCTGCTCTTAGCAAAGTCACTCCTCCGATGTCTACGTTTTCCACTGCATCTTCGATCGTTACACCAGGTTTCACAACGGTATTAACAAATGGATACAAATTACAGACAACCACTCGGATGAGCTCGTAATTCTCTTTAAGGAGATCTTGCTTGTCTGATTCTGTGAGTCTAGCTAGTATACCTACAAAAGATAAAAGTCTTGTATTAAGTAAATTTAAATGTTTACGTAACATTATAAGCGTATATTAATATTGTTCACCAGCATGAACTGCAGGATGGAGAGTCTTAACTCTTCCGTTGAGCATTTCAGGTGCACCGGTGATGTCAGAAACATCTTTCACTGGAAGACCAGAGTTTCTCAAGGACTTCGCCGTACCTCCAGACGCAATTAAAGTCAAACCTAACTCGTGTAACTTTCTTGCAAACGGCAATAGATTCGTCTTATCGGATACACTTAAAAGTGCTGCGAATGTTACAAAAAGATGTAATTATTAAAATAACAAATAATATTTTTAAACACGTGGCATTGAAAGTCGTAAGAAATACGTCGTAGTTAATATTGAAAAGACACGTTATTCTTCGACCACGTTGTCTGTAATATTTATTTCCCTCCATCATCATCATTTTAATAGGAAAAGTAAATGTAACTCACCTAAATTTCCACCTGACATGCTTGTTCCTTAATAGTTCTTTGAAAATCCAAATAAATTTCAAGTTAAATGTGTATCAATCGGTACTGCTTTGCGCAACCGGCTTCCACGATCGTCTGAGCAACAAGTGTGCGACCACTGCGACCCTGAAGTAATCCCAACTCTCGATATAGGTTCGCATCGCTTCTCTATAGATATACGTAGACGTGTTTACGAATGGAATTAGATTTGTTCGAATGAAAATATCTCGCAATTCGCGGGGGTCTTGCAGGTCAAATGTCATTTTGTTGGAATTAGATAAGATAAATATGACTTATGCGAACGTTAACTTGCAGAACAAACAGAAACTGCAATAACAAGTCGCTGCATTCGTGAATAATATTTATATAGATTTTGTTTACTTAGTAATATTCAGAGATAGGATAACTTTTGTGATTGGAAAATGAAGAAAATAGGCGGTTCATGTTTCACAAAATTTATTATGCACATTCCGCAAATCTTTAATGGAATAAATTAATCACTGTTAATAACAACGATGTCTATTATTTGAAATAAAATAGTTTTATCAATTTCTCGTTTTAGGATATACATTTTTAGTTATAATGGTTTAAATGCATTAGTACAAATAAGGCAACTGAATCTAATTTTTACTGTTAATATTATATCGTTTGATGTTATGTTTACGAGAANAGACCAGAGTTTCTCAAGGACTTCGCCGTACCTCCAGACGCAATTAAAGTCAAACCTAACTCGTGTAACTTTCTTGCAAACGGCAATAGATTCGTCTTATCGGATACACTTAAAAGTGCTGCGAATGTTACAAAAAGATGTAATTATTAAAATAACAAATAATATTTTTAAACACGTGGCATTGAAAGTCGTAAGAAATACGTCGTAGTTAATATTGAAAAGACACGTTATTCTTCGACCACGTTGTCTGTAATATTTATTTCCCTCCATCATCATCATTTTAATAGGAAAAGTAAATGTAACTCACCTAAATTTCCACCTGACATGCTTGTTCCTTAATAGTTCTTTGAAAATCCAAATAAATTTCAAGTTAAATGTGTATCAATCGGTACTGCTTTGCGCAACCGGCTTCCACGATCGTCTGAGCAACAAGTGTGCGACCCTGAAGTAATCCCAACTCTCGATATAGGTTCGCATCGCTTCTCTATAGATATACGTAGGCGTGTTTACGAATGGAATTAGATTTGTTCGAATGAAAATATCTCGCAATTCGCGGGGGTCTTGCAGGTCAAATGTCATTTTGTTGGAATTAGATAAGATAAATATGACTTATGCGAACGTTAACTTGCAGAACAAACAGAAACTGCAATAACAAGTCGCTGCATTCGTGAATAATATTTATATAGATTTTGTTTACTTAGTAATATTCAGAGATAGGATAACTTTTGTGATTGGAAAATGAAGAAAATAGGCGGTTCATGTTTCACAAAATTTATTATGCACATTCCGCAAATCTTTAATGGAATAAATTAATCACTGTTAATAACAACGATGTCTATTATTTGAAATAAAATAGTTTTATCAATTTCTCGTTTTAGGATATACATTTTTAGTTATAATGGTTTAAATGCATTAGTACAAATAAGGCAACTGAATCTAATTTTTACTGTTAATATTATATCGTTTGATGTTATGTTTACGAGAAAAAAAAAGTAGAAAATATTACACCAGTATACTTCGTAATAAATGTAACGTAATGTTCACAGGCTTAATTTTCTGCTTAAAAACGATACAGAATAAAGATTAAAAACTNAAGAAAAAGAAAGTAGAAAATATTACACCAGTATACTTCGTAATAAATGTAACGTAATGTTGACAGGCTTAATTTTCTGCTTAAAAACGATACAGAATAAAGATTAAAAACTGTATCATTTAATGACATGGTGTATTTCATTTGTAGCCTGTAACAAAGGTTTATGTAATAAGCTATTCATAAAACTAGCTATTTATTTAAAAAAAAACAATGCAGAAATCGTTCAAACAATCATTATAAACATTTCAATGATTGAAATTCCATTAATGTATTATTTTAAACAAGCAATTCTGCAAACAATTTCATATATTTCTATTAAACGGAAGCAATAAAATTTTGAAAATGCTATAAAAAAAAGGGCTAAAATATTCTAATAAGAATTATATACAAATACAATATCCTTGGAAAGTATTGCATTAAAAGCAGCTGCGTATCTCTTTCAATGTTATCACAGCGATTGTCGCTAAAAATTTGTATAACCGTTCCTAATCGCTTAACATTAGTAAAAAAAAAAAACAAAGTATGCACAATTTCATTAATTATAGTTGATCCATTATAATACGACTTGGCACAAATATAATTCCATGAAAATGGTACATGTTGAACATGTAAAATGTCGATATTCTATGTATTTATATAACAATATTCTCGTGAACTTTCACTAAAAGTGGTTGTTATCAAAAATATTTTTCAACAAAATTGAAAAACATTTTTATACAAACCAACGAGACATACGGTGTACGGAACAGTGATTTTAATGCAGTACTTTGCGTCGAAAAATTATATCCTTGTCCTACATGACGTCCTACATCCGTCTACCAATGTCACAAATTATAATTCATTTTATCGAACCGTGTTTTTAGATGTTCGTATTGTTTAGCAAGAGACCAACATTAGTATCGTGATCCCATAACATAAATTATTAAACACCAAAATATTTCATCTGGTATTCTGTTAGTAGTCAAATGTATCATATACAAATACCGTAATTCGAGATTATTCTTTCTTGTACTATTGTAAAGAAAGGTAATCTTCCGATGACAAAATAATATTATACAATACTGAATTTTTTGTTTAACAAAGAGCAGATTTCTTCCTAAACTCTGATTACAAGCATCAGATTTGGAAAAAAAGATTGATCGCGATTTACTTCATCTGATTGTGGCAATCGATGCATTACAATCTTGTCAAACTGCGTTAATTATTTTGTTTCTCGCCTTCCACTCGTATTTTCCTTGTAAAAATCTAATAATGGCAACGTCATTCCTTACCACTTTCACGATAACTACGATGTACCTATTTTTTTGGCGAATTCAATAAATCTATCCGTTCCTTTTCTTCCTCCGTGAGATATATTTTGGTAATCACTATATCACCTGTACTAAACGTTTGGCAAGCCACGCTACTTTCGGTACTTGGTCGCGGACTCTTACTCTCGTCTCGGCACGAGCAAACACATTTCATCGGCGACGCGTCTGCACTGCTCGAAGAAAACTGATCAGTCGGAGCACCAGTAACAGCTGAAAGAATAGCTTCCAATTTTTCAATCTTCTCTAATCGATCCATCCGTCCGTCGGAAAGAATTTCGTCCACCATTTGCATCGATTCCGTGAGACTCGGAGTACCCGAGTTTCTCGGCGACAATATACCACCTGTGGCAACAAATATTTCGATACGTGGAACGGTGTATTAATTAACACGATGGACAGTAACGAAAAATAGTTAAATGAAAATACCAGAATGAGAATTCTCGGAAGTATAACTTTCCATGCTGTGGTACTCGTTGTCCTCGGCTTTGTCTTCGTCGTCCTCGTCGCTACTGTCACCTTTGTCCTGGCCCATGTTTTCAAGTTTCTCTAATTTCCTCGCGACCTTGTAACTGCCCTTTAACTTTTCCTTTTCCTCTTCGGTAAGATCGAGATAACGCAAAAGACGTATCTCACGATTGCTTAAAACAATATTTTTGCTGGTCGCTTCTTCCATTCGCTTTTTCAAATCTGCAACTTCCGTCTCCACTTTTCGCTGCTTCTTGCGCGCCTTCACTTCCGCGGGTTTAATATGCATTTGTAGTTGCTCCTCGCATAGCTCGTTGAAAAGAGCTTGTACTCCTGGTTTTATTAGCCTGGCAATGAATAATGAAAATGAATGAAATAAGAGTGTGTGAAATATTAGTCGACAGAGAACGTATGATTAAATATTTACCGAGACATGGAGACATATATTTGTGGAACCAAGCTCAAAACGTCACTGCTGGCATAAATGAGCATGTCTCGCGTTAGCGGGCGCCTACACCAGTATCTTTGATTGTTCCGATAGATATTTTTTAACTGTTCCTTCAATAGATTGCACGGAGCACCATAAAGATCACATAGTGTATTCAAGTTAACATTTTTAACTTTATATACAGGTTTGCCAGTTTCTTGAAACTGGAGTACAGCATGGGCTGACTACAAAACAATATGATTAATTATTTAAGTATCGTACTTTTCTGTTATCTAAGTAACTATAACAACAATCAATTACCTGTGTATCAAAGACGTTGTTCAACATAATCTTAAATTGTCTGTACAAATTGACACTGTCATTTCTACAATCGTGAATCACCTAAAACGAGATGCATAGTAAAAATATATTATTCATTGCAATCAATGAAATACGTTTTCAGTTTCTTACTTTGACAACGTCCTTATGTTCTAAAAGTTTCTGAAGACCACCGGCTTGTACAAGATTGGGACAAGTAAACAAATCGAAAATGTACGCTTGCCCAGACATGGTTCCAACTTGTACAAGCGTTAATTGTCCCTTAACTCCTAAATTGATACCTTCGCAATCGAACGATACAACAACTTTACCATCGGGAGGAGGCTTACGGGGATTGATTATATCTTCTATAATTTGAAGACTCTCTCTAGTATTCACTATTACTCTAGTCTGCTGTAATACTTTTAACTTCCAAGCGTCTCCCATTTGCATGGTCTGCAAGCTCCTATCCTTTTCCGTATTGTCTGCAAGAGTCTTCATCACAAGCGTGTTTATTCTTTGCTTCAACGTTTGCTGCTGCAAACTAACTGGAGGCGAACTACTATTGCTTTCGCTCGACGGAGAATGAGAGTTTTGGAAGGAATTAGCCTGGCTGGTGACATTGATATGCACAGGTTCCGGGACAGATGCTTGTTGAGGAGCTTGTTGAGATGCTTGAGTATTGTTTGATTGAACAACTTGGTTTAAATTCGATTGATTCGTGGAGATATTTTGATTTCGCGCAGAGTTTCCAGTTTTTGTCTTTGCTTTTCCTTCTACGTTCGATGATTTCGGCCTCCCAATTAACGTTACTAAATTACTTTGAACGTGAAACGTGTCTGCAAACATCTGGACGAACGTGCACAAGTCTTGTGGCGTTTTAAATATAGAGGTCCAATTTTCGTTAGAAAACTTGTCATTAACTATATTTAACATTTGATCTACGAGAATTGGACCCTTCTGCTCAATGCTCTCGCAAAGGAAATCTAATAATTTCGCAGTGATTTCTGGATCTACCGGTATGTCCGGTTCTAATTCTACAAAAGGTTCTGCTTTCATACCTTCGTATTGCTTCAACATCACATTATCCTCGGTAACCATAAAAGCGTCAGAGTATTTCATAAGAAAGTCTCTGAACTCCTTGTAATGTTGACCAGAAATGTGTCTGACCTCCGGAGAAGCTTGAGACCGATGTCCAAGTAAACTTTTAATCGGCACCTCTGTACCCACTCCATACTGCATCAATTTATTTGTAAAATATTCTACAGCCTCTCGAGCGTAATCACGTTTACCACCTAGTTTGGATCCATTCTCTTCCTCCACGACTTGTTGATAAGTGTTCACCGATACATAATCACCATTAATAACAAACAGCGTTGGGTATTGAGCTAAAAACTTCTTAAGGCCACTTTGGGATCCCCCAGCTATTTGACGCATCTCTTTCGTAAATCCTTTAGCTCCGAATTGGCAGCTCAGATCGTGCAGTGTGCGCGGACCACCTTTATCCACGAGGAGCTCGAAGAAGAATAACAACGTCATATTCCGTACAGTCTCGTACTCTGAACTATCCATCTTGTCACTTTGTTTGCTTCCTTCAGAATATATACTTCTTATTACTTATGATATCTGAACAATTATGTCATGATATACTTTCGTACAAAAAAGGCACTTGTTCTAGTGGTGATTAAATGCCAATGATCGAAGAACCACACAGCCACCATAGGAGGAAAGCTAGATCTAAAAATTAAAACCAAAAGTTATTAAACTTATTCTTATATTAAATCATTCACCTACAGTGTGTTTCTCGTGTACAGACCTTTTCTTATAAATAGTTAGATTTCTTATAAATACAATTCCTTCTTTGCCAATATAATATACATTGTATAAAGTAGGAACATTATAAGATCTTCCTCCTCTTTTATAAAGAAGTCAATAACGATTCTCTTAACTATGTAACATCAGTGGATTGAAATACAATGATTCTAATAACCTGGTGAATGCAAAGTTGTTTATTTATTCAATGTTAAGGAAAAGTAATGATTTAACACAACAATAAAACATCCTTCGTATTTAATTAATCTAAAAAGGAGAATCGAGTACAGTACACATTGCTGCAATAAGCAGAGAAAAACTGCACTTCAGTAGAGCACATAAATATTAATGAAATCCATTTTTTTTACATTGTATATCGAAGGATTTAATCGTGTATGTCTTTCACAGAGTATTGTGCAGCACGTATCGCGTATACATGAGACATATGTATGTACGTCTCCTTATTCCAGACACTCTGCTGCAAACTACTGTTGTGTAATTTGGCATTGAACAATATACATATGGTAATTACCTATGACAAATGAGATTTGGTGTTCGCCTCGGTGCTTAATCGAATAAAGAGATTTTTAGGATATCGATGATAACCGAATTTGAAGATATCACAGGTCAAACAACTCTGACATACATAGATTTAAAATACCACGCCACTACACTAATGATCCCAATACGTCTGTTCATTAAGCATCCTCGAATCCCCGTTCCTTCCTCCCGATTAATAATGATTAATTACAGTTTATTAGAAAGTTGCTTTATATTGTACCCTGCCTAATTAATAATGTAGTAAAATTTCAGTCATCTGCCAATGTGGTGCACCGTGCTATGTATGCATGTATACGTATCATTTTACACGTACAACAAATGCAGGTGCACACATTCCCAATTAATCCTCACCTGGTAAAACAGACTTAAGGGGGAGTATCTATAATCTTCCAAAGCTTCGTCATCTTACGTTGGCTGCACTTGTATTTCGAANCAATTAATCCTCACCTGGTAAAACAGACTTAAGGGGGAGTATCTAATCTTCCAAAGCTTCGTCATCTTACGTTGGCTGCACTTGTATTTCGAATCGTTTGTTTGGAACAGCGTTTGTTGCATGATCAGATTCTGTCAGCTTCTCACTTTCCAATGAGATAAAAGTAATTGAACAAAAAACTCATCGTTAAAAAGTGACAAGATAAAAAGGTTGATAGCAGAGAAATGAGCGACTGAACGTTTGCTGAGAGATTCAGATAGTTCTCGAGTAATATTTATACATAATATTGTTGATTGAAGTTGACGTGTAAAACATTAACGAACGTAAATAGTGAACGAATGTGTACAAATTGCGATTATTAATTTCAATCTGAAGTATGTATCAAGTTCGCAATGTTGAAGATGATTTCCAGCCAAGAACTTTACCAAAACCTTTAGCTAAACTCGATGTAAGCTTTGTACACATAATAATAAATAAGTGTTACACATTCAACATTTAAACTTTTCATTCTAGGGCTTTACAGCACCATCAGTTCCTGAAGTTTCTTTAATATTTGATAAACCTTTATATTCTAAAACTACGCAACATGTGGGAACTAATTCACCTCTTGTGGAGTCTAGGAGTTCAACACATAAAAGTAATAGTCCTTTGAATGTTAATGGATCATATGCAGCATGGAAGGAACAAAATTATGCAAGGAAACCTTCATCGCCTACAGTTAATAACTCTACAAGTCCTCAAGTACAATTTAATCAAGATTACGTTCCACTGAATCACTCAAGAGAAGATAATATTACACATACCTCAAATCAATCTCAAGGAAGAAATTGTAGTAGAAGAAATGATAGTTATAATGGTTCACAACGTGAGCAAGAAGCAAGTAGGAGAAATGCTGATCCATCTAACAAATATAATCCAGAAGATAATACAGCACAGATAGAAAATGATCAAAGTGCAAGATCTCAGCACAGCGACAGAATGAGACGTAATTCTCTACCTACCATGCCACAGGTTCCTAAACCATGTATGAGCACTGACAACTATATTGTTAATGAAAATGAACATTCTCCTTTGTTATATGAAAGAAAATTAGCTACTCAAGAGCCTCAACAACAGAGAGTATCTTACAATGATTCAATTACTGATCCAAGCATACAAACTCTACCTATGAACCCGAACAGTTTTCAAAGAAATGAAATTCAGTTACCGCACTGCCTTAGGCAGCAATATCCCTATTTTAATATGAACGGTTATCCATTCCCTCAACTTCATCCTTATGCTGTGCCAAACACAGATAATCAGGAAACAGTAAAGAACTTATTACAGATCATAAACAGCCAGAACGAGCAAATTAAATCTTTACAGACTCAGGTTGATAGATTGTTGAAAATGCAGGAAGAAAATATGAGAGAAAGAAAAAGATGTTCTTGTTCCTCTCAATCGCCATACAGTAATCAGTTACATACGAACGTAGCACCTAATGACATTGTAGGTATTTCTAATTATGTTAATTTACCGGAAACTGCAAAAAACAGTGCGTATCAAAGAGAATTACCCATCGACAGAAGAAAAGAGAATTCTAATGAACATGAAAGTACAAATCAAAATGAATTGATATTAGCGGACGTCCAATCGAAAAAAGCATTTGTAGAGCAAAAGGTTTCAATCGGGGTAATGACAAGCTTTGAATTTACTTTACAAAACAATCCTTATGCGCTAGATGCTGAGGATTACAAAGAAACCGATGATAGACAAGAAAATGCGAAAGCGTGTCAGAATATTCGCGATACGAACGAGTCTTTAAGAAGGTATAAAAATTCGTTTACTCGTGTGTCCGGCGCGCAACTGGAAAATATAGTCGAGGATTCAGAGAGTTACATGTCGTCTAGTCAACAGCAAAGTAGCAATCTGAATGCAAGTACCTCTGTGAAAGATTTGGAGAGACAAACTTACGTCGATACCAGAAGGGATTTGGATAATCGTAAATCGGAATCTCCCAATTTAGGTAAAGGTGCAACGATGAAGTTAAATGAAACTGAAAGTTATATGAGGAAGCATCTAGGGAGAGAAGAGGAGATCGAGAGGAGAAGAAACGTTGAAACTGCAAGGACACCAATGGTGCAAAGAGATTCTGAATATGTTGTTTCCGAAAATAGAAGTTTTAAGGCGAATACGTCTAATGGAAATGAATATAGAAAAACGAATGTACAACGCGATAATGATTCTGTCAAATCAAGTAACTCTGTAAATAATTCCGGTTCTTATAAAGATTATCGAAAAGAGGGGCAGATCTCGGGTTCTAAAAGGTCTAATTGCGTCGAAGATAGTTTGATTTTGAACGGTGGCGATTTGAGGATACATGAAAGGCCTCCTCCTACCCCCGAACCTAGCATTCACGTCGAAATGAACGAATATTCGAGCGACGATGATAGCGAGAAAGTAAAGCGTAGCGAGAAAGTTGGCTGGACGTTTTACAACAACGTTCTTGGACAAGTGAATCAGCTGCTACAGAACTCGGAGGAACATACGGAGGAACAACAACAAAATCAGATGAAAGTAAATTATAATGAACGAAACGAGACTGAAAACAAAGCACCGTTAGATACTGTAAAAGTTGCTACATTAGAACAGCTTAAAAAGCTCGGAATCAGTCTGAGTGAAAATCCAGAAGCAAATGAATTAAACAACAGTAATAAGTATGGTTACATTTAGTTGATATTTCAGAACGTTTTCATCGTAATGTACGATATGAATAATTTATTTGTAGGATGGCATTTGACTTATCATTCTACCCGCGTTTGGATTATCAAGCAAACATGACGCAAGCCACAAGCGCTGTAAACGAAACAAACACGAGTTTGCATATGAAGGCATTAGCTTTGAAGTATTTAACTGATGAGCAGCTTGCTGAATTAGCAATACAAAGGCAAGGATCCGCATCAGTAAAACATGTCATGGTCAGCAATATGCAGGGTACAAATATGTCGTTAGCGACTATGCGTTATTTAGAGAGATATCAATTGCTCCCAGGGAAGAACAATGCTCATACGGAAGGTAAAAAGATAAATAGGTTTAACCAACAGCTGAGCAAAATTTCAATTATGTTTAAGGAATGAATAATAAAATGTTTTCGTCTTAGATATTAGCAAAGTACAAAACGAAGTGCCTCAAAGGGTTGACTTGAAATCTACTAATCCAAGAAACAGCCCGAAAACACTACGCTTCCCGTTTAATCAAACGCCTAGAACGACCTGTCCAAGTAAGATCTTAGACATTTCAACTTTAAAGCAACAGCCTAAACTTTTATAAAGGACATATTACGATCCTAATTTCTCTTTAAGATTTTACGTTTTTGATAACTATTAAAAGTTTCTCGTTCAACTTGACTGATTGTAAATAATCTAAGCAGCCTTAAGCATTTAATTATAAGCAATCGAATGAAATATTTAGGAGCATGTTTTATAATACATTTCATACATTATTTATTTTATATTTATCAAGTATAAGTCGAATCTAATGAAACAGTATAGGAATTGCCTGCCAATGTAAAAGTTATATAATATTTATACAAATGATTGAATAAAAATGGTACTAACAAAATAAACTTTATTTAAACGGCTCTATAAAAATAAAACACCATAACTAAACGACTGATATTAATACCTGCGCACAGTGTCATAACATACATTATAAATATGAATGGTAGCGTTGATAATATATTGTGTGTTTTATGAAGTATTCCCATGCCTAAAATGAATAAAAGGAATTTAGTGATTTTTACGATTCAAATACTAATTCGAAAGTATATATACTCACTTGTATAGCCCAGAAACGTTATATAAATATAATAAACTGCTGCTATTAACCAGATTGAATTCCCAACGAATCGCGATGAAAATGTATCGTATTTTATAAGACCTAAAATAATTAAGTATGTCACAAGAAGTGCTTTATATATATTACTAGAATAAGGCAATACTGAAGACTGAGGTAAACAAATTACCATTGTATAAAAACAGTTGTACGATATGGAGTATCACTAAAGGTGGGAAGGATGCATTTAATTGTATGTCAAATGCATAACCCCATTCTACGTCCTGCGTTTTATCAATTCTTAAATAACGATTTGCTATAAACCTGCAATGAAAGATCTTTATAAATATAACAGAATTTGAAATTTATATAAATTCTAATCGATATTAATTATGATTTACCAGAATATCGTCGCTTCTATTAATCCAATAGCGAGATAATCGATGAATATCATGTAAAATAGTAGTTTTATAAATTGGAAAAATGTTAATCCCAAAACTATTGCGAAACCAATAGAAGATATACACAAACAACACAATAATAGTACCAAAAATGCAGGATCATCCCTTGCAAATTGTGACTTCGTTTCTAGAAAATAAATGAACCTCTTATAATATCCATGTATTATTTGGACAATTTATTAAAAGCAAAGTAACTCACGTTTTCTACTTTGAAAATTCCTATACACTTTTTGCGGTGATATGAATAAAAAGACCATTTGCCATAAGGCGAACTCGAAATCCATTTGTTCGAATTTTAATAATTTTCTTAAATATTTGTAACATTTCGTTGCTGCTCCCATACAGTCTTGTCTAAAAGAAAATTCATTTTGTACACACCAAAGATGTATTAGAATGAACAACATGATTGTTCATACCTGTAAGTGACTGGTGTTGGCAAATTCGAGCCTGAATCAAATGGACCAGGCGAATTACATCTACTTATCGGTGGCGACGTAGAATACTTCATTTTACAACTTATTTAACAATTAAACAAATCATAAGAAGNCCGCGTGTGTGTGTGTGTGTGTAAAGATCCATCGGTTCGTAACTCAAAGAGGCAACCGTTCAAATCATATGTGTAATCGAAGAGCGTTCATATATTTCTCTAAGCAAAAGATTTGGACCCAAATATGTATCAATTATTACAATAAAATACATCGCATAGTTCGTGTCACATTTGTCATCGTTTTTATTGCAGTGGAATTCTTATAGTTGAAAAATTATTTCCTCTTGCGTATCAGAATATATAAATCTTAACAGTTCGGTAAACTTATTGCGTATGTATATATGTACTTGTTACTTCAAATCGTATGAACCGGTAAAGTAATGCATTCTCTTCCGACCGTCAGAAGACGATCACCGTTCACATTCCTTCTTATATCACTTCAAGTGCAAGACCTCGTCGCTTTGATCAAATTTCGTTTGAACTCAATGTCACTCGTGACAAGGCATGGTTTAGTTCCCCAACGTTTCGAAAGCAACTCATGTAAGATTTATTGCGCCGATTNGACAGAGTATTCTAAGTGCTTCTAAAATGTAACAATTATACGATGACACGATTGTCTGTGTTAATATTTATTTATTATTTTCCTCCTTCAATTACAACAAGTAGTACTCGATGGTGTCTCGAATAGACACATCATCTCTGATTGAAGGTTATGATTATGTTCCTTACATTACAAAACGTACATTTTCCGATAATTATACTTTTAAGTATTCATCATAGTAAACGAACTTCGGAGAATGAAACAATTCTTTCGTGCAATAACGTTATCTAGAAAAGTTTGTATAATCACTCCATACTTTCGAAATCGAAATTACTTCAGCCACGACAACTCATTGGTCAGATTTCATTCAGTTCCATTCAATTTATACATTCTTTTTATTTTCTTCCGCGCAGTACTGTAGTTACGGTGAACATTCTACGTTTCCAAATACCCGACGAAAATTTTCGTACGCTCATCTATAAAGTTCGTTCATCACTAACAGTTTCGTATTGTAATTTGTCTACAAGTTAAATATGTTATCGTGTAATATAAAAAGCATTTACGACTTTTATAGATGTAATTATAATCGTACAATTTTCAGTGGGCGATTAGAAACGTCGGTTTCGCGAACAAATACGATACTTTACTGACGATTGAAACTCGAGAGCGGGGCGAATCTGGCATTGAATTTATGATGAAATGTTTATTAAAAATTATATTTCTGAATATGAAAAATACGTGTACGTGTACGTGAGTATAATGAAGAGTAATAAGTGTGTTATTCTCTAAATTTATCATTTATTGCTAAACTGCGGATTTTATCCAAATATATGAAAGTTCCATTATCTGTAAAAATGATAAATGTCACGTGTAATATGTAAGACAATCCAGAATATCGAAAACTTAATGGATATTTCAATGTTTAAACGATCATACAAACGTTTATCTAAAACATATTTTTTAAACTGATATAATAACAAAAATATTTTATTTCACATTAAAGATCCACAGTCTATTTATCTCTATTTCAACTCTCGATTTCGGTATAAAATGCA
The DNA here is from genome assembly GCA_019453355.1 of Ceratina japonica. NCBI lineage: Eukaryota > Metazoa > Arthropoda > Insecta > Hymenoptera > Apidae > Ceratina > Ceratina japonica. The sequence continues at coordinate 144,132 of SMSR01015960.1, read as the reverse complement.
ATTCATATTTATTTTTAAGAATGATTAATAGTTCAATTACATAATTCAACAAAAAAGGTTTTTTTTTATTTCAAGAAGTATGATAACAAAAAATAGTTTACATGGATTTATTATGAAAATTCTCCTCTACGCGTTAATTAAAAAATGAATCGTGCACTTAGTTTCCACGTAGTACTACCTAATTTTCCAGAAACGTGATAGCAGTATAAGAACAATTCTTAACGTTTCAATCTTGATTTTCAAGGTCAAGGTCAATTTTGCGGTCCATTTTTTGAAGCGATCTCCATTGATCCGGAGATGTAGAGTTCCGTTATGGTGGTCGTGAAATATAATTTTATACACTCTTGTACAGCAGTGTCATTCGAATAAATAACCAGAAATATTAATCATTTGCCAATTGAATAATAGGAAATACCATCAGGGTTTAGATAATAAATGGAGATCCGTCGATATTTAAAGTTTGATACATTTAGTTTTATTTATTGTGTATTTATATTATGTACAAAGTAGTCTCTAACCACATAATGGACGCAACAAATGAATCTGTTATGTATGTACAAATATATAATTACAGATACATCGAAAATGTTTCACACATCGAACATAAAATTTATGCGTGTAATTGAATTTCGTTCTTATACGCTGCGCCCCGAGTATAATATGTACCGCTAATATATATATATATATATATATATACTCTTCTTTGTCTTTTTTCATTCCATATTCTTTTTTGATAGGATACTATTCTTTATATATATATATATATATAATCATTTGTCGTAGATCATTGTAATACTTACATGTACATTATACATCCTATACATTCTCGTATGTATATATTTATATATTTTATATATATATTTATTTATTTATTTATTTATATATTTATATAGCAAACCATCGTATCAATACCGAAATTTATAAAAATATGCGTGTTACCTTTAAAAATTATGCACTTTAAATCAAGCACACTAACGCTAAATTATATATATATATATATATATATATATATATATATGTGTGTGTGTGTGTGTGTATGTTATGTTATGTATGTATACGTAAATACGCTTAATTCAAATTTGGCTTATTTTAGACACCATACTTTGTAACACTCGTGTACACGGAAATAAGCCAACGTTCAATTAAGTTTCCTTATATATCTCTTCACTTATTCTTTGCTTCTTCGCGGCAGAGAATATAAGAGCTTCTCGGTTTAATTTCACATCTTGCGGTCTCCTCTCACGGAGAGATTGGAAGATATTGGTAGATACAAAAGGATCAATTGATTTTTACATACATGTGGATGTATATGTAAAAAAAGGCACTGAACGTACAACGAGCTCGTCCACAATATTAACTGATGATATTATGACGCGGTGGTACAGGTATTACAGGAGCAAAAACGGTGTAATTATCGAGAACATTTCTTATCTTGCCTTCCGCCCCGTTCACGGGAAGGAACGAATTTTGCTTGAAAGTTTCTGCTCGACTTAACGAAAATTTTCGAACCACATCTGTCAACATTGTTTCTAAACAATTGAGAATTTCTCAAATTGACTCTGTAAGTTCGCAGTGTGTGTGTGTGTAAAGATCCATCGGTTCGTAACTCAAACAGGCAACCGTTCAAATCATATGTGTAATCGAAGAGCGTTCATATATTTCTCTAAGCAAAAGATTTGGACCCAAATATGTATCAATTATTACAATAAAATACATCGCATAGTTCGTGTCACATTTGTCATCGTTTTTATTGCAGTGGAATTCTTATAGTTGAAAAATTATTTCCTCTTGCGTATCAGAATATATAAATCTTAACAGTTCGGTAAACTTATTGCGTATGTATATATATACTTGTTACTTCAAATCGTATGAACCGGTAAAGTAATGCATTCTCTTCCGACCGTCAGAAGACGATCACCGTTCACATTCCTTCTTATATCACTTCAAGTGCAAGACCTCGTCGCTTTGATCAAATTTCGTTTGAACTCAATGTCACTCGTGACAAGGCATGGTTTAGTTCCCCAACGTTTCGAAAGCAACTCATGTAAGATTTATTGCGCCGATTTCCGTCCGAACGTAAACGATTTAACATTACACGGTACTTACAGTTGAAAGGTCGCGAATCGCCTATGAACGCACCGAAGATACATTTGCTTATACCTTGCCGGTCCGATTATACTTTTAGACATTGTAGTCCAGTGCCTACTATGATAAACAAATCTTATTTACAGTTAGCAATTTTCTTCGTCGAGGATGTAACATGACATGTGCGAGATACGCAGGATATCAACGAAGACCTCTTTCGTCAGGAATGTTCGATTATCAAATTAGTTTATAAATACAAGAGTAACAAAGTATTTGTCGCTGTTTTAGTACTTGCTTCGTTTTTTGTTCTTTCTCTTCTCTCCCTTAATACGTATATAATGATGTATGTTCATGGATCGATAATATCTCAGGCGCTAGATGCAATTTAATTCAGTAGTTCACTCGGTTCGTAATTTTAATTTTAATCTACACTCGTTTGCAAAAGTGGTCAATTCAGTAGTTACAAATGGTTTAAGAAGAACTCGTGTAGCGTTCCATAATCGTTCTCTGTACACATTTCACACCTCGTTTGAATTCGTCAAACCGGTTGTTAACGTGATGCGTATTGAAAGATGCAGCGTTTCCCGAGAGAATAACATACTAATAGTACCATAAGCATAATACAATGAAAAATATTTCCCACTTCTTCTTTTGTGTATTTAAGGAACAAAATAATTATACTTGGAACGTCGCAAAACTAATTACTTTCGATACGCTTTTAATATTGTCGACTTTGCACATTTTGATAAAGAAAGGATTTACTTATTCTCGTTGAACATTTGTGCTACAATTCTCTATTCCCGTTCACACTAAGTAACATAAAATGTCAATTACAAATAAATACTATTTTTTTACATGTTAGGAAACGGACGTTCAGGTGAAACGTTAAGTTCCAGTGGCTAGGCGTACTACAAACGTGTTTTCACCCTTAAACAAGCGGAAATGAGAACCTATAGTAATTGACGTTAATTTCTATCAACAATATACAAAATGTAAAGGAAGACAAAGTATTAAATGATTACACGTTGCGATTGTACATCATTAATAGGTATTGACGTCGTGATTCGTAAAATAATATTCGTTTTAAGTTTGTTTCCTCGCGACTAATGTTAACAACGATTCCAGCTTACTTCCCTTCCAGTTTACACATTATGAAATAGTTATGTTACAGAATCAATGTACGTAACTACTATCCACTTGATTTGAAAGTAACGCGTACCATCGATGAGGTAATGTTTCGTGTACCGCGAATCATCTCGCCGGTAGGTAATAATATATCGGATACACATCGTTTGATTTGATTCGTTCTAATGTACAAAATCTTTTCGGCTCTCTGTATATGCGAAACAATTGTTATGTCTTTTGTGGAACAATAATTAAGATGTCACGCAATTTTAAATCGAATCTGCATCTTTTGTGTAAAGACACTGTCAGTCTCTTGTTTTAAAGATATTGGCAGTTTCTTCATGCCCTGAATAAAATTACATGCAGAAATGGTTCTCTTCGTATGTATACAAATACATCAATTACCACCGTATTTACCGGAATACCTCGGTTATACACTCTATTTTATTTTATTCTTGTTCTTTAATAATATTCACAAACGCTAGGCCATATTTCGTTCTAGACTGCGTCTATACAAATCTCTATCGAATGAAATAACGTGAATGCAATGTGAGATTTATAGTTATTAAAGTAAAAGCAAAAAACCAATAACAGTAATTAATGTTTAATTTTGAAATTCGTGACTTTACATAGTAATAAACAAACATTATAGACCATATTATAATACACAAGTTTTCTTCGTAGTAGTTAAAAAATCAGACTTTCTAGGCCCTGCAAGCCTATAAAACGGAGTACATTATACACTGTATTTCTGTTGGACTTCAATCTAATCACAGTTTTATTCTGATGAATGAGTTTAACGTAAGTTTATCAGCCACCGACTCTGTGACGAGATTAGTAAAAATGAACAGAGTTCTAATATACCTTCTTCTTCTTCTTTCATACATTCCAATCACAATTTTTGCTCTCAGTATGCTACCCTTACCCTGGACCACGTAGAACCATTCTTCAACTTGAAATTATCATAAATTTCTCATTTTTAGTTACACCGATAGTAGAAGCGGTTTCGTCGTTATACGGAATCTTCTCAAAACGGCGAAGCCAACAAGTTTCATCATGCGCATACGATTTTACAAAGTACCGAGTCAGACACTGGTGAGAAAACTGGCGATCGTCAGGATCCAAGGTATTGGCGCGTCTATTTCTCACTTTGTATTGTACAGGTATAATATAATATACCAACAGTTTTATCATCTGCTTACATTTAAGTTCCATACATTTAGTAAAGACAATGTATAGAGAGGAATCAACTTTCAAATTTTTTTTACATATAATCCGCAGCGATAATTAAAATGAATATTCAAAGCATACACATAATTAGCTATACATAATTTATAGGATAACGCATAAAGTAAGGACAAAATTACTTCAACATCGTTTACGTTCCTCTAAAAACTCCATTATCGAGAAATATTAATGCTTATCCAATTTTTATATATATATCTATATATATATATATACGTACATGTATGTGTGTCTGTTTATCTATATTGAATCTTTTTATCAGTAAATTCACTATGCAATGTACATTATGTATAAACTAAGAAAATTAATTGACTGATTGATTACTGTATCATGTAATTGTTAAACATTCCTTCTTTAATTGATTCCGCATGATATTAAAACATTAAAATATGTATTTAGAGCTGAAGAAAATGTTGATCTCGGTCGAATTAAAAATACTGTACAATACGTTGTACACTTTTCTTTTTACATTACTGGGAGTAATTGAACGTTCGTTATCTATTGGCATAATTGAAGGTGGTGTGACATTAACGTACTATTGCATATTCACTGAGATATTACATCACACGGGTTCAGAAAAGAAAGTCATCGAGAAGAATTTGAAAGCAGTTCCGCTTTCCTTGGAAAATGTTCGAGCTCCGTTTATCCTATTTCACATCATACGCCGCACCGAGAGGACAATAAAATAAAATAGAACGATAAGCAAAGAAAAAAAATATAATAAATCTACACGTCAAATACGAAATGATATTAGAAGATACAAAACTACTACTTGAAACGAGTGAATTTACTAATGAAGAGACATTCGTTTTTTTTTTACGTACGTTTACGTTAAATATATACTTATTTCTCGATGTAATCGACCGCGTTACATCAAAATTTTCTCAAGGTATCATCGAGATATAATCAATATAAGTTGTGCTAGAAGACTGAGGCTAAAGCAAAGTGTTTTACAGCACCACGATTTAAACTGAAACAATTAGTAATGATAATCCTATCCATTTACAGTTCGACAACAAATTTGATCTGCGCACCCAACGTTAGTGACTAATCATTTCAGATATATAAAAAGAAAATGAAAAGGCAGTATCGTAAATGTAAAGTATAATTATACACGTTGGTAATTGTTTTATAGTTCAGGAGATTGGTTTTTTTTCCCTTTAATATCCGTATTAGTTCGATTTTCTTTACGCATATCAGTAACAAATATATCATATGCGCTTCTTTACTATAATGTATAGGTACATGTAATTATATAACACCTAAAGCCAAGCTCCTGTAATATACACAACATTTTGAGGCACTTAAACGTGTGCTCAAAGACCATACTTTTGACAACTCTTATATTACTTGCCAAAGCATAATTCTAAATCGTATGTTATCTTATGTAACAGTATAATATTAAAAAGAAAAGGTCAGTGCCGTAAATAGGTGCCTAAAGATCGTCGATAACAATTAGCTCCTTCACTCTTTTTCATTCGAAATGAACGAAAAGAAATATTAAAATCTATTTCATATCATTTCCAGAATATTAATAACGAACAATTAATGCGTTATTATTAACATTTTTTATTCATCTGAATAATATTTTGAAAGCTCTTTAGTAGAGGCAAGAAATTACTTTATGCATTTTCGAAGCACCCTAATATTCTCGTTTATAAATTTCCTGTGTTATTTTATTTCCTTTCACATCTTCTGTTCTTACAAACATTATAAGTTTGTTATAAGTTTACCGGGATTCTATTCTTGCGAAATAGGTGACTGATAGACTGAACGTCTTTATTAATTATCAAGTGCATGGAAAACAAAATAGAGAAAATATAACAAACCAACATCTATCAACCTGTCATTCGTATGTGTCAACATAGAAGCTAATTAGAGTATATAAGAACAAATTAATCTAATTTTAAATAATCTGTTATTCATAAAAATATTGTTATACGTTTTTCATCAGCATGATGACAATGTAATTGTTATACTGCTAATATTGTAGAATGATAGATACAATGAAATTTGTGTTCGTTACAACCATACTATACTAGAGTATTGTAGGCAACAGTTGTGTGAGACCACGAGTAGTTCATATCTCACACATGAAACACTCAATTACCATTGTACCTTTTTCAGTTTTTAGTGTTTTTTTAATTGAAGCTCGGAAGTATTCTGCAATTTCGTTTGTATACTGTTCGTTTATGCTTTGTTTGCTATCGATATTCTGGAAAATATGCAAGTCTCGCCTATAAATAATAAGAAAATGATAAGAAAACAAAAATGAATCAATCTCTTTTTCTCAAAATAAGCATTCTTATGATTTATCTGTTTTTAAAAGTCACATTCGTGTTTGTATCGATTTTCTTTGAAATCAGAAATTCTGTCTGAGAAAAAGTTTCGTTGCACTTTGAACATTCACTAAGCTGTACGCTCATAGCAAGGTTTGGCACAAAGATAAACATTTCCCAGTTACGGCCCTGTGCTATGAAATGGGAGAGGAGAAAGGAATTAAAAGATTAATACCTTAGATTAACATTTTTACAAGCTAACAAATATATACCTCCAAAATCACAGAACCAAAGCAATAACAATACTCTTCTACGCAATGTATTATCCTGCCAGCAAACGTATTTTTTTTGTTCTTTTTTTTCAGTTTAAATATGCAGCGAATTAGAGTCCCTTCAAATAATTTTTTTTCTTTTCTCGATAATCGTTTATATAGTTAATCGATACCACCATTGATTGTAGGCGAAGTGTCACTGTACAATGTAAAAAGTTTTCTTCATACCCACTATATCCGATGTAGGATAAAAAGCAGTGGTACGCAATCCATATAATCCAGATGAAGAATAACAGCTAATTATTGAAATTCGCTGCTGTAGTATCTGCAAAGTTATATCCTCATCTTGACAAGTTATCAGGAGGAAGAAGCTTTGTCGTTTGCTTCTGTGGAAAGCGATAAGAAACAACCAACGATAACGTGGAATAAGAATCATTTACTCACGTATTGATTTACACATTTCCATCCCTTTCATCTGTCTTATGTTTTGTACAAGGTAGTTCGCGACAGTGCTGTGCTACTTGGGCATAACTCGGTCTTGTAAGATCCTAGAATAAAGACAAAGACATCTATTACCTACTGAAATCTCATGTATGTTGAAAGGATATTCTACTAGTATTACTGTACTCTGCTTAGTACAATCATAAAAGTCTTTAAACAGTAACATTTACAGCTATCTGTATGTATTGTACGTTTAGTAAAGAGGAACATTGATATCGTTGATCTAACTTAGAGTAAATCAGTGTACCCTTGTAAGCAATTTGAATAAGACATTTATATACTTTTCATTTGATGCTGATTGTTACTCTTGATACTGTAATACTATGAAGACACACAATGCTAATGCAAGACAAATAAATTGGATAATGAAGAAAGATAACAGTGTACTTACTACAGGGAAGGTAGAAGTCACTCCAGCTTGTGACTGGGAATTTTGTGAGGCAGTAGGGACATTACATTCACACCTAGATACTTGTTCAGAATCTTCCGCTGTGTGTGCACTTGAGACAGCCTCGTCCACTCCGTTCACCATGTTCGAATCGTCAGTCTTTACAGATCTGTCAGCGGTGCATTTCAATAATAAAGGACTAAACCTGAACGTGCATAAGTATAATAGACATATATTCAATACATATATTAAATAATATATACGACTGTGCACCTTAAAATACCATGCGCAAATATAAAAGACAGCCACTATTATATACATTTCCATTCAAGAGAAAAAAAAATAGAAAATAAAAACACACTACGTAGTTAAGGGAATGGGTCTTGCAAGATTGCAACACTTATTTAACAAACCAGTATACACATCATTTATTTACTTTCACTGACAATGAATCTATAGTCATCCATTAATAGTGAACCATGCTTTTTATTATATTCATGTGCCGAATATTACAGCTTAACTTTATATTAAAAAATAAGAATCTTTTTTTTTCATTGAAATGCCTTTAAAAGTTAACTTGAAAATGAACAATTAATAATTGTAATATAATATAATGTAATATAGTATAATAATATAACATAATGTAACATTACAATAACGAACTATAATAGTAATAGTAGCAATGGTAGTGATAGTAGTAGTAATAGTAGTAGCAGCAGTTGTAGTAGTGGTAGTAGCAATAGTAATAATTGTAATAATAATCAATTAGTGACGATGACTCAATGGGATGATTTCAATGGAAATGAGAATTTTCTGAAGACAGCCATGGTAAACACCTTTATGATTGTATCAATGGATAATAAGAATAATAAATAAAGAAACGGTATTAATATCAATAACAGCAGTAATAATAGAAATAGGAATAGTAATAATAATATATTAGTAATAATGAGGGTAGTATTATAGAAAGTAAGTCATGAATAATAGCAATACCAGTAGCAATCGTTTGGTAACCATTGCAATAATAGTAAAATAATGAGAAAGAAAAATAATCTGATGTACAAGAGTAAGTAGAAGTAATAACTGCAGGGATAATAAGCTGCATAAAAATGATATTGTCGTTAATAATTCTATGAACCTTTAACCACGATCACATTGTAAAAGATGATAATGACAATTAGTTGATTTAGCAGTATTTGTAGCAGCAACAGCAACGATATTAATAGTAAGAATCATGATTTTCATAGTAATGATAATGACGAGAATGAAAACGATCGTATCAATGTGGATGGTACTGATGGAAGTGACAAACTAATAGTAGTAATAATAATAATAATAAAATAATAATAATAATTATAATAATAATAAACTCATATATTAAAGAACCCTGAATATGTATAATAGTTTTATATGTATTGTTCATTTGCCGCAGTGGTACAGGCAAGAAATATAAATTGTGCTACCACAGAGTACTGCATACATTGTTGCATACATACGCATTGCAATATTTTGTCGTGTTTAGTAATCGAATCACCACAAGAGAATGATAAAACTTCCGACTACCTAGTATCAAATGGATACCTCGATTTTGAGCATTTAAACTGTTCCAAATGAAAGTCTGCTCTTTCATCGAGTGGAGCACCAGCTCTTATTTTTAAAAAGATCTGTTCTTCAACGAAAGAACCACGCTAGCGAGGCATTCCAAACAATATTAAACGACTCGTCACTCAATGGAGAGAAAATGTAATGAATAGAAATAAAATGGCAAATTGGAACAAGTGAGCACGCCGTAAAATAATTAACCACCATAGATAATAAAAGTAATAGTAAATTCAGGAAAGATACACCTACTCTTTATCGCTCTATGAGTATAACATAATTAAGAAAGGGAAAGTTTAACAGTTATAGCACAGCAAACAATATTTTTTTTTTACATAATTTTCAAATTTTTACATTGGTATATGTATATATGTACGAGTGTGTATTAATAATAATTATGAAACGATGTTCTATAAAAACAAACGAAAAGAATGAAGAGAAGACATTTCTTTGCAAAACGTATTGAAAACCTTGATAAAATATCAGTGAAAATAAAATAGAATGATTGCAAAATCTGTTTGGTATCTTTTATTAATGCACTCATTAAATTATTGACAAAATAAAAAGTAATACATGTACTAGCGATTTAATATAATCTAACGTCAACTTTTTTCGAAATTGAAACATGTATCCCATATCTTGTTACTTTTACTTATCTCATCAAAGTAATGAAATTACCGTTTTTATCCTTCCTATTTACGAATTAGTAAATAAGCATAAAGTGTAACATTATTATGGTGTCGTACTAAGAAAACATAACGTATAATATTGAAACTAACAAACACTCTCTCGCTCGCTCTCTTCCTCTCTCTACCACGAGTAACTACTTTCCCTTTCCTTCTTATATAGGTGATATGAAAATAAAGGTGGACTATATAACTTTCACTAATACACATCCACCATACAGAGCATAGCACGCATATAATGCAGCCAACACTATCAAACACAGCTTAGCAATTTTTTTCAGGCTCTATATCACTGCCTGTACGTAAATCATTCTGATGTATAATGTGTATGTGTGTATGTGTCGGTGTGTGTGTATGTGTATGTGCGCGCGTGCTTATATGTATATATATAGCTGTGTATTTATACATATATACATAATATATGCAATGTATCGTTAGAAGCAATTTAAAGAACTTTAACAATAATTTATATATAATATAAGCAATACTTTAGAAATATAATTAAACAACTATTTCGTTTTACAACATTAGAATGTATGTACTCGCGTACATACCATGTTATTATGTATGTATTTATATACGCGCGCGTGTGTCTATCATCTGTATGTTGTACGTATGTATGTATAAGAAGAAAGCACACTCACTTATCAGGAGATGACGGGGGAGTGAGAGTGATGGTGCTGAGAGCGATGTCTGTGGAGTCATTGTTGTTGCTAGCAGAAGCATTAGAGCTGGCGTTTGTAGATGCAACGGGAGTAGCTGACGTACTGCCGCCAGAACCAGTCGGAGCTTCTAGCGAACCAGCATGACCACCGACGGTTGACCCAGGACTCGCGGACCTACTGCTGTTACTTGTCGGTTGTTGATGGTACTGTTGCGACGTCCCTGTGGCTTCTTTCTCTTTCACGCTTTTCAATTTCGCGGTACCTTTAACTACATCTGAAAGCCTATTCTGCGATTGCGTACAATCAGTACCGACAGTTTCTACCGAAGCATTATGGGATTTTGCAAGATCAGCATCTAGGCCAGGAAGAGGAGGGAAAGCAGAAGCTTCCAAATCGAACTGTACCCCTCGGTTACATTGCGTATTATTATTACTGGCCGGGGTAGTTTCTCTGATCGACGGCAACGGGCTACTGTTAGCCTTCGATAACGAGTCTTGGTCTTTGGTCCTACGATGCATACGATGACGCGAGAACTGCACTCCGGAATCCAGAGTCTGAGCGTCATTCTCTTGGGATCCTTTCGAATGGCTGCTACTATACTGGCTTTCTCCAGTTGCTACGGTCGTATGCGAGGAATGGAACTTTGTGCCGGTCTGATAGGAAGAAGAAGTTGGCTTCACCGTAGGCAAGCTCGAAGAAAATGTCGGAACTGTCGCTCCTAAAGATATCGGTGCCCCGCTTATGGGCGGATGAGTCGTTCGTCCCATTGGCACCATATTGCCTCCGCCATCCATTAAGCCTGGTCTTTCAGGCCCATTTCTTTGTTTATTTCTGTATCACATACACATATATGTAAACACACATTTTTTCACACATCTATAAAATAACTTCTCATGAAAATCCTGACATCAAATCGCTACTTCGACATAGATTCATTTTTCGTGAAACGTCGTTAGAACGAATGTGTCGAACTTTCATAACATAGGGTTTGCACGTTTACCTGTGACGGGTATTATATCTTGCATGTGGCTTAAACGTGCTGCTATGTGGTGTAATACCATTCATGAAGACACCTGACATATCGAAATAAGCGGGACTTGTAGGTCCCCAAGTCATCATTCCAGGAGGATAAAATGGTTGATGCTATAGAAAAAATATAAAGATAATCTCACACCTTTGGGTGACGACAGAATAAATCTAATTACGTAATATGGTGTTTGCTTACATATACATGAACCTGATTGGCATATGGCGGCATGGTAGTTTGTGGCATAGTAGTACCATTTGTATAAAGGAAGCGTTGCTGTCCAGCTGTGTAACTATTTGGATCATAGACAGGCGGTGGAGGTGGCGTTCTGTAACCATTTTTAATACCACCTACGCTGGCGACTGCCGGGATCGGTAGCCTATTCATTGGTTTTGCTTTGATTCTAGCCATTATTGGCTTTCCCTAAATAAATGAGAAATGTAAATAGTAAAAGAACTTCACTCAATTCTTCGATCAATCACAAAAGTTGCATTGCACCGATTCTTACCTGAAACTCCCGTACCTCCTCGCGTAAAAACCTGTAGGCCTTTTGAGCATCCTCGTCAGATTCAAAAGTTACATACCAAGAACTATTATGTGCGAATTCACATGAAATAAACCTTGGACATCCTTCTCCAGAGAATAAATTCTATAAGACCAAAATTTACACACAGATAGATAAATAATCTATTTTACAGAAACATTCAATATATTACATAGTCTGAAATAAATCATAAGTAACTAAATAAACTTATCGATATATTCCTTCACCTTCACATCTTCCAATGGAGTGCTGTCTGGTATCTCACGGAGAATCACGATGCATCGTTTATGATTAGGTCTTACTTTCTGTCCCTCTTCATCAACTTGTACATTCGGTGATTCCCTAAGGACTTCCGTTATAAGTTTTATATCCTTCGTTAGTTTCTTCACTTGATTAAAATTTGCTACTGTCCATATTGGTACATATTGATCATTATCCATTTGCGATAATAAATATGTATCATTAGCTAAGTTTTCTCTGAAAGGAACAACAGTAAATAAAACGTGACGTTTATAGAAATGAAAATACATTTACCTATCTCTAGTAGCAAAAACTTAACTTTCTTACAGAAGGAAAACAATGAGAGCTACATTATATAACGAATACTGTAACTTAATTTTGTGCTAATTACAACAAACTGTATAACGAGCTGATTATATTTTCTACCATAAGATGGCAATCTTACCTGGAAAAGTAATATTCAAGTTGCGAAGAGAGCATCTGTTTAAGCTGTTCCAAGGGTATACCAGGGGCCGATAAATCACCCATTGGAGCAGGTTGATTTGGCACATCACCTAAAGGAGCAACATCTACTGGACCGTAACCTGTGGCACCCCCTATACCCATAGCATGTTGCGGTGAAGGTTCAAGATTAACAACACCCGCCTCCAATATCAATTCATTCCCACTTGGAACACCGTTCATGACGCCGTATTCCAAATTGGATGTAGCACTTCCGATAGCACCCCCAACAGAACCCAGAGGTTCAGGGGTGGCTGGATAAACCGCCCCTGGTGGGAGCTTGCCAATGTCCCCATTCATGTACACGTACTCTACAAAAAGATAAAACAAACTTAGCAGGCGAATGCACGTGCGTATTGTTTCATGTTAAAAGAGCAGTTAACAGCCAATGTATGAGACACTTACATGTTGTAACATGTAGCGTACAAGTTTATTAGTAACTGATCTTAATTTTGTTTAAATAAAGATATTAGAAGTGGGACGATATTAGGAAAATATGTGTTTTAATAGTTTCATACTCTCAGTAGAGGAGATTAATTATGATAAATAATGAAAGAAATTAATAACCTTGGAAGATGACCTCTCATTCTTTTATGCCCCAAAATTAAGGAGTATAGTGTTTATTTATATTACTGAATGTGTGTATAGCAACTTACTTTCCAACCTAAGAGGGTAATTTCAATACATCATCTTTCTTTAGAATATACAACTCTCACAAATGAAATTCAGTTAACAGTTCTTGTAAACCAGACACAACTAAAAATTGTAGGATCAAATTTTCAACTGTTAAACAATTTTGTCAAAGTAATGCTTTCAAAAAGTGTGACCAAAGACATGTAATATGTACAATATAATGGTCTGATGTAATACATTTGAAGAACCTATATATACACACACACGCGCGTATACATATGTATATGTTCGTACACACATCAGCGACACGTACGTACACGCGCGCGCGCGTGCTTATGTTCAATAGCACATAGTACGTGTGCACAATGCGTGGATGTGTCCGTATGGGTGCGCGCGCGCGCGGGCGTATATATGCATGCTGAAACGCGTATATGCACGTACCCGAATTCAAATTGTACAAATTTATTTACACGAAACCTCTCCGAATCGTAAAGAAACGATGAACATAAAAATAGAGGATCGGTACGTCCTCGGCTCACATGAAACGGTTATTTTCGAATAAATTACCGTTCCGATCCGGCGGAACGTGACACGAAACAATGGATCGGTACGTTTAAACGATAATAGAAACGCGAGATCTTTCACTGACTCCGGTGAACGTTAAAAAACTGAATGTTGATCGTACAAACCGTGCCACATGCTAAGATTTGTTCTTGTTCGGTATCAATGTGCGATCGACAAGCATTCACACTTAAACGTCACATTGTATCCTTCTGATATAGTTCTTTGGGAAAGGTTACGGCATGAAAAGTAAAAATTTTGAAAAGGCAAGATATGCAATATGTTGGATGCGATTAGCCAAATATAGAGCGAGACGTTGGCCGGGCCAACATGTTCACGCACGCAGAATATGGTGACAACCACTTGGACAGTACACTTATGCGTATCGTATATCGTTACCGAAATCACCATTCATCCCGAAACAATCCCGGATTCCATGTGCCTTTATCAATAGGTGTTTCTCGGCAGCTTCGTTTACTGGCTCGTTCTTCGGGTGTAAGTACCGTGAGCGCACACGGTTGTGCGCAAAAAACGCAACCTTATTCTTCGTTCTCAAGCTATCAATAGTTAGCCATAAGCATCTGCCCTCAATCCTCTACATCATTTGGATCAATGTGAGTCGCGCCGTTTTACAATTTTATAAAATTCTTACCGAGAAGATGAATCAACTCAACACAATTTCTCAAGGAAACTACAAAATGGCCGACACAGAAAGGCACATGCCGTAGGCTCGGTGCATTATGGGTCGCAAGTATGTAGCCCGACTATAGTGGTATCTGGTGGAGAAACTGCCACGACTCATGACCGCTAACTTTAAACCTTCACTCTCGTTTCACCGAAATGCCACACANGCGTGGATGTGTCCGTATGGGTGCGCGCGCGCGCGGGCGTATATATGCATGCTGAAACGCGTATATGCACGTACCCGAATTCAAATTGTACAAATTTATTTACACGAAACCTCTCCGAATCGTAAAGAAACGATGAACATAAAAATAGAGGATCGGTACGTCCTCGGCTCACATGAAACGGTTATTTTCGAATAAATTACCGTTCCGATCCGGCGGAACGTGACACGAAACAATGGATCGGTACGTTTAAACGATAATAGAAACGCGAGATCTTTCACTGACTCCGGTGAACGTTAAAAAACTGAATGTTGATCGTACAAACCGTGCCACATGCTAAGATTTGTTCTTGTTCGGTATCAATGTGCGATCGACAAGCATTCACACTTAAACGTCACATTGTATCCTTCTGATATAGTTCTTTGGGAAAGGTTACGGCATGAAAAGTAAAAATTTTGAAAAGGCAAGATATGCAATATGTTGGATGCGATTAGCCAAATATAGAGCGAGACGTTGGCCGGGCCAACATGTTCACGCACGCAGAATATGGTGACAACCACTTGGACAGTACACTTATGCGTATCGTATATCGTTACCGAAATCACCATTCATCCCGAAACAATCCCGGATTCCATGTGCCTTTATCAATAGGTGTTTCTCGGCAGCTTCGTTTACTGGCTCGTTCTTCGGGTGTAAGTACCGTGAGCGCACACGGTTGTGCGCAAAAAACGCAACCTTATTCTTCGTTCTCAAGCTATCAATAGTTAGCCATAAGCATCTGCCCTCAATCCTCTACATCATTTGGATCAATGTGAGTCGCGCCGTTTTACAATTTTATAAAATTCTTACCGAGAAGATGAATCAACTCAACACAATTTCTCAAGGAAACTACAAAATGGCCGACACAGAAAGGCACATGCCGTAGGCTCGGTGCATTATGGGTCGCAAGTATGTAGCCCGACTATAGTGGTATCTGGTGGAGAAACTGCCACGACTCATGACCGCTAACTTTAAACCTTCACTCTCGTTTCACCGAAATGCCACACACCTTGGTGTTAACAGACGTTAATAATATAGCATTAAATCTTTCGTTTAAATAAAAATTATGTCTTAGAAAACGATTTCTATGATCTCGGACTAACTGACTATGCACGTACTGAGTTTAACCTGTTTATGATTATTACCAGTCAACACAAAACTATCACTGTCTACTATAAAAAGAATAGATATCTAGACAAATATAAATGTATGTGTAAGAATGCAAAGTCCAGAAATAAGTTAAATATTTATATCGAATCAATCATATCTTTAATTAATGGTCATTGTTAAATATAACTAGCAATTCATACCGATGATATGTCCTTTTATACGAGCGTAATTAAAGATTTCTTAATGAAAGTATGAGTAGAATTTTATATAATCTACTATTAAAGTCATAACTAAGTAATCTCTTTCTTATGATAATGTCTTTAAGAAATGAAATCGCCTTTCTTAATTAAACAATAAGATACAGACTCTTTTCATCAAATATAGGTAAGCTTATTATCTAAGGACAAGGGTATGAAGGAAAAAGCCAAAGTAGTGGTGGATTACCATTTATTTAGAACAGCCACATTTTTTATATCGAAAACAATTGATTTTATGTTGTCAAATACTGTCTTAAAAAAGGAAACAATTAGTAATTATCCTTCAAGAAATTCATTACAATAGAAGTTGATCCTTTCAATAAATAATACAATCAATGTGGAATTAAAGGCACAAAACTTGGAAATGACAATGTAAAACCCAGGNTAAACTGCCACGACTTATGACCGCTAACTTTAAACCTTCACTCTCGTTTCACCGAAATGCCACACACCTTGGTGTTAACAGACGTTAATAATATAGCATTAAATCTTTCGTTTAAATAAAAATTATGTCTTAAAAAACGATTTCTATGATCTCGGACTAACTGACTATGCACGTACTGAGTTTAACCTGTTTATGATTATTACCAGTCAACACAAAACTATCACTGTCTACTATAAAAAGAATAGATATCTAGACAAATATAAATGTATGTGTAAGAATGCAAAGTCCAGAAATAAGTTAAATATTTATATCGAATCAATCATATCTTTAATTAATGGTCATTGTTAAATATAACTAGCAATTCATACCGATGATATGTCCTTTTATACGAGCGTAATTAAAGATTTCTTAATGAAAGTATGAGTAGAATTTTATATAATCTACTATTAAAGTCATAACTAAGTAATCTCTTTCTTATGATAATGTCTTTAAGAAATGAAATCGCCTTTCTTAATTAAACAATAAGATACAGACTCTTTTCATCAAATATAGGTAAGCTTATTATCTAAGGACAAGGGTATGAAGGAAAAAGCCAAAGTAGTGGTGGATTACCATTTATTTAGAACAGCCACATTTTTTATATCGAAAACAATTGATTTTATGTTGTCAAATACTGTCTTAAAAAAGGAAACAATTAGTAATTATCCTTCAAGAAATTCATTACAATAGAAGTTGATCCTTTCAATAAATAATACAATCAATGTGGAATTAAAGGCACAAAACTTGGAAATGACAATGTAAAACCCAGGGCTATTATCCTAATGTATAAACAGAACAAAGCATTCAGCAATACATACAACAAGCCAATCCTGGGACCTAAAATAATAAATTTTTTCTAATAAATTCTCTTTCTCTGAACACGTCTATAGCGCCAAGATACATGCTACCTAATCCCAAAATGAAGAGCCATCCGTTTCTATTTGTATCTATCCCTTGTATAAGTATTTTCTCAAATTACTAATTAGTTATCGTTACTACTTTAAAACGTGATGAGTTTAGTGGTTCACCTAACATAAGGCTGTAAAATATTGCTTCCTACAATCTTACAAATGTCTCATTAGAATATTGTGCCTATATATCGTTACTGTTATATATTTTTTATTGAAATATATATGTGTATATAATAGGATATCTCACGATATATCAACAAGTATTGGTGACTGATACAGATAATTTAAGATGATAAGGTGTTGATGAAGGTGGAGTGTTCTTAGACAGTGGCATGGGTGTTTGCTGGTTAAAAACCATGGACTTTGAGCTGGTCAGGTTTGGCCAGGCCCGACTTTGTCAGCCACTGACATATATTCTCTCGCTGGTCCCCCTGCAGCTGCAACACCTCCCCGTACTCCGGGTGCTCGATTACTGTCCCATTGCAGGCGAACTCCTAAAACGCAGCATACAACATTTTATAGTTAACAAAATAAAAATCACCTTTAAGCAACTGTAAAAAAAGTTAATAAATGAAACAAAATCCAATCGTTACAATTTAAGTATTATGTGGTCTTTATTGAAACTAATGAACAAATGAAAAAATTACAATTGAGTAACAATGCGAATAAATAAATTTTAACTTAACTTTAATGTTCGAAAAAAATTTGCTCGACGAAAATTTTCTAGAACCATCATGCATAAATAATACGTGTCAATCACGGAATCATGTTTATCCGCAAATGTCAAGTACAGTTTTTACATCAGGACAAATAAAAAGACTTGGAATACTGAAAAAATTTTCTTATAAAATTAAGCAGGGCAAGACTGGGCGCGTGAAATTGTGTGTAATTACATTTTTCTACTGGACAATTGTTTGCATCAGTTCTATTTTTAGCACAGTATCTGACACTGACAAAGGCCAATTGTTGAAAATGACCAATATAGCAATTTCATTACCTTTTTACATGCTCTCACTATTTTCTTCAAGTCATATTCAGATGAAAGTCCTTGTACAGTTGTTAAGGTCTTACGACCATTCCGTTGCTGGATCCTTATATGCACGAGACCGTCTTGGACATCATCATCTGAACCCTTGATTGCATCTGCAAAGGGGTCTGCAAGAAACCACCGTGCGATCGATCTCGCGTTAGAATTTACTCGACTTTCCGTCCAGGCTTAAGAGAATCCTCTTCGAAAGGGAACGATTATCGAAAGTGGGACACGGGCGAACGACGTAAAACGTTAATTGCGTGCTATGATGCAAGCAAAAGACGCCATCGCCATTTTGATAAAACTATCTCCACGAATATGAACGGCGATACGGAATAGAAAATATAATATTTACCGAATGTGTTGAGATTCTGGATGGACATACGACAAACAAAATATATCCCCGGGAGATATAGAATTGCAAAGTGCAAATGCAGCTGAGAAAAAATCACGGATGATGTAGGATAACAGAAGCACCACGCAAGAATACTCCTAAACCCAAAAAACCTTGTGCAGAGGCTGAAGTCAACCGGAAGTAAAAGTTGCATTTGTCATGAACAGTGGGTGGGGTTGCGCCTGCGCTCTACGAAGAATCAAGCATCGTTTACATGAATTATGTCAGATTATCCGATTGGTACTTTGGCCTTCCGGGCGATTTCGTTTAATGTGCAGCATGGCTTTAATTATTGTTTCAATACACACAATTTATATAAAATATAACTGTGTTGATATATTCTTGTAACAAAACAAAGAAACATTTAGAAATTTTTTTAACTTCTATACTGCATAGTATAATGTTTGTTAAAATCAGTGTTAAAATCATGCAAAAGAGAAAGGAAATTCTCTGAATGATCACGTGATCGCACTCTCCGCTGCAATTATTGAAAAATTTATCGTCTGGCTCATTTCCAGCGATTATGTATGCAAATATGAAATAGCTCGGAGCGAGAAATATTTGTAAAAAACAATCATTTACGTCAAAACGAAGAGAGAAGCTTATAACAGTTCAAACATTTACAATTATATATTCCGAAATCCAAATAAAGGTATAATTCGATGATTCAGATTAAATGACAATGGTAGTGAAATAAATAATTTAACATACATATTTCGTATAACTTTACTCGCATGTTAAATGATATACATAGGTCCAGAAGTTTTTTAAATGATATTCGTGTACTCTTTAAAATCGATGCAAATTCTCAATTGAAAATAATTATACGTGACTGTATATATTTATAGCTGTTTACAGTTGGAATAATATTCATGCGGGAATATCTTACTTGCTTAGATACCTATGTGCATTTTATACGTTTACGTGAAGTAGAAAGCATACATAATATAATTCAGTTATGAAAACAATGGGGTTTCATTGGTCCTGTGCTTGTATATATAAAAGTGCAGAGGAACAATCCCTTGGTATTCTTTTTCTTTCTGTGAACGGACACCCCATTTATTTCCAGTATTTTTCGATATATTACCTGACATGATGTCGTTATGTTAGTTACACATTCTCTTTGTCCATACATGTACATACATCTACATACATACATACATATACGCAAGATTGTTTTACGTTATTAACAGAGCAAGCTTACATATGTATATATGTGTAAGAGTGTATACATCTACCATTTGTGGTCCTAAAAAGGACTTATATGTCATATCGTTACTATAAACATTTGATCTAAATATATTATTATACGATATAGATGTTAAAGGAATCGGTTTTAAAATAATATCCATTGATTGGCACATTCGTCAATTGATCAAATTGGACCTTCTATCATACTAATTTTCATTGTACAATAATAAATGCTGCGTCCCAGGCATACAAATGCCAGTATGAATGCACCTGGAAACAAAATGAGGAAAGTTGTATGCATTCAGTAGTTCATATTTCAACAGCTCAGGGCACCGAACGGTCAGCTCAATTTTGACGTGACTGCCCACTTGGACTTTCAAATCGTTCATAGTAGCAGTCAGAGCGACTATAAATATTTGGGACAATTCGAAGAAAGAATGATAAGGTGATTGTTTGATCGTGCATTATTCAACATTCACGCCAAGTACAACTAGAAATACAGATTTGTCTCGCAAACTGAATTGTGATAAATACAACGTCTTGCAAAGTAAAAAATGTTTTCTAATCACAATTTACATTAAATAAAATATATTGTTCATGATTTTCTCAATAAATTATCAATTCAAATACACATAACAGTTCAGTTGATCATTTATTCAGATTCACATTGAAATTGAGCTGACCGTTTATTACCCTGAGCCTTTCGTTTAATATTAAAGACATTTTATTTTACTTACCAACGTAAGCTAAATAAATTCCACCCCTACTTTTTGCATACGCGTGAGTCCCAACCTGGTAACCAAGTTTTCCCAAATTACTTCAAATCTTTATTATTATAATTCTAACAGCATAACAATGCAATACTTACTGTCACAGCTATTGCTATTATTAAAAATATTATTCCAACAATTATGAATGCAATACCTCGGCCTCTAGCAAAGTCTGGACCGACAGAAGATATTTTTCGACAATGTGGACATCGAGCCAAAGCATTATTTAAAGTATTGAACTAAAAAATACCATGTTACATACATTAGTCAGAAAATGAAACGTTCAAATGAATAATATATTGCCGCATATTTAAGTTCTTACCAAAAATGTGTCATGACAGTGAGCACAGCAGACTCGACACATTCCAGGCATAGACAGAACCGGCGGTGTAATCGGGCTTGGAGCAAGATTAATAATACGTTTACAGTTTGGCCTTGGGCAAGCAATACGTTGTGAAGAACTCTTACATATTAACAGACAATTGCATGGGCACCGGACATACTTCTTCCCAGGTGGAGCGTTTCGTATGGGCTAGAAAAAGTAATTAACTCTTAGTATGTGATATAAAATTCATTGCCACTTCAAGTAAGTGCTAAGACGTACTGTAGCTTCATTGCACTGACAACACTTGACAACGTGCTGATCCCTTTTACCAGAAATATCTATCATAGCTTGACAAACTCTGCACGTAACCATAGGCATGCCATTTTGGCTACCCTCATAAGGCGGTGGAACTTCATCTGGTCCTATCGCAGACACTGTACTGACAGTTGATTGCGTTTCATCTAAAATGTAACATAATCCGTAACAACGAGAAATCCGATTAAACAAATTTAATTCTTCGTCGGCTTACAACGAAAATTATTTACCTGCAGTATAGAAATCGCTAGCGTGCGAACTATACGTGACATTATCATTCTTTAATAATGGTTGTCGCTCGCCCTTCTTCCCATCACCCATGACGATCTATCAATTTATTCCTTAACGGCAACAATTTGCTTCAACTATTGTTTGACAGTACTCCCGGTGCACCGATGACAAGGATGACAAAATACAAATTTTTCTAACACACTCCCCGGTTCTGTCGTCTCATAGAACGGAAACCGTTCATCGAAGTTAAACGTACACTTTAATAATACATCGCTGGTCGCCACCGAATAGGTTTCGGGATCCTCGAACTACCTAATAATTTTCACACGTTGGCTACTCTGTCATTCAATATTATGCGAATATTTAGGTTCTTATAACAGAGCCACGAGAAACACGATTTTTATTAGACGATGCCGCGATCGATTTGTCTTTATGAGTAGAAATGTTTCCAAATGAGCTTCGAATACTTTATTAGAAGTTCACGTTTTTACAGATAATTCTGCGTAAATTGACTTTCATTAAAATCAATGTAGATGGCGTTCATGTTCCGACAGAGAATATTTTTATACAAAATTCTAAATTCGCACATATTCTTGCAGAAAATGACAAATATTTCTGTATTACACGCATTAATGCGAATCGATTGATATATCATATCCTATGTAACAAATCTTTTTCTGTAGTTCGATGAAATATACTTACCTATGTATGACGTTCTCAATAGAGGTTAATTCTCTCCCATTTCCGTCTACGTTTTTTTGATGACTACGGAGATCGGTGTCAGCAATCGTAAAAATCGAGATTTTTTCGGGTCACACGCATAATCTATTTACGAAACATAGTAAACTTTTTATCAGGCATTACGTTGATACAATCCGACCATTTTCGTTGGAATGCCACACACTTCTCATCATTTACACTTCACACGCCGATTCACCAGTGTTATTACATACATGTATGTATATTGTTCGAAGCGGAAGCGTTTGATCCATTAAAGATAATTATACTATCAACGAGCTAACCGGACGAATACAAATGTTTTATATTACCCCACGTTTTAGATTGACTACGCTTATGAAGTAATCTTGGCTTGCACGTCTGTAAACAAGAGATATGGATAAAATAACGCATTTGTGGAACGTGAATCAACTCGTTACGAAGCTGGATTGCCCGCAAAGGATAAATTTACAGACACATTACATGTAAGTTGTGTTCATTTTCTTATATTATTAAGTATTTTTCGAATAAATAAATAGATGGTAATGAAATTATTATTTTATTCTAGAACCAAATGTAGAAGGTTTAGTAAAGGAATACGATTGCCGTCGCAAAATTTTTCTCCTTCGGTAATGTGTTCTTATTGTGGATCGCTTTGGAACACAATAGATCATACTATTAGAATATCAAAAGGGAAACCAGTTTCAAAATCAGTTAAGAAGATTCTTAAATCTATGGAGAAGGGTAATAAAAGAGTTTCCAAAGTTCAAAGAAGCTTGGCAGAGAAATGTTTAAAAAATAAGATGAACAAATTGGTACTGAAATGTTCAGTTTGTTCAAATAGTACAATAATACCCTTCAATAAGCCACAAAGAGAAAGAATACAAAAGAATAGTCCAGTTCAAAGAATACAAAAGAAGAAGAAGAGGAAGAACAAAGACAAAACAGCTGGTTTAAATATTTCTGGAATTTCAAGATTGAGTACAGACATTGTCACCAAGGGATCGAAAGAGACAATGACGAAAAAAGTAGGCAACACAAACTTTATTAAAACTCCTCAGAAGTTAAAAAAATTAAATATGAACAGATTAAAAGACATTGTGAATCAAGGTGCAACACCCTCAAAAAAGAACAGTCTACATAGTTTTCTAGCAGAGATTTTTTAATAATTTAATTTATTGCTGAAGTAGTTTATAAAAGTTCCTTTAAACACTAATTATTTTTTATATAAAAAACAGTTGTCACAAGCTGGTTTTATCAAGAAGAGAGAGAGAGAGAGAACTGATATATACTCAGTTTTTCAACTTTATCCTAAATGACTATTTTTGTACATTAAATACATAGTATACAGTTGTCAATCTTTAAAAAGTTTTGATTCTTTCATCGCATTCTCTTCATCGCTGTTCTCGTAATAAAATAAGTACTATACACATTGAGTGAAAAGCGTGAGTCAATGTTCAATACTACTCCAGTGGAATCTCCTTTTGCACCATCTGTAAAACAACGGAATATTGCAATTGTGCCAAAGTTAATATTAGGGTGTCGAACTGCATACTATCAAATGCATAAAAAAGAATTGATGAACAAGGGAAAAAACAGACTTCCCGATCTCTATTTTTCGATGGCGTGAGTGTTTTTGGCTGCGAAAGTCATGCTGGAAGGTCTACTTTCGTGCATATTGTTAATTCTGTCAGTGTGTCGGGGCAATGGAATCGCGGCGTGGAGAGGAATTGTTAGTCACCTGAATGCACGCCTCAAGGTAATCCTGCTCGGACATTTCCTGGCCCTTCGCAGGGGGAACTTTTCCCCGGCGGCGCAGCTCTTGCTTGGCTTCGTTCAAATCAAAGATCGCCACGGGATCCACCTTGCCCTTCAGTATCAGGTCCGCCAAGTACTCAACGTAGTGCGCCCTGCGGGGAAAAGTACCCAGAATTTTAGTCGTGCCATGCACGATGCTGTTTCGTTTACCTCGGTCAAGTCCCTTCTGTAATGTCCAGGATCGCGACCGTACCAATTCGGGGGCAACTTGACCCCCGCTCGTTTCACACATGTCTCGAGATCGTCTATGTTTAGCAACGGAAGCGGTTCCAGTCGTGCTTTCCGGATCTTTAGAACTAGGTACTCGATATAGTGGGTCCTGTATATTCGAAGAACACGTTAACGGGACGCAACACAGGCTCTACCTTCGTTTTCCTTAAAATTAACTTTTTTTTACCACCGTTCTTTTAATACCATTAATTACGATAACTGTTGCTTTCATAAATTATTCTTTTCTTTTTTTGTTCGACTTTCTTGCGATTTTCTGGCCTTACGATAACGGTACAGCGGTCTTGAGGTTCTTCTTAAATTACGAAAGTGGTGGTCGTAATAACGGTGAGCGGGAGCATGCAAATTTGCAACATTGAAAACGGGGGGGAGGGACTTCGAATTACCTGCACAACCCAGCGTGTCCCTCGACGACGTCCGTATTGCACATAGTATCCATGAGACCGGTTGGAGTATCTTTCTGTACCTGCACTTTGCACTTGTGTTCCCCGGCCGGACCCTTCGTATCGAACTCGATTCCATTATCTCTCAACAGCTGTTGTAATTCCGCCGGCTCCTTATCGCGAAGATAGAAGAGACAGTTCCGCGGATGATGAGCGTGGAGGCCCAGTTTCGCGCAATAAGGACTGACTGAGCATTTGGCCCCTGCCATGAACGCCTTGCCGCAGCAGCAACAAAAATCGTACTTGCACTGGCTACAAGTGAAATGCATGCAACCTGCAGAGAAATTACACGTTTAAGACGACCGTCGCTTGATATCGATTTCCTTCAAGGAAATCTTTCGCTCAAGAGATCAGTAATAACAGGATCTTAATCAAGGATAAACTGCGAGCGCACGGTTTACGGCGGTCTGAGGATACACGTTTATTTGGGTAATTAAAGATTCTGTGTTTGAGCACTTTACCTCCTCGAGACAACGAGTAGCGAAATTTACATTTAGGACAATCTATTCCGTTATCCGCGAGGTGCTTGGCTAAGCCCGCGGCTTGATTATCCGGGTCATTCTCGTCCTTCCACAGACCAAATTGTTCGCACGTAATTCCTTCGTGCTGTTTCTCCCACTGAAAGTGAAACCACCGTAACAGAGGATGCCTGTTTGCGATTACGTAACGTCCGTTTAATTTTCGAGTAATTATAAACGTCTGCACGTACCGGCCTCCGGCACTGGGCGCACGTGACGGATCGGCAGTCGGGGCAAATTAATCGCTTGTGATGCGGATCCGCGTAAAATCCGCTCGAACACTGAAATCGATGTCAATGCATGACGTACTTCCGTTCGTCGAGTAAATGAAAGTCTATTTGTTCTGTAAAAAAACTACGGTGTACCTGGGTGCACCATTTGAAAGTGGGATCCTGCGTCAACGCCCTGTCCCTCACCTTCCTTTGGAAGAGTTCGTGGATCGGAGGATCTAGAAGAACTTTCAGCTGTATGTCCAAGTTGCTGAAATATTCTGCCACGTCGTCTTTGCTGGCGCCTTCCAGATCCGGTTCCTTGCAGAAGGGACAAACCACGTCCATGATGTTCCTGTCGCTGATCTGAATCGTGAAATAATTCTTCGCACAATCGTTGCAGCAACGGTGTACACACTTCAGCATGGACATCATCTGAAATTCGAGAATAAACGTGCAATACAAATTCTGGTGGAGAATAATAATTTATTCATCTTCATGTACTTGGTTCATTGGGAAATGGCCCGTGCAGATCTCGCATTCCTGTTGAAGGAAGGCCAAAGCCGACTCCACGCTCGAACACTCCCTGGCTGCATGGAGGGCCTCGACGTCCCCGAATTTTAAGGCCAAAAGACACGCGGCCACTTCCGCTTGATCATAAGTCGACGCTTTACCCTCCGCTAACAGCCGACGAGCTATTCTCTGTAAACGCAATACACGGTCCTTTCATTTTTTCTATCCCTCGGTATTAGAATTAGATTTTGGACTGTAGGTCAATATTTTACGACAAAGCAATTATTGCTTCTTATTAGACCGAATTAAGAAT
This sequence comes from Ceratina japonica, assembly GCA_019453355.1. Lineage (NCBI taxonomy): Eukaryota > Metazoa > Arthropoda > Insecta > Hymenoptera > Apidae > Ceratina > Ceratina japonica. The sequence continues at coordinate 117,177 of SMSR01015960.1, read as the reverse complement.
CCATAGCACAGCTGCACAGAACGATAGACGAGGATAACATCGACATGCAAAAGTATGACAAATGAAGACTACACCAACGTCTAGAAACGAGCTCTGGAAATTTTTCCGATAGCATCGACCGATTCGTGAATGAAATATTAATACCATACTTGTTTGTTACACAAAAGCTGAAAGACGTTAATGGACGGGCTCGAGAACACGCAGTGTGAATTTCAAAGCTTATGCCATGTTTGCGTCCCGTGTATTTCGTGGGATGTTTTCCGTTCTCCTAAACGATTTTCTCACCGAAGGACGTGTTATTTGCGTGCATTTAAATTAATCTAGGACCCTGAAGGCATCCAGCAAAATTGGATGATGGAAAAGTCGTGTTCCCTGATATTAAATTAAACTACCCGACGCGTTACTTCCCGCGTGGAGTGCACACGTACAAACCTCGAGCACGACCTCGCGCGTGTTCATCGTGAGCTCTGTTACTTTTTAATTTTAACACCAACGAAACAACGCGGAACAAAGCGACATACAACGTGCAACATTGTCGTAGCTAGGACGAATGAAACGGAAGTAAGCAAGTACTTACCTAGCGGAAACAAGGGAGGAAGGTAAGAGTGGGAGGGTGAGTGCCATCTACGCTACTTGGGAGAGAATGTTCTAGAAAAAATAGTTGCAGTCAAAACAGGGTTTAAGAAAAGAGAACCTGACGGGGTTGCGTCNTCGTACAAACCTCGAGCACGACCTCGCGCGTGTTCATCGTGGGCTCTGTTACTTTTTAATTTGAACACCAACGAAACAACGCGGAACAAAACGACATACAACGTGCAACATTGTCGTAGCTAGGACGAATGAAACGGAAGTAAGCAAGTACTTACCTAGCGGAAACAAGGGAGGAAGGTAAGAGTGGGAGGGTGAGTGCCATCTACGCTACTTGGGAGAGAATGTTCTAGAAAAAATAGTTGCAGTCAAAACAGGGTTTAAGAAAAGAGAACCTGACGGGGTTGCGTCTCAGCTATCATCTCTCTTTTTTTTTCTATGCATATTTCGGCCGTGTCTCGTTTAAGTTCGATACGATAGTGCGGAGCTGTTTGTAGACATTGGCCTGTCAGCGGCGAGGGATCGACAAGAGTCGACAAGTGATTCTGACAACTGGCGTCTACTGACCTCCCTCTCCGTTTTGGGAGATCCCTCTGTCTTCACGTAGTCGCTTCTACTTTCCACGTATTCTCGTTCCATGTTTTCTTCGCCCTCGAACCGACGGATACAACTGGCCACCAACGAGAATCGTTTCTTTGACGCGGCCCCCTGATCCAACCCCCTGTCACAGCCCGTGCTCGACCGGCGACTCGGTTTCGGTCGCTTGTCACTCGAGCGTTTCACCGCCGCCTCCTCGGTCTCGGGACCCGCTTTGTTCTGCCCGTTTTTCGACAGATTATAGTTCGTCCCGAGCTTCTCCTTCAATTTGCTAGACCTTTCTTTGGCCTTATCCGCGTTCCCCTTTACCGCTACTCGCCGTAATCGTTCCTTAGCTTTTTTGATGCCACGAGGTTTAGAAGCGACATTACTTTCTTTGCGCGCTGCCTCGACGCCATTGTTTGATCTACTTATTGTTTGCCGTTGCTGGTTCTTCAGATCAGCGTTATCAGCTCTCAGAGTTTCATCTTCCTCGGATGAGCCATTGTTTAACTTCCCGTCATCAACTTCGTCATCTTCTTCCAATTGTTCTTCCTCTTCCGTCTCCGCGGAAGAAGAATCTTTTGTTTGTCCGCGGGCCTCGCTAGAATTACATTCTTCCTCGCTTCCGTCTGTAACGTATTCCTCCTCAGAATCCTCCAGCTCCGAATCCGATATCTTAGCCTTGATCGCGTTAATCGTTTCTTGCAGCATGATCTCGGCATCGGTCAATTCCTCCAAGCTGTCTAAAGTCTGATCCGAGAGCTGCCTCTCCGTGCTCGATATTTCCGATTCCGACGCGCTCTCAATGTCTGAAGTGGAAGTATCGTTATACGAAACTTCTTCCAGCTCGTATTCCTCGCTAGAAGTCGTGTCGTTCAAATCCGAATCTTTCCTCGATTCATTCGCGTCCACTTCTGCCCGATTCATCCCTAACGCTGCCGTATATTCCCCGCTCCCTTTGTTCGTGGGAGTCACTCGGGCAGCCTCGTCCCTTACGGCCAACCTCTCTTTGCCATTTAAATTTCCGTCGATTCTATGAGTGTCCATTTTTTGCCTCGTTTCAATCTTCGGGCCATTTCCGGGCGAACTAGTTTTTCTCGTTGCCTGCCGAGCGGTCGATAGTTTCGCCGAGGTGCCAGTTAACCCGTCACTGGACGCTACTTCGGATGATTGCTGCGGAGCTTTGGGTACCTGTTGGAAACATTTGCGTCTAGCCGCGAACACAGGGATCCTCGACAAAAAAGAGGACTTCTGTTTTGACAGATCGGTTTTCAAGCTTCTCCTCTCAACCGATTCCTTGTTACTAGCTTTCTCCGACATGATCGACTTCTTAATTTGTTCACAGCCTTTGGACAACGTCCTCAAGATCGTCGACCTCCTTTCCGGGACCGTTTTCGGTCCCCCCAATTTGGTATTCAGTGGTATCTGCTTTTGACCGGCGCTGGTTAACAATGATTTCGCTCCACTCCCAGCGTTCTTCACAAGTTTCGTGGAAGTTAAACTCGACCGGGTCGAGCCGCGAGTTATTCCAGCCGCGGTTTCTTTCGCTTTCGCGAGCATCGTGCCTCCCGGATTAACTTTTCCGAAATTCCTCCTCGGTATGCCAGTGGGCTTTTTCACCACTTTCACGGGAGACCTCCTTCTGCCAATCTTTTTGCCGGGAGATTTGGATCTCTCCTTGATTGAAACGCAGCTCGCAGCTAATTTGTCGCCGTTTGCATCCACATCCTTGTCTCCACCGCTCACTACGTTTTTTGACATTGTTGCGATTTCGTTTTCCTGCCGTTCCAAAGGACTCTCCAACTGTTTTATCGGCGCACAATCGTTCACCGGTACCATTGGACGCTCAGTGATTTTTATTTCTATAATGTCAGGTGCATCGGTGACGTTCTCCTCGACGGTATACGTCGGGTCCTCGTTATCAGTCGGTCCGACCAAGCCCTCGATTTTGGATACGCTCGGATCAACGACCAATCGAGAATCTCCTTTCTCATCCCGAGTTTCGATTTGACCAGGATCAGGAGGGTCTAAATGGGACCCCTTATTGTTCGGATCCGCGGCGATACTCTCGTCGTCGCAGGAAATCGTGTCGGAAGGTTTGTTAAGGTTTCCAGGCACGTTACCGGCGGAATAAGTTTCGAGATTCGNGCAATCGAGAATCTCCTTTCTCATCCCGAGTTTCGATTTGACCAGGATCAGGAGGGTCTAAATGGGACCCGTTATTGTTCGGATCCGCGGCGATACTCTCGTCGTCGCAGGAAATCGTGTCGGAAGATTTGTTAAGGTTTCCAGGCACGTTACCGGCGGAATAAGTTTCGAGATTCGTATCGATCAGATTCAACGCGGCACCGCTTTCTTCGCCCGACTTCGATGCATTATGCGACATATCGGCAACGTTATTAGGAGGAACGGGACTTTCCGGAATTCTGTTACTATCCATAGAATTTAGCTTGTTAACGGCGGATTCGGTGTCCAAAGCATGCGAGCCCGACGAGGACGGGAAAGTACGAGGGTCACTTGAAATAGTTAAAATTGTCGATTCGGCATTCGCGAGTGCTCCACGGGCTTTATTTGCCTCTACGTTGTTTGATATCGAGGAGGAACGTATTAAAGAAGTCCTTGGGTCTCGTTGTACAATTTCTGGCTCGCCGCTCTTGGAATCGATCGTTTCTAACGATTTATTGAAGCAATCTTGTGCAACGATCGCTGAACGATCGTTTTTAACTCCGTCGAGGGAGATACCTTCGCCGTGTTTCTCCGATTCCGATTGAATATTAATTTGTTTAGAAGTTTCCAAGAGCTCGACAGGCTTACTGGTTGAGGAAGTTATTGGATCGATTTTGTCGTTACTCTGGGGAATGTAGCATGCGACGGAGATAGGCTGTTCCACTTTCTCGATCACGCTAAACGCGTTTTTGGTACTTCTAGAAATAACTGCTCCGCATTTGTTAGCTATCTTTAACGCCTTGAATTCTTGAGAGGACGTTTGGAGTTTGGTAGCAGGTTCTTTGGGCATTTCGTACAGAACGGGCGTGGGGTTTTGCGAAATCTCGGGGACCGTCGCTTGAGGGATANTCGCGAGTGCTCCACGGGCTTTATTTGCCTCTACGTTGTTTGATATCGAGGAGGAACGTATTAAAGAAGTCCTTGGGTCTCGTTGTACAATTTCTGGCTCGCCGCTCTTGGAATCGATCGTTTCTAACGATTTATTGAAGCAATCTTGTGCAACGATCGCTGAACGATCGTTTTTAACTCCGTCGAGGGAGATACCTTCGCCGTGTTTCTCCGATTCCGATTGAATATTAATTTGTTTAGAAGTTTCCAAGAGCTCGACAGGCTTACTGGTTGAGGAAGTTATTGGATCGATTTTGTCGTTACTCTGGGGAATGTAGCATGCGACGGAGATAGGCTGTTCCACTTTCTCGATCACGCTAAACGCGTTTTTGGTACTTCTAGAAATAACTGCTCCGCATTTGTTAGCTATCTTTAACGCCTTGAATTCTTGAGAGGACGTTTGGAGTTTGGTAGCAGGTTCTTTGGGCATTTCGTACAGAACGGGCGTGGGGTTTTGCGAAATCTCGGGGACCGTCGCTTGAGGGATATCAGGGGTGATGCCTGTAGAATCTATTAAGATTACGGAGGCAGAAGTTTCCGGTTCTACAGAAATTTCATCAATTTTCGAATCTGCCGAAGTAACAGGAACTACTTGAGCTATTTCAAGGGTTCTCGAAGCCTCTTGAATATCTTTAGAAATTTCGCTTCGAAGAATTTCAGTATTCACAGCGAAATTTTTAGAGGGAACAGTGTTCTCGAAATTTTTCTCAATAGGAACTTTTGCAATTTCTTGTGAACCACGTTGAGGGTTCTCCAAAGCAGAGGGAGAGTTAGGATTCGGAGCTGAGATGGTATTCTGTTGGATATTATCAAGCTCGGAAGCCATTGTTAGCTCGAAGGTCGAATTAGTCGGCTTATTATCAAGCGATTTGTTCGCTGAAACGACCGCACTCTCAACAGAGCATCCATTATTATCAGTCACCAAACTGGCATCAATTAATTTCACACGGTTATCGTCGGTAGCCGGAGTCCCGGGACTGGGCGAGCGCATTTGCATGCCGGATGATTCACGGACAAACGTTCTCGGGTCACGTACGACCGCGGATGACGACGTCTCGCTCGATAATAATGATTGTGCGCCAATGGTCTCGTTGTTTATCATCGGACTATCGGTCACGAGTGATTCGTGGTTCAAAGATGCATTGTTAGACGAAGAGTCTTTGATGCTGTTCACGGAAGAGCCGCCCGCTCCCGTTGATGATAACGATTCGTGGATCGATGGACTGTTCTCTATGTGACTGTCATGAGATGAATCGATTTTTAATGACAATTCCTCCGAGACAACGGCTGAGCCATTACCAGACGCTTGTTTCTGGTCGCAATTGGGTGACTTGTCTTTTTTGTTAGTGTCGACTCGTAATGGTAGCTCGTCTGAATTAGCGACTGTTTCATCGGATGTGTGCCGTTTCTGTTCGGATTTAAGCAATTTGTCAGAACTTACTTGTTCACCACTTTGTAACGACGTTACTTCCGCGTCTTCCGGGAGTTGACTCTCGTTAAATTTTCTCTCTATCGCACTTTGTTCTACGTTAGTTTGCGCGGCGCTATCGTTCTCCTCGTTTTTACGTACCGTTCCCAATTCCCGCAGCTCTTTGACGTCGGCCTTGCTCGTTCCGGCGGCGGTCGCGGTGTCCTTAGACGCGTTTTCATCGGAGACTTGAGAGTTTTGGTCTTTGACCGCGGCACCGAGAACGTTCAGTCGATCGACCTCGCCGGCCGATTTCTTCGACGACAGCATCTGCATCGCCGATATGAAAGGGCCCAATAATTGCTCCGGCAAGGATTTCACGGCGGATATCAGCGCTTCCATCGTGGCCGCTTGCGCCTCGTTCCCTTTCTCTTTCAGCGAAACACTTTCGGAACTTCGACTCGCCGGATCATTTCCAGGTGTAATTATCGGCGATTGTGCTTCCTCCGCAACTTTGCCCGATGCTACTTTCGCGTTTTCCTCCACGGCTTCCGATTCATTCAATTTATCCGTCTCCTTGCCCGCCGCGTCGGCAGCGCCTAAAACCCTTGCACTTCGCGCAATTATTGACGACGGCTCCGGCTCTTCGACGAGTTTGTTCGACTCCATCTTCGTATCCTCTTCCACAGGTCGCGATTTATTTAATTCAACCATCGTCCCTCCTTTACCCGTATCAGTGTTCTCTGAAATCTTTGTGTCCCGCGCTTTAGAAGAATATTCGGGCGTCTTAATTAATTCTGCAGTAGCTGTCCCCTGTTGGGACCCTTTGCCCCGTTTCGTCTTCTGGTTTATTAAATCGGGTCGTTCGGTTCCGCTGGTTTCGCTCGCCAGACTTCTAGTCGATTTTACAGATCCGCCGGCTTCAGAACCGCGGTCCGATACGTTCGGCCGCAAAGGGAGAGCTGAAGGAGAATCTTTTTCCACGGCTCTTTGACGAGGATCAGTCTTTTGGGACGGTGTTTCGTTTCCCGAACATAATGACGAAGTTTCCTCTACTTCCGCGCCGGTTTGCCCCGGATCCGTACTCTTCCGGGACGTCTTACTCCTTTTTTCAATGCCACCAGATTTCTCGTCTTTCGTCCTCAATGTATGTTCCACATTTTCCTTGGGGCCAGTCGCATCGCTCGCTTTGGATCCCACTGTGAGCGATGTTAGTTTGTTAGTACTTATAGAAGGGACATCATTGCTCTCTAGCTTATTTTCTTTCGCCATTGCTGTATCGTTTGTAATTTGGCCTGACGAATTTTCCGATCTCTGAATTTGACTCTCAGTCGAATTTTCTATACTTTTATTTTGATTCGTAATCACAACAGATGTGTCAGCTTTTTTAATTATCGTTTCAATTTGATCTGTGTTATTTATTTCTCTATTCACATAATTTTTATCGTCAGTTTTAGTAGCTAAAATTTCTACCGGTTTCTCAGTTAAGTTCGATTGCAATGTATTTTCCTTTTGATTTAGAATTTGTTTGTCAGGTATGTTTATCGTGGAATTATTATTCTGATCATGCTTTTCGGTTTCGATAGATACACCAGAGTTTTCAGTTATCAATTGGATGATTCGTATTGGTTCCTCGGTGTTGGCTACATCGAGCTCTTGTACGGCCCTTGGGACCAGATTTTTATCGATTAGAACGGCTCGATCGTCATTGGTTACTTGATACTGATTATCAGGCTTATTATTACCGGGCGTGTTCAGGGGGTCAAGTTCTTTGTCGTGTTGCCAGTTATCGGTCAGTTCTTTGAGGGCTGCCAGTTGCTTTTGAAAGTCGGCCTGCAACGCGACGAAATTTTCAACGATTGGTGACATTACCTGCTTCCTGGCTTCCGAGTCCGACACGTTCGTAACCTGTTCGGGGACACCCGTACCACCACCGACCGCACCCGCCGCATCTGGAACAATTCAACCGTACGTAATATTAAGGTTGTATGAACTGTTACATAAAAGCAATGACAAACCATTGAAATTTTTATTTTTGTCACATTAATAAAACACTGGACAAAATTTTTGCGAACATACTAAAAATGTTATAATAATAATCGAAAGAGAATTAATTACTATTGTACGATCGACTACTGGGACAATATATGCTGACCTTCCCGCGGTGCAGCCTCGTCGTTTTCCACCCCAACCGGAGGACCCCAGATCCTCATCAGAAACGGCTTCAGCTGATTCTTCTGCAGCTCGAACAAAGCCGCGTCCTCGGCACCGGCGTTATTCTCCAACGCTTTCACCACTTCCGCCATGGCGAAGTTGCCCTTCTTCATGATCTCCTCGCACTGTCGACCCCATCGTTTTTAATCTCGCCCCATAAACAGCACACAGCGACAATTTGATCGTTACCTTTAGCTGTCTACGTTGAATCGCCGTCGCGACAGCTGTCCAAACCTCCCCTTTCGTTACTCTCAGGGCCTCCTTCGCTTCGCCGGCGGTAAGCATCCCGATGTTGTTTTCCTTCAACTCCTTTCCTTGACTGGTAGCGAGAACCTGCACGGTTTCCACCAAATGTGGCCACTGCGTCTTCAGCCAGTCGATGGGATTGCTGGCGCCTTGCGACAAAGCGACTTGAACATCGTCGGTGGAGTAGCCGAGTTTCTCAGCTTCCCTCAGCAGTTCCACGATCTCCAAGCCTTGCCTGGTTAAAGTCGAAACGCCTTGGGTGCTCGGGCCAGGGTCTAAGAACCTGGGCTGACTCGATTCCTGAAACGTAAAACCATTCAATTCGACGATTATTAAGAATGATTGTTAAAAATGGACGCATGTGTTAGAAAATAAAGGGTTTCATCGCCATAAGATGCACCTTTCGCAGACAAGAATGATAACAAACTTAACTATATACAAGTACATTAAAATTATAACATTCTATAACACCCACACACTGCACACTCAAATTTAAACGAAAGCACATATCCTTTTTAATTAATAAAATTGTTTTAAATCCATGGAATCGTGTATTTATATATACATGGTATGGAATGCCGCTGTAAGAGGTAATCCTGTCAACGTTCACACCGAGGCTACGGAACTAGCACAATCACGGAATCGTGTTAAGTCGTGTACTGGGGATTAAATCGGATTAGAAACCAATGTTTGCTCGAGGGATAGCTGTCAAGTTTACCCTGGAACGATAATAAAGGTGAGACGAGTCGATCGAGTTTCGCCGCGTACGATCTCTGCTCTGGCCGCCCGCGCCGATCAGCTGCTGGAGATATTGTTCCTGGATCGTTCGCGGATACAAGTCCGGGCTGCTCGCCAGTCTGACTTGATCCTGCAACACAGGCTCGGCACCCTTTTCCTTTATTTAATGAGTTCTTAAATAAATTCATGTAAAAAGCGTCGCATAAATATTTTTCGTATAAATACATGGGACATATACATATATCTCAAGATAAGAATGATTCATCTGAATTTTTGTTTAACTCGTTTTTTAAGTTATCATAAATATTTAAAAGTTCACGTTTCAGGAGATACATCACGTATCTGTATTAATCTTTCGTTTTACCTCCACGTCGCTGTCCTCATAATACAATAATCCTTTCGAGGCGGATGAAGCTCTCACGAATCCCGCGCTACCTCTCGCTGGTAGATAGTCGTACGTCTGGAATGGTATATATCATATCTGATGAAACATTCCGATCCCTCTTTACTTTAACTAATAGCCTCTTTTTCTTGAAAAAGAAAAATATGCTTCCTTACTTGAGTGGAAATGCTCTGCGGAGGCGGAGAGGTTCCAGTCGAAACCGAGTGGCTTCTCGGAATTTTTCCTAACATCGGCCGTCCCTTTGCTTCGTTCTCTTCATTCATTTTGGAAGACGCGTCTTTACGAGTCTCAGAGTTCTCGGCCTTTGGTTCGACCGTGTTTGTCATTGGTGTAGATACACTTTTTGCTGAAGAGGATTTTGCGTCTGTATCTGCAAATAGTATTTAGTCATGTAGTTACACTAATTGCTATGAATATTGAAAACCGTGGATGTTGGTTGGTGAGGAACATCATGCTGATGCAGGCCGGCAAAAGCTTCATTTAATCCCTTCATAATTATGGAACTGTAGAGCTTTGTGACGTAAGTTACGTTATTCCATTTACATTAGTCATTTTATAATGGAAACAGACAAATTGTATTCCGAGAGGAGAAGACTAACAATTATCTTTTTATTTCCTGCCTCCATGAAAGGATTAAACATTTCAGGATTCATGACAAAAAGTAATTCGGATGAAAAGAATATCGGCCAAATGCACGCCCGTGCTTGAAAGCAGCAGCTCCTCTTGAATGAATAATAACTGCGTCGGACATGATCAAAGGAAAAAATAATGAGAATTAATGAATGATAAAACAGAGTGGCTTTGTTTCAAATACGACTATGCATTTGGTTTCCACTGATCGTGTACGAAACAATTTTCCATGTCTCTTTATTATTCATCCAAGGGTATACATCGACAGAAGGGACAATTCTCAATCGTCTGTTATTTAATTTCGCGTAAAAAAGAGAGAGACGGAAACGGCGGGAAGGTGCGGGGGCGAACGTTCAACACAGGCAACAACAGGTACGACAATTCATTCACTGATTCGACTTGGTACCAAACGAAAAGCTGATCTTTCGTCTCGCTCTACCTTTGTTCTTCGTCGAGCCACTGTCACCGCCGCTCTCTTCGCTGTTCGAAATTTTTAACAGGCTGGTCCGTTTCTCGAGATCCGGGCTCGGATTGCTCACGTTGCTGGGCGCCTTATCAGATTCACTTTTCGGGATCTCGCTCGAACCGTTCGGTACATCATCCGCGTTCTCCTCGTTGCTCGGCGGCAGCGCGCTGCTCCTCGTCTTGCAACAAACCACGCAAACACGGTCCTTCACGTTGTTTATAAACGTGCAGTGCTCGCAGGCCCATTCCTCCTTCGGTATCTCCAAGTCGGTTTTCTCGTTCGCATCGTTCGTCGGCTTCTGCTGATCCGTCTCCCGCCTTTCGGCAACCGATGCCACGTTCTCCAATCGCTCAGCCGGTTCGTTCTCCACTTTTCTGGTTACGACTTCTTTGCTCCGTTTCTCTTTCTCCACAGAACGTCTCGCCTCTCGAATCTCCTCTTGGTTCTTGCTGCCAGATCGTGAAGAGCTCTGATCGTCGGTCTCCCGAATTTTTCTTGGCACCGCTTCGCGCGACGGAGTCTTCCTCGCGGCATGATTACCGGAGTCAAGGGACGATTTCCTCCTCGATTTCTCCGTCTCCTCGACCGAGGTCTCTCTCCTCAACGAGGGCTCGCGACTTTGTACGTTCTTCACGGGGCGCGCCGCTTCTTCGTCCTCGTCCCTGTTAACCCTTTCCGCCTCCTGGACTCTCCTGGATGACGTCTTCCTACTCTGTGTATCACTGTCGAGAGACGACCGTNAATTTCTCCGTCTCCTCGACCGAGGTCTCTCTCCTCAACGAGGGCTCGCGACTCCGTACGTTCTTCACGGGGCGCGACGCTTCTTCGTCCTCGTCCCTGTTAACCCTTTCTGCCTCCTGGACTTTCCTGGATGACGTCTTCCTACTCTGTGTATCACTGTCGAGAGACGACCGTTGCGAATCTCTGCGAGATAATCTCTCAAGATTGTCCAAAGGTATCTCTGTTCTCACGACGGACGCTCTCCTCGGCGCGTCGTCTTCCCTTCGCCGCGGACCCACTTCCGGCTTCTCGAAGTGATCGTCCGAGGAACTGGTCACCCTCGATCGGGTCTGCAAAGTGGATCTTCTGTCCGACTCGTCGTCGTCGGTGCTCCGTCTTCGCCGATAGCTCCCGTTCTGTACGCGATCCAATCGCGAGTCAAGCCTGGACAGCCGGCGCTCGTCCGGCTCGTATCTCCGTCGCGAGTTCAGCGTGTTCTTCTGGAATTCGTCGTAACCTCTGGCCGAGTACCGTTTGCCCGACTGACTCTCGGACCACTGATCCTCCGCGCCGATTAGCCTCTCCTCCGACCTCAGTCTCCTGGAAAAGTAAAAATTATTTCGTTCGACGTCGAACAAAATTATATAATAATATTAATCGGTCGAAAGCCTGACTTACTCGCGACGATTCCTTGTTAACAAAGCCCGGGGAGGCTCGTCCTCGTGGTAGCTTCTCTGCCTCGTACTTCTGGACATGCTGCCGCGCCTAGAGCTGCGAGATAGCCTGTCGTCGAAGTCCGATTCCCCGGAATCCTCGGAGCTGGCGTCGGACGGTGATCCCTGGGATCTTCTCGATCGCGATCTGCTGGCCAACGATTTCCTGGACTTGAGACTAGGCGACGGCGAGGTGCCTCTAGATCTTCTGCTCGATTTCACGCTCCTGGCTGGGCTGTGGGGCCTCGATAAGGACCCCGGATAGTGCGGCGGGAGCATCTGCGATGGAGGATATCCCATGGGATAGCCCCACATCGCTGGATGGTTCAGGCTCATCGTTGAACCGCCCATGGTCATGTCCCATGGAAGGTTCGGCGGGTACCACATCATGGGCATGCCACCGGGGCCTAAATGTGCCATCGACTGCGCCTGGAAAATGATTTAATAATATCACAGACTAAGTATACGAGTAGATTCATCGATCATTGTCATTTGTATTAACATTCTTGTTATTACTATAAACAATTGTTTTAAAATAAGAATTAGCTATATAGAGTGGTTCACCAGATGTTACCAGCTAGATTTTCGTCATTAGCATACGTAACAGTGAATGTTTCTATATAATGTTGAATGATCATGCTCAATAATTATTTTATGATCATTTTGTAGGAATAATTCGAGAGAAAAAAAACTGATGCAGTTATTACGTTCTTATCAATGAGAGTGTACGCGCAGCGATATTTTCAGATTATTCAATCACGTTTATTGATAGTCACCTGGTGCATTCCGGGATTCCACATCTGCGGCGACGATAAATCGCAAACGCTGGCCGATTGCATCATAGATCTGGGTGGGGGCGGCGGCGGTACCGGTGGTGCCAGTTTCGGGCTGCCAATACTGAGCGGCCTCACGTTCATGCCGTCCCTCGGAACGTCCGACGGCGGAGGATACCTCCTTCGGCCTTTTTCATCCTGCGCCCTCATCTTTTCCTGATATTTCCTGTACCTCTCCTGGACAATTCGCACGCACATTAAATAATTCATGCCCGCTCGAAACCCGCCTTATGCATTCTCCGAGCGTATCTCTATCGCCGCTCGTACGGCGCGTAACACGTGTACATTCGAAATATTAATTATTCGAGTCATGGTTACTAATGAATAATTAAAACCTAGTCGAATTATCAAGTTAATCGTGCGTTAACGATATCGGTGTTTAATTAAGGAGCTGCGCCATCGCATTATCGAATTAGGTGTCTACTTAATGGAAACCGACTTTACGAATATTAATCTGTCCGGTAAGTGGTACCTAGAGGATCATTTGCAGTTATGAAATTATTATCACTACTTTGCGTGTTATCAAGCGATACGTTTTATTAAATGGCACTGAAAGCTTGTAAGCAAATTATTGAGTATCTACTGTTTCTGTATCGACTGAGGGATCGGCTCACCTGAAGCGTGGATATTTTATCGGTGCCCGATCCTGATCCATCGTTGGCCGCGGTGTTGACCGATTGCATCGATCTCGACACGGTTCTCGTGTCTAAGGTGGCTGACAGGGGCCTGGTCGTGTTTGGGAGGGTGCGCTTCAAGCTGCCGACTCTCTCGATCAAGGAGAGATTCGTGGTTCCCTGGCTTTGGGTCGATTTAGCCTAAGCGCGAAACCTGAACTTTATTACACGGTTCGTGGTGTGCGTCGTCGTCGGAAATCGTTGTCGACGAACGGAAATGCATTCCGGTTGTTGTCGTTTTTTTTTTTTTTTTTTTTTTTTTTGGACGATGGCGGGGAAAGGGTTTGAGACAAAAAAGGATGG
>SMSR01015960.1:85332-102637 GCA_019453355.1 Ceratina japonica | reverse complement strand
TGAGCATGTTTTCCCGCCGTTACTTTATCGTGTGGTGAAATGGGTACAGTGAATACGGCAGCAGTGTTTTTGCGGTAACATGATGTATTAAGAAGAAACAACGTCAATATACAATAACAGAGTCTCGATAAAATCTCAGGAGAATAACACTTAAACGACTATTTAAAGCTCGTGTGGGGCGACGGCCGGCGGGTTTAACAATCTTCGAATTATGCCTCGGTGTGACGTGTTCTCCCTTTCAGGAAACCAACTAGAAATTTGCATGGTACAACCAGTAAAAAGCAACAGTTTATTTCTCATACGAATGTCTCATTGGATTTCGATTCGAGTCACCGGAGACGAAGTTGCGTGCAGGTCCGTTGCGTTGCAGGAACGCCGTGAAGCAGAATCGCTAGTATCGCTAACAATTAATATAGATAAGCGAACGAGAGGGGGCAATAAGCGGGGAATTGTCAATAAATCGAGCTCGCAACTTGGTTTCCGCTGATCCGATCGATGGACTGTAGCGAGCAGCCGAACAGGTTGCGGACCGCCTCCAGGACGCTCGGGGATACCTAAGTTCGACAAGGCGTCGTCGTCAGCCTGGAAGAAAGTACACGGGAAGGGTTGAAAGCCTCAGGCCAGGTTGCATCCTACCTGAGCGTTCTTTCGGTTTCGTCTCGGCGGCGGTATCGGCGGCGGGCTCGACAGGTTCTCTCCTTTCGGCGGCAGCGGCGGCCGCGTCCTGCTTCCAAGATCCGTCAGGATCCGTCGCCGCACGTGGTTCCTCCGCTTCGGGTGCTTGTGGTTCATGTCGTCGCAGGCCTCGCAGTAATTCCCGTTGCAGGTGTCGCACCGGGCGAACACGTTCTCCGTGCCGCACAGCGCGCACTTGTACGCGTTCGTAACCGGTGCCGAGGACTTCTGTGCTTGCGGTCGGGTCGGAAATTCGATGATCTCGTAGTCCGGGTCGCCGCAGTCGCCGGAGAGCGACGGCGGCGGCAGTTTAGGCGGGGTCGGCGGCTTACGTTGACTCTGCTGCTCCGCTTCCTTCTGTTGTTGCGCCTTTCGTTAATGGAACATTTGTAGTCGACAGATCGAGAGCTGTTCGTCCGTTTACTTACCATCACCCAGTGGGGCATGGACCTCGCCATGCGCAACCGGGTCGATGGGTTCGAGATCGCCATCGGGCGCCATTTTTCAGCTCCCGGGTTCTGTAAAACAATATTCATCATCTAAATTACAATTTAATTTCCTTCATTCCCAATAATTTTGTGCTTGTACTCCGAACAATTGCGAAACGCGTAAAGCTAGCCGACGTCCGCGTAGACGCGTTGATCGCGACGATGACTCGTTTCAATTGTTTATGTGTATGAGCGAGACATTTGGATTTTTGTACGCGATCTCGAATTGGGGTGACACGTTGGCAGCGTCGAAGGCTTTCGGCTCGGTTGCCAAGCCCGAATTCATGTCATCGCACCTTGGACTACTGGGTGTCTGAGCAGTGATTCTTAAGCCCAAACTGAACGGTCAATCGAGATTTCTCGAGTGGATCCCTCGTGAAAGCGTGACGTCACCCGCCGGTTGATCCCCCCGTCGGCAGAGGCCAAAAATCTGGTCTATTTCTGCGAGGGAAAAATCGTGTTCCGCGTCTCGAAATAAAATCGAGCCGAACGCCACGCGACACTCTATATTTTTCACCCGCGGACGCCCACGCAAATATCGGCGCTCTCCATTCATTGAGAATTCTATCGGAGCGGAATTACACGTCTGAAATTCTATTCTGCCCAAGTCAGACGTATTCAGATTGTTTATTCATTTTGCAGACGTTCTGCTTGAATTTCGAATAGCATTGAAAATGTAGGAACGTTTTAATTGTTAAGGGAATTATTCCGCGATTCCAGCCACGAGTTCCATGGGCATGAATTAGATCCTCGAATTAGAGCTATACGTATCTTTAGAACGTCTACCCCTCCTGTTCTTCCCGTCGCGCCGCGCCGCCGTTCCGAACTCTTTTGTTCCCTATTGCTGCTACCCCGTCTAACTACAAAAAGCAACAAAGCAGCTGATTCCCAAGAACTGTAAATTTAGAATCCCGCCGTACGCTCGTCATAGACGCGCGTTTTATCTGTTTCGTTCTACGGATAAAAATAAAGGCAGAGGGAACGGGTGAATTTCGAACGACTTCCTGCCGATGATCGGGAACCGGGTTCGTTTCGGGGCGAGAATAGAACCCGTTGAAACAGCAAATACCCAGCGTGTCGCGTTAGAACTCTATTTCTCGATGAAATTGCAAAAGTCCGCGGCGCGCCGCGGCCGTTGGAATAATTCCAAATTCTGCCAGCCAGAAGCTTCCTCTCAAAACATTTTTCTAACTACGTAATAGTAAATCCAGCCCGTCGCGGCTTTATTAGCGTCCGTTTCCCGGATAACGAGCAGGCCTCCGTTGGGCAAACAAATTTGAAGGCTCGTTAAGCGATTTTTCCGATAATCTTCGAACGCGATCGATCACCGTCACCGACACGTGTCACGTAAAACCCGCAAACTCTGATTTTACTTTCGGCGAGCCTATGGGGCTTCCGTGTTCGCCGTTACTCTCTCACAGGAAACAAAATTTTTTCGATGCTTTCACGGCGATAATGTCACCGAGCGTGCAAAGCGCAGCCCGCATCGCGTGTCTTCTCCGCGAGCGGCCCCCGGACCCTCGTTCACGCCGGAAGGAACGTGGAACGGCACGCGAAATCCGCAGGAACTTCCGCAACGATGGTGCCACGGTGCACCGCGATTCGCATCAATCCTGCGTCCCCGCTCTTCCGCGGCGGAAGCGAACCCGAGATGCCCGTTCTCATCTGCTGCCCATTGTGCCTTCGAGCCGCGCGATCGCGCCTTCGCGCAGTTTTTCAATCACGGGTTCGGGTGGAAGAGAGAAAATCGTCGGATCCCGGGAAAGAGAAACGTTTTCGGCCGGTTGGGCGTCTTCCAGGCCGATGCACCGTGTTATCGACGCGGCGGGCGGGCGGAAAACAAAGGACGCACTATATGCCACTGTGATAGCGGGGTAGCTAGCGTAACGCCGATAATGCGGCGCTCGCTCGCGGAAGGAAGATCGCACTCACATTCATGTGGGACCTCGCGGAGTCGATTTCTCCGGTTTTCCTCGGGAACTGGTCGTCACGGTACTGGTCGCCTCGGCGCTCGTCTCCTCGACGGAGGAGCTTGTTGCATCGCCACCAGCCGAAATCTATTTTCGTAACGTGGCTGCTGGACCGATGCCACCGTTCTACCGAAGTCTCCTCGTTCGCGTAAATATATCGCGACGACGCTGCGAGCCGCTTAGACGCGGTCTCGGCTGACGTCGCGCTAAACCGAAACCGAGCCTCCCTACGAAGGGAGTTTTCTACCGTCTTCGTTTTTCTTTAACAAATCGTGTTCAAGGACAAAGAAAATTGGAATAGTACCTGCTCTATCGTGAAGAAAATCGGAATAGTACCTGCTCTATGTATCTTTAGATTACCATGGATTTGGAGTCACTAGGATAGGAATGGAATTAACATATAAATTGCGAATTTAATGATACGGTTTATTAGATTTTTACATAATGCTAGAATCCATTGAACTTCTGATTAGCATAGTAACGCAAGTACGATGAACAGCAATTATATGCTAAGCGTCGCCGGTTGGCGGTTACATCATCGGCTTACAACTTTGCATCCCACGTGCGTCGGAAACATTCGCGTAGGCTTCGAAATGCCGCGTGAAAACTTTTCTTTCCTTCCTTCCTCCATGCGCGGCGTCCTTCTCTCTTCAGTTTATCACCTCGTTCTTCGATTCATTAAATTGCGACCGCGTCGCCTCGGAACGCGAAATATCAGGGAAACAGCAGGGAAGGTTTGAACAATTAATTTAAATAATAATTTGTTGTATCAGAGAGAGAGAGAGAGAGTGAGAGAGAGAGTCTTTAACTGCGCGCTGAACCTGCTTCTCATTCGAAAGGAAAAAAGAAACGAGCGGTGCACACCTACGGCCGTTCCGCCCGTGTACGCTCACTCGGGTAAATGATCTCATTCGAGATATCGGACCCCGATACACCTCGGGTATGCCGAGTGAAAACTACCATAAGCAGGTTGATAGAGCCTTAATGATTCGTTCTTACAATCGTAATAGATTTGTTAAATGGAACCTTGTAGGAGAGCTTCTGGTTTGATCATTGCAGTTAGAAACAGGATATCAATGATAGTGCATTGAAATATTATAGAATATGATCCTTTACACTAGATTGCTGGATTTTTTACATATACCTATTTGGTCTGAAATGAGTCAATTTGACTCAAACATTCTAATTGTCTTTTAAAAAATTAAAATTCTATTTTAAACAGATTTTGTTCAAAACAATTCTTACATATATATTCTGTTTTTAAAGTACGTTTTCCGTAGATTTTTTTATTACATTTAGCACAGGGACTCTAAGTTCTATTTCGTTTGCATGATATTAGAATTAGAACTTCGAGTCTCGAACAATGAGTCAAATTGCCTCTCTGTAATCTAGTGTTAATGAATGAATGATTCCGTTTCGTTCCTTATGCTCTGTACTATATTTCAATTCAATTGTTTTATTGTTTGACACACTTGCTGACGATACAATTGAACAGCTTTCGTCACCAGCTTATTGTCTTCGCAAAATGAACAGTTAGTACCTACTTGAGTCAGACTGCGTTCCGTCGAACGGTGTTTCCAATGCGTCAGTGAAAGTTGGCTGTTAAAAAGTAGGCGAAAAATGACGTCCGAGTGACAGATAGAGAAGCTACCTGCAGGGAAACGAAACCCACGACAGCGCACACATTCATATTTCTCATACTCTAACAATAGTTTATTGGTAGATCAACTGTAGAATATTCTTCCACAGGTTTGGCTTCCATATTATAGAATTCAGTTTAATATTTTTTATGACTCTGTGTATTATATATTAGTTTTATATTCAATTTTCATTTTGGTTACATTTATGAATAATAATAATACGAAGAACATGTCAGTTTTATATTTTATATTTTATATTTAATTTTCTCTTTGGTTATATTAATTAACAATAATAATACGAAGGAGGAGAAGGAGAATCGTGTGGATCACGCACGAACGATTAAGAGTGATCGGTGCGTAAATTCTAAAACGATGACCACCAATCTTGGTAAACACAGTCGAGGTGCGGTCTCCGCTTTCTTTTTTCACCATCACGTATCGATCAGCCGGTTGAATGAAAGTAGTGAACCACGTTCCAGCAAAAGCGAGAAACTGTCAGATCATAAAACAATGATGCCACACGATTAATTATTTTCAAAAAAATAGATTTCCTCTCAAGAAAAACAAAAATTAATTGTTCAATAAGTTGAAAAAAAAAACGCAGTCATTTTTATTTAACGTCTGCAACAAATATTAAATATTCATTTATTTATTATTAATGTGCAGATTTGTAAAACAAAACTAAGCGCAGATTACATATAAAATATAAAACTAGAATAGCATATAATATATAAAATGTAGAAATGAAATGCAGCAATGAAAATAATCTCTGAACGATCATCCGATTTATCGCATTGTAATATTCCTACAAAGTACGGTGACGTTCAACAAAGAATAATTCATTAACAATTCTAGCCGCAACGTTATAATTTTAGTGTTTACTCTTAAATCAGGACTCAAGCTATAAGACCGTTGATAATCTCATAAGTAAAAGAGATATCAACAGCTTTCCAAGTAAGATTAACGCCGAAAATAAGAGAAGAAATAGATAAAGAAGGCAACAAGCGCGGATCGTCGCAGGTGAGGAGTACCAGGTGAACGCAGGTAAAAGAGCGAGTTCTCCAAACGATAGCGCCACCTGAGTGCCGTACGGCGGTCCCTCAAAATGGCCGTCCCTCTCACCTCAGATCTTCCTGGAACGTCGACGGAGGCAGGTGGCGATATATTCAGGTTCGACCTCTCGCGTGGCCGCCTCGGTTGGTGGCGAGACCTCATTCCAGGTGGCGGACACCTACCGAAAAAGAACCGTGCCAGAAGACGTTCAGTCGACGGGAAGGTCGAGTCGCGGCTATACGTCTGGTGCTGATCCGTCGTTGAACCCGGAGTCGAAACGTCACGAGGCGTCGATCTATTCAGGACCGTTCGGATACGTCCCGGCTAGCTGACAGGTGGACCCGTTTCCGGAGTCGCCGAGGTTCCGTCCGAGTGCGTCGGTGATCGTCGGGCACCCGGTGATTTTAATGCCCGTCGAGGACGCGACCCAGTCGGAGCGCAGGGAAACCCGTTTCACGATATCGTGCGCGATTTTCAACAGTGTCGAAGTTCGCCGACGGTAAACGGAGCACGGTATATGTATTTATTAAGATAGAAAGTAAATCGTGTCGAGGGTAAAAGGGGAGCAGTGAAGAAGAGATGCAGCGGAACGTGCGTCGAGGTTTCCTGTGGACCACGCTGGTGGACATGGAAGCATGAGAACGTGAGTATGCACGTTGATATATATCGTTCCGGGTCGTTCGCGGGGGAAGGAGGGAATCTGGCCTTGCTGGTGAACTCGGCTTTTTTCCATCCCGCAGCCGATTGTCTTGCAGCTGGNGGTGACGTTCAACAAAGAATAATTCATTAACAATTCTAGCCGCAACGTTATAATTTTAGTGTTTACTCTTAAATCAGGACTCAAGCTATAAGACCGTTGATAATCTCATAAGTAAAAGAGATATCAACAGCTTTCCAAGTAAGATTAACGCCGAAAATAAGAGAAGAAATAGATAAAGAAGGCAACAAGCGCGGATCGTCGCAGGTGAGGAGTACCAGGTGAACGCAGGTAAAAGAGCGAGTTCTCCAAACGATAGCGCCACCTGAGTGCCGTACGGCGGTCCCTCAAAATGGCCGTCCCTCTCACCTCAGATCTTCCTGGAACGTCGACGGAGGCAGGTGGCGATATATTCAGGTTCGACCTCTCGCGTGGCCGCCTCGGTTGGTGGCGAGACCTCATTCCAGGTGGCGGACACCTACCGAAAAAGAACCGTGCCAGAAGACGTTCAGTCGACGGGAAGGTCGAGTCGCGGCTATACGTCTGGTGCTGATCCGTCGTTGAACCCGGAGTCGAAACGTCACGAGGCGTCGATCTATTCAGGACCGTTCGGATACGTCCCGGCTAGCTGACAGGTGGACCCGTTTCCGGAGTCGCCGAGGTTCCGTCCGAGTGCGTCGGTGATCGTCGGGCACCCGGTGATTTTAATGCCCGTCGAGGACGCGACCCAGTCGGAGCGCAGGGAAACCCGTTTCACGATATCGTGCGCGATTTTCAACAGTGTCGAAGTTCGCCGACGGTAAACGGAGCACGGTATATGTATTTATTAAGATAGAAAGTAAATCGTGTCGAGGGTAAAAGGGGAGCAGTGAAGAAGAGATGCAGCGGAACGTGCGTCGAGGTTTCCTGTGGACCACGCTGGTGGACATGGAAGCATGAGAACGTGAGTATGCACGTTGATATATATCGTTCCGGGTCGTTCGCGGGGGAAGGAGGGAATCTGGCCTTGCTGGTGAACTCGGCTTTTTTCCATCCCGCAGCCGATTGTCTTGCAGCTGGAGCGACCGGTCCAATCGCACCGCGCCCGATACTTTTATAATAATAATAATATATCTCGTCCGCTTGTTCTGTAACGCAAAACTCGTTGCGCGCAGTCTAATGGTGTCGACGGACACACGTGTTCCGTCGCAGCCGAATATGACTCTCGCGCAGAGGATAATTCGAATCGGTTGGGGGACCGAAGGAGATCGAGTAAAACCCGTGCAACGTGTACCAGGCCAGTTCGATGTGCCCGTTCAATGGAATGCCTGCTATTCACCGGTACTTTCGCGCGCGTTAAGTAACCAGACAAACTGTCGCAAACGCGGAAATAACGCGCGGCTCCTCGAACGATAAGCCGTTAGCCCGGTCGTATTCCCGTCGAACGGAATCGAGAGTCGCGTGTCCATCGATTCACCTCGATAGTGTTTCTCGTTTCCTTTAAAATACACAGAATTACGTGGCGTGTACCCGAGCCCGTCCGTGTCTGTGAAACGCGTGCGCACGCGTGCGTGGCCAATGCACGTACCTAGATACGTGTGCGCGACCAGCGTAAATACCTAAGAGAAGGTGGGCAAGAATGGGGACACACCGGGTATTCAAGCAGGCATTATCGAGTGATAAACGACGCGGGGAATTCAATAAATAATTTTCACATGCGCGACGTCGCGTATTCTGCGGCGGGCGTGAGACATCCTACAAAATACAGTCGGATATTAAGTCGAACCGCTCCAAAATCGAATAACTTCTTTGATACATACTCCGTGGGACGAAGACTTAGTTTACTGTGCTATGTTTCTAACAATTTTTATTGGCTGAAATAAGAGAAAAGTTTCTTAACTTTTTTATTGCGATCTCTAATAGAAGTTTGAAATGTTCCATTTGTCGATATAAGGAAATTTTATGTATGCATCAAATCGGTGGAGGCATTAAAAAGTTCAGAACAATTAATTAAAAATTCTTCAATTTATGTCAATTGTAGGCTAAAAGTTGTGAAAGCCGATTTACTTAATTTTGAATCTTTTCTACGTTAGCAACATTTCATGTTCCAAATTATTATTAGAGATCTCAATAGAAAAATTCATAAACTTCTACTTTTTCTTCCTGATTTCGATCAATAAAAATTGTTAACAAATTTATTTACATATTGCATAGGAAATTAATTGTCTTCTTGCATTCATGTCGTTCGGTCCGATAATAAAAAAATTAGAGTTCGTTAACTTGACGTCCGTTTCGACTGGAACATGCTCGACCACATGTATACATATTTCTATCTTGGCGTTCGATTGCGAAGTTTAGATAGTCGAACGATTGGTACAGAGAGGAACGTGTATGCACAGACATCTGTGTTGAAATTGGCGATTACGCACGCGTCAAACGATGAATGGCGAACCGGGGAGCAGTTGTATACTTAATTGGAAGTGTCGCATTTTACTCGTTACCGATTTCCTCTTTGGACGTTGCGCAACGGGCGATTAAAATGCGCGCGTAGTCCCCGCGCCGGCCTCTAGCCGACCGCGGCGAGATCTCTCACGATTACGAAAAAGCGTACGCCGGTTTTTGTAAACAAGACGCGATACGCCGTGGAAAAAAGGAAGAAATGCACGCGTAATTTACGAGCATCCGCAAACGTTTACGACTGTTAACGTCGAACATGAAATACAAATGTTGACCGCTTCACGGTTAACTTAATGGACGTTCGGCTGCGTACTAAGTAAGTAACGACTTCCGCGTGCCTGCAACGATATACTTCAATTTCAAATTGATAAACACCGTACGAGACGGATAATTCTGTTTAATTACGAGATACACGAAAGGGTCAGCGTATGAATTCCGTGTCAGTCGTAAGACTCGACGCGGGCATAAATCCAGCGGCCGTAATGAAGGATCGCGGTGAAATGCTTTCTCCAACGCGAGGCGTGCTCGTTCTCCGGAAGAAGGACTTTCCAGCGCGTCCATCTTCATCGGGAATTTTCGTCTCGGGGGAAGGATCGCGGTTCTGAAAGCCGGCTGAAAAAACGAATCAGTGCGTGTCGCGACGAGCGGAAAGCACCGCGGATTCGGTGATGCGTGATACGCCGGCCCGTACTCTGTTTATTACGGTATTGTTGTGCATGGTCGCTAACCGTGTGACGTAATCGCCATTGTGGTCTGCGGCGGAGAGAATTCGACGGACTTTGCATAAGGAATTGTAAAGAGAAAAGGGAAACCTCGGATGACGGCAAAAAAATTCTGACGAAATTCTTCGAATCCGCGGGATAATAAATTTCCGTCCGACGCGTTTTCTAATCTTTTGTTATTGTTATTTCGCCACAACCCGTAACAGGCGTAGAAAAGTACAAAAAGAAATGCGATTTCCAAGAAGCGATTGTAACGCTAAACGAGCGTGTCGCTCCTCGCGTGCGAAAATCCTCATATCGGGAAGGCACGTATATGTGCAGCCGCCGAATCTGTTGCAATTATCCAGTCGCCCGCTGTGAAAAGTATTGGCAACGGTGTCCGTTGCAAAAGCCGGCACGAAAGTGTCGGCGGCTCGGACACCCGTTCGTTTTGGTTTATCCATTTTTTAATCTCGAGCTTCGCATGATCGCGATGCTATCGTCGACGTTTTCTTGTACGTTGCCTCGCCGTTTGTTTTTCTCCTCTCTCTTTCTCAAACATCCTGGGGATATAATTATTGGGAGTTAAGAAACGGCCTCGGTCTGATTCACGCGCGCGCGCACGCGTCTTTTGCATTACGGTAATTACCGCCAATTAAACCGCGCATTTTACCGGATTATATCGTTCAACTAATACAAATGATAAATCCCGCCCTGTTCGCTCGCCCGTAACTCATTCCATAATCACAATACTTCGCGGCTAAATCAGCGAACGATAATTGAATATCGTATCGTGCAATTAACTCCGTTAGAACTCCGCGACCTGATTTATTGTCTGTACGTGTCCATTACAACTCGGCGATCTTTTGTCAAGGACGCGCGCTGCCACGGCAAGGTACAGCGGGTTCTGAGGACGCGGTTAAGCATAATCGACTCGGCAGACGGTGGCCCAAGCGAAGCTCGACGAGGGGGAAGGATGTATCGACCGAATTTCTACGAGAGCACGTGCCTAAGGTGCAACCAGACGGTGTATCAGGTGGACAGGGTGGGTCCGCTGAAAGACTTCACGTTCTTTCACGCGGGCTGCTTTAAGTGCGCGATCTGCGGGACCAAGCTGACCCTGAAGACCTACTACAACAATCAGCACACGATCAACGATAAAGAAGTCTACTGCAGTAGTCATGTCCCGAAACCGGGCCCGGGGACGCTGGATGGGTCCAGCGTGGGCATCAGGAGCGCTCTCAACGTCCCCAGAAGCGGTTACGTCAACGAGCAGATCAGAGCCGGTGGGGCCTCACCGCGTGGAGTTTATCCGCCCTGGTAAGAGATTTTTCATCATAACAATTAATAGACTACGGATTTAGAGGAAAATCAAATGTGCAGAAAATGTAAAAGTTCTGCAAGAATATATATAGTATGTCCGAAAGGTTGGGATTAAATATATTCTATGTATTATCGAGGTCAAGTAGCTGAGAAAAGTTCATATGGGCTTATGTCCGGAAATGCTTAAGATTAGATGATAAATGAAATCTAGAACGCATTTCTTTAACCGGTTTCATAAATGACACCAGTATGAGAAAGAACAGTTCGCTCACAGTNGCAAGGTACAGCGGGTTCTGAGGACGCGGTTAAGCATAATCGACTCGGCAGACGGTGGCCCAAGCGAAGCTCGACGAGGGGGAAGGATGTATCGACCGAATTTCTACGAGAGCACGTGCCTAAGGTGCAACCAGACGGTGTATCAGGTGGACAGGGTGGGTCCGCTGAAAGACTTCACGTTCTTTCACGCGGGCTGCTTTAAGTGCGCGATCTGCGGGACCAAGCTGACCCTGAAGACCTACTACAACAATCAGCACACGATCAACGATAAAGAAGTCTACTGCAGTAGTCATGTCCCGAAACCGGGCCCGGGGACGCTGGATGGGTCCAGCGTGGGCATCAGGAGCGCTCTCAACGTCCCCAGAAGCGGTTACGTCAACGAGCAGATCAGAGCCGGTGGGGCCTCACCGCGTGGAGTTTATCCGCCCTGGTAAGAGATTTTTCATCATAACAATTAATAGACTACGGATTTAGAGGAAAATCAAATGTGCAGAAAATGTAAAAGTTCTGCAAGAATATATATAGTATGTCCGAAAGGTTGGGATTAAATATATTCTATGTATTATCGAGGTCAAGTAGCTGAGAAAAGTTCATATGGGCTTATGTCCGGAAATGCTTAAGATTAGATGATAAATGAAATCTAGAACGCATTTCTTTAACCGGTTTCATAAATGACACCAGTATGAGAAAGAACAGTTCGCTCACAGTGTTGGGTTCTGTGATCTCATGATCAACAATTCGCCATGTTGTTAATTGAACGCGGGGTCTAATTTGAAAGGTAAAACCACGATCTTATACATTACAAGGTCGTGAACTAAGAAGAGTCAATTGTTATTGGCATGCAGCTGTACTTGTCAGATACAAAAAAGTCTCATGCAATTTCCTTCTAACTCTACTCGTTAAGGAATAATTAGCGATGGACGAAATAATTAATCGATTAGTCCTGAAATATTCGAGACAGAAAAAATTGTATATGACCTTTTTGATAGGTAATAGCAGCATCTACAATTTTTATTTCAAGCGTTTTTTAAAATCTTGAGAAAAAAAAATTTTTATTTTTCCGAGATTTTGTCAAGGGGTTCCCCTTCAGATTTCGCGAAATTTTCGTTTTTTGCAAATAATTTCTTACGTGTTGCCGCTAGCAAAAAATATTTCAAATAAAAGTTGTAGGCACCGTCAAAAGCACCAAGTTTTGTATTAATCACTTTTTTCTATCATCGATAGTTAACGAGAATTTTGTAATAAACGATTTTATCGTTTTTTATCAATTACTCATTAACTATCGACATTGGCGAAAAATGTTTCAGACAAAAGTTGTAGTTCTAGTTGTGAGCTACGAATAAGGTCTTGTGCAATTTTCCCGTAAGTCTAATGATTTAGGAGTAATTGAGGTAAAACGAAATTTTTTGCCAAAACTTCGCTGTTTTGACAGGAGTATAGCTGGATTTCGTAAATGCCAATAAAATGCCAATTAATTGTATTTAACTCGTTAAATACTCGAGTTAGACGAAAAATTCATAGAATCTATCTTGTAGAGGACGTCAGTGCCTACAACTTCTATATAAAAATTTTATCGCTAGGATTAATAATTAATTAATTAATTAATAAAATTGTTTATTGCAAAAACTTTTTCCTCGTCATGTTGTTGGTTGTGCGATTTTGTCATGAACAGGAGTCAATTATTAGTACACTTTTTGGCAGAGTAAACTTACTGTTCTGTCTCCTACTGCATAAATGATTCACTTTGTACAAACATCTGCTAATTAATTAATACTATGAAAATCGTTTGCTCAAAACTGTTATAGAATCAAATATAGAATCAATCCTCTAATTTTATACCCTACTTTCGATATCAATTTCAATTTTTTGGTTCAACTAATTAATTTTGAAGCGATTAGATAAATAACATTTGCAATCTTGTAACAGTACCGTGTTTAATGTAAAGCTAGTAGCCTCGAGAATGTAGTATGAGTAGAAACCGATGATGATCTAACGTCATCGGGATGTGGGATTTTGCGGTAGGTTCGTGGAACGAGCATGTGTACCGTAGACTTGCTAAGCAGGTAGCACTAAAATAGCGTTAATTTCGAGTATGTATTTACGTCGTTCCAATCTCCGTAAATCGATTCGCTGCAAACCGTCTTCATTCCGATCGCTCATAAAAGTCATCCAATGAATGAGTCACTGATTAATGTTACAAAAAGGTCGTGCCTTCGGTCGGTAGAATTTCTTTTTATTCGATAAGTCTGGGGACGTTTTACGATCATTCTATTGTAGTTTCATTAGAAAACGAGGTACAAGGAATTGTCCGGATCTAACCCTTTCCTCGTTCCCCGTTACGTTTATCACAATATCAGCGTGAACACAAGGATTCCACGATACTGTGATATCTGTTCCATCGCGAGTCCCCGCAAAGGGAAACGAAAAGTCCCGGATCGCTATTCAACAAGGAGCAACGCGCCGCGTCGTTCGAGGCTTATTGCGGGACGCGATGGACGCAGCCTTCCCGCGAGCGAAATGGTCCCGATTAAATAACAGTAACCGTAATAAGGAAATTAGTTACGGCGTAACACGTGGGGGCGACTAGTTGCGATTGAAACGAGCCCAGTTATTTGCATCGCGTTCTCTCGTTCTCTCGTTTCGTATTCCCGTCGCGGCGGTCACGTCACCGGAAACGGGGCATTGGTTCAGGAAAAAGTGTCGTTTCTTGCGAAAACGCCGCCGGGACGTATAATTTTCGTGGCATGCGCGTAATCAAGCCTTCCTCCAGCCGCGTTTCAACGATTTTATTCCAAGGACACGCGGCCGATCGTACGCAACCGGTATCGTTGCTCCAAAGGTTACGGGTTGAGTTACTCTGGGAACGTTTCCCTACAGCTGCGTAACGATACCTTGAAAACGATCGCGGAATTAACGCAAGTATTTCTCCCCTTTTGCTTACTTCTCCGTCTGCGGAAGAATTCCAATTGCAGCGCATTTAACTTCGCTCTTCATCATTACAATACGATTTAATCATTTTCATCTTTGCTGTTAGTAATAAGTTCCGCAGAACAAAGTGTTTTTTTTTTTCATTGCATTTCCTATTATCTACTGAAAGTTACGAGTTGCCGCTAAAGCCTCCTTGAAATTCCGTGTTCGTTCCTTAAAATCCAGATCGTTCCTTAAAATCCAGATCGTTTTTGATTCCGGAATAGAATCGCGGAAAGCTATTAAAGCTCGAGCCACTCGCGACGACAGTTGGAAGAAAATTAATGCGCTACGGCCAGGCCCTCCTTTACGTTTCTCGTGTTTTAATGGGGTTTCAACGATACCGGCCGGAAAGTCGATCGACTCGCTTCACGTTCGGTTTCACCACTTTCCCTTCGGTGTTAAATCGAGATCGCCGCTTAAGTGGACTGCGAACGGACGCCCCGGACTTCGCGCCGGTTAACGCCGTTTCTTAATCGCGATTGTTAACGTTAACCAACCAATCGGTCTTTTACTGCGGATTTACTGCCGTTGTTTTCATTCGCGATAATCGACGTTCTGAATGACTTCCGAGAAACGGGACGAGTCATTCGTAGACTCCACCCATTGATTTCTCTAAAAATCAGGCTTTTACGAAACCGATCTTTTTTCACGTGTGTATCAATCATGTAATTGAAATGAATACTTTTTAATAAGTTTCATTGTCAAATATCTCGCGACAGTCACGTGGTTTAAGTTTTTATGAGCCTTTAAATAAAAAAATGACAGGAAGTGCCAAAATCATATTTTAAAATATTATAATTATTCATTAAAAAGTCGAATACTTTCATAAATCTTACTTCTCTCTAAATATTTATTTATTCATTTATTTATTTCTTATAATGAGATGGCTAAATATAATTTTTTCTAAATATTGAACATAGCACTTTGTCACATGTTTTACACTTTTGGCAACTATCTTACGGGTCATACAACCTTGAATGACAATCGTTCGTCTGAATACGCGTCTGCTAAGACATCTGGTTCATCAGGTTCGTCTTCGTTACATAACGCATCGCCGCATTGGCCTTAATTCTGAGCAGGTCTCGAACAAAGTGTGAAACCGCGATTGTGCGAGAAGCGCACTTGCCCGGCCGGAATGTCAATGCCTGACCCGATTTCCTCCGAGTAACGAGCTCGCCGTCGTGATTCGCGCCGATCTCGCGATCATCGATTAAATGAATACTTAAGGACTGTCCAGATTTCCCGTTCTTAGACAATTTTTGAAACGCACGCTTTTAAAGTTTCGCACGACATATTTTTTTCGAAATAGATTTCTACTCCCACAATTAAGAGTAGATAAACGTTATTATTATAATAAATGCAAAATTAGGAACGTTATTTCACTCGTTATTGTTCGAGTCGTTTTCTTCGAGCAAAAGCGAGGCAAGAAGCTCGCGCGCGCGCGGATTACACGCGTCCGTCCGATGGAAGAATTTCTTGCAGCCGTGTTTCGCGAGCCGCCTCCGGCTGACATAAGGAGCGCACGCGTGCACGACGCGGCGCAGGAACGAGACGGAAGAAGAAGAAGAAGAAGAAGCGGAGGCATCGCGTCGCAAGTGAATGAACCCCGGAGGAAAGAACGAGCGCGAGAGGTGTAACACATTCATTTAACCGCGACTCTCCGGGTTTCTCATAAACGACGCGGCGTACACGATGCGATGCGATGCGATGGGATCCTCTGTTCGTCCGTCGTTGCTCGATGAATCAGGCTCCGGCAATTAGCTCTAGGATGCTCGGCGCAAGGAACACGGCTGAATCGGCACGGAAACGTTACCAAGGCCCCGTTAAAAACGCCGACCCAGTTTTTCGTACCGCGGGCTCGTCGCATTTGCATGCTAAATACCGGAAGCGAACGTTACGCGCGCGCGGAAAATATAACCATAACCACTCGGCTTATTATTATCTCCGCACTTGGCCGTAGTTAAAAACCGATCCTCTTTACGCTCCTCGCGTTCTCGCGGTCTCTCGCGA
This sequence comes from Ceratina japonica, assembly GCA_019453355.1. Classification (NCBI taxonomy): domain Eukaryota; kingdom Metazoa; phylum Arthropoda; class Insecta; order Hymenoptera; family Apidae; genus Ceratina; species Ceratina japonica. Next base: position 86,398 of record SMSR01015960.1, on the reverse strand, counting down.
CGCATTGAACGTTAGCGTTAATACAGCGAGAGCCGGGAACAGTGAATTAAATCACGTTCTATTGGATGAAGCGTGTTAGTTTGATCAAAGTCAGCGAACGCGCTTCGCGAGGGGGGAGACTCGGTTGTTCTTGGAATCAATGACATTAGCTGCGAACCCCAGGCCCCTGAAGACCCGTTGCATAATTTTGTTGCAGTTACGATAATGTAGACTCGCCTAATTGTGCCAGGCACCTAAACGGACACGGTTCGCCGCCGGCAACGAATTCGTCGCAGCGCGATCTTCATGGGAACTCAGGCGGCGGCGGCGGTGGCGGCGGTGGAGGCGCGACCTCGCCTTACAACCACAATTATTCCGGGGACGGGAGCGGATACCAATACGGGAGATTCGACGCGAGCGCGCTTCACATCGCACATGCCCTTAAGCAGACGGAGCTTCAGAAGGGCTACAGCAAGGCACGCGAGAAGCCCATCGATTATTATCTGGTGAGTCATTCGCGTATAGCAGTGAATCCGGTGAAATCATTCGTCACGGTCACCGCCATATTAGGCGGCGGGCCTGCCCTCCTATTTCGAAGCGGTCTTCGCCGCGTAATTACGCGGCTTAATTACCTGCCTCGTCTTACATCGGCGTCGTTTTATTGGTACATTATTATTTCGTTGCACCTCTCGCGCCGCGGGTTCCCTCGCTCTCGAATGGGATCCCCGCGTACGGAGATTGTTCCTGCCTTCCCGCTCGATCGATCACGTTTACTGTGCCTCTCGATTAGCGGNTATTGCGATCTCTAATAGAAGTTTGAAATGTTCCATTTACCGATATAAGGAAATTTTATGTATGCATCAAATTTTGTCAAAATCGGTGGAGGCATTAAAAAGTTCGGAACAATTAATTAAAAATTCTTCAATTCATGTCAATTGTAGGCTAAAAGTCGTGAAAGCCGATTTTCTTAATTTTGAATCTTTTCTACGTTAGCAACATTTCATGTTCCAAATTATTGTTAGAGATCTCAATAAAAAAATTCATAAACTTCTACTTTTTCTTCCTGATTTCGATCAATAAAAATTGT
>SMSR01015960.1:38535-73878 GCA_019453355.1 Ceratina japonica | reverse complement strand
GCCGCCGATGGCGCGGCACGAAGTTTTTCCAGGACCGCGAGCCAATTATCTGTTGGCCGCATTCGTATAAACTAATTAGGGAAGTGTAATTAAAGGAGGAGGCCTCTAATGGGAGTTTAAGAGTCACCTGCTAATTAATTACCCGGCCGAGTGAAATTAATTGACCGGCAGAAATTCGTAAAGGGTCCGTATAAAGTACAGGTGCCCAGTCCACTTCCAAACATCGACGTTTAATGTGTTTACGGTTGATATTAACGTTTTCCAATATTGATTTTCAATGCAGCCACGGCGAGTTGTTTGCGCGGACCTTTGACTCTGCCCATCGGAGAACCATTCACGTTCCCATAATATCAAACGCGCGTTATCAAAAGAATTTTTACTTATTCCCCATTAACTCTCGCAAAACCATCTGTTCACGTTAACGTTTTATTCTTTCAGTCCGTCGTCGGGAACATCGTCGCGTTTCGCGTTCACGCGCCGTGCTCGGGGGCCTTTCTGCTGGACATATTCGCGAACGCGGTCACGCCGAAAGAATACTTAACCGGCGAGCCGATGAAGTTCAAGAGCGTGTGCAAATTCAAGATCGCCTGCGAGGAATTGCAAACGGTGATGGTACCGTTGCCGGACTGCGCTAGCGGCGAATGGGGCCCGACCAAAGCCACCAGACTGTTCGGTCTCATACCGATAACGCATCAGGTACAATTTCACCGACCATTTCAACAAATCTGTCTTGTCCTATTTTTTCTAATTCCCACCGTTAACGATGTAGGAGGCACTCGTGTTCGCCGGACGGGAGCTGGAGATCCAATTCCGGATGTCGAGACCGCTCACGGATTTCATGGCGACGCTGCACAAAAATGGCATCGAGGAGAAACGGCTCTCGAAGTACGTAACGCACTCGATCGCCGACGACGACGTGGTCACTTTCTCGATCAGCTTCCCCGAAGAGGGCCAGTACGGGCTCGACATTTACACGAGGGAGTCGACCAGCCCGGCGAACGTGCCGCACGACATCACCGGCGAGAAGCACTTGCTCACGCATTGCTGCAAATATCTGATCAACTCCAGCAAAAGGAATTAACATCGGTTTCGGTGTTTAAATCGAAGTACACGGAACGATTGCGCTGAGCGATTCTGGACTAAAGGTGCTGCAAGCTCTCTTACCATCGTGTTTCTTCCGACTATCCTCTTTCCTGTTGCGGAGAGGACTCCGAGCGACGCGTACAAATTAATCGAGATTAGTCTTTGCTTGCCAATAAGAGCTAATTAAGGCGGAGGAACGCGATGGTGGCGAGGGACGCGGAATGGAAAGTACAAGTCCGGTTCCCAAGACTGTACGCCGAGCGGTGCGAGGAACTAACGAAAGTCGCGAAGAGCAAGAGCAACCCCGAGCCGACGCGCTACCTCTACGTTCTTCGTTAGATTGTAATAACGATAAGTTTATTGTTCGAGGATGAACATCGAGTTAGGGAAAGAACGTTCGCCTTAACTCCGTTTTCATGCGTCGCGCATTAGTGGTAACGAGCGTGGCCCGTTCTAATGGGATCCTCAATCAGCCGATTTTTCCACGACAACCGCTGTCCCGCGAGAAAGTTGGTAATTACAAGCTAACCGGCGCCGGAGAACGGCCGCGCTCCCGAACGGATTGATCAAACTTTCACGTTTCGGCCGCGAAGCATTAATTCCAATTATCTCCGGCCAGTTTTAATTCAATCGCGGGAAATCGCGTTTCGTCCCGCGCGCCCGCCCATTCGGAACAGTCGACGATTTCGTTGCGCGCGAGGGGCTCTCGTTCTCGCGTAGTCGAATTATGCGCGCGATCGCTCCGACGCGCGAATCGAATTATTATTAAATAGATTCCACCTCGGAGACGCCCGATTTCTCGGATGCTCCGCGCCGCACTTTTCCGCCGGCGCTGTTATACGAAGTGTTTCGCAGGTTGTTGCGAACAATCGTCGTCGCCGCGGAACGGACGGGCACAGTTACATACTTTAATTATTGTTATTAGAGAAACCCGCTGGTTGCGAACGGAATTCCAATCTAGTGATTACGCAGGTCTCGTCGGGGGATTTCGAGTCCTCTTAAAATCATTAAATTTTGCGGCCACGGCGGTTTTCGAAGTTCAGGTGCTATACGTTACTCTGTCAGGATTAGCTGCCCGACTCTAGTTACTTCGCGTTTACGCGCGTTAAAGCGTTCAAACTTTCCGCACGGAAAAGTTCCACGGACGAAGCTATAATGTAATTGTTAATTTTTGTAATATTAATACTTCCACCACCCCCTCGCCCCTCCCGTCCCCCGCGTCGTTATGATGAAATTGTAACGGCGCTTAGGTAAAAAGAGTCCGCGCGATTCGGCGTTCCCGTTACCGGTGAAATAAAGTATAACTCGAGCTTAATATCCCTCCTCAATGTTTCTGTCTAACGAGCATGTAAATTAATTTTTATACATACTACAGATACGTAATAAAGACTCGTGTTCTTGTAAGAAAGAGCAGTTAATTAAAAATAATTTGCTGCGTACTCTCTAAAAGCGGGCACTTGAAGTTTTACTTATTCGAGTGGGAAACCGCTGCTTTTCAACGATTTCGGGTATTCTGAAGGACGGGAACCGAAGCTACCTGCCCGGTGAGTGTGTTTACTTATTTATGCGAAATTTCAAAGTAGATTGAAAGAAATTAAGGGGTTAGGTCAATCTAGAGGCAAAAAAATTACGCATATTTTGTGATTCTTTTTCAGCGAGACCGTGAAATAAATCGGAATTATAAAGTAGGGTTTTTAATATACACGTAATTGATTATACGTCTTTTAACCATGTCAAATAAGAGAGTCTCACTGGCACGGCACTATTTTTTATTTATGACATCCTGAAATGCATCCGTCGAAGGGAAGTTGAACTGCACGCTTTTCCCCTATTTTCTAATCTCAGTGATCTCACGCATTCCGCGGACGCGCAACTACTTAAAACCCGGCCCTAACTGAAATTCCACTCGTAACCGGTCGCGTTACGGGTGTTCTCTCATAATTGTAAAAAGTTTTACGGCCGGTGCGTTTATTAAAGTCCGTATTCGAGCGGTATGCGCATAACCGAGCAGAATCGGCGACGTACTCGGGCCTATACGTGCACGTGTCCGCGCCGCCGGAGTTTTAAAAAATCAATTTCCAACATTTACGAGCAATTAATGGAGTAGAAAGCGGACGGCACGGTTATCGATTTCCCCGATATATATCTGATATTAGGACCGCGTTTGAAAGTTAAAACGGTCGCGTGTGTCGCATAACGGCCGGTACACCGTGCCCTCTCTTTCTCCCTTCCTCGCCCGGTGTATGCAGCGAAATTATACTTTATAAAACACAGTGGGGCCTCCCTCGGTACAACGAAAAACCGAGTGGCCCGGTGCACCATATAGGCTCTCCTCTCTCTCCCTGTCCCTCTCGCGCGTCGCCCGCCTCTGTCCCCGCGTATGGATTTACGATACATATTTATCAGAGCCACGGACGGAGAACGATTTATTCGTCGAACCGTGCGACATGATTGCAGAAAGGGCGATCGATATCGTGAAGAAAATCCGGCTCCGAGCCGGGATTAATTTAAGAAATAAACGAGCCGGCCGGCCCGGGGAAAGTTTCGGTTTTTGAATTTCCGGCAGCCTTTATCCCCGTTATACGGGGTGCTCCATCAAAGAGCACTATCAAGCATAGATGGTTCTCGTTAACCTGTTCACATGAGCATCCGCGAATGGATTCTAGGTAGCCTCGTTTCGCTGCCGATCAAAGATTCATTTGTATGTCGCGTCATTAACCGAACGGATTAATTGAAATTTGTTCAAACGTCATCTCCGGCGATAGCCGTAGAATAAAGAGGACGATTCAATCTCCAGCCACCGGTTAAATCCATAAATAAGATTATTTCCCTGTTCCGTTCAACTTACGGAACCGTTAAATTCTCTCGAGCGTTTCCCGGTATATCTGCGGCCAATTCCTATTCCTGATCCGGATCGCCCGATATCGCCTTCGTCTTATCGTCGAGGACTAATTACCGGGCTCGTCTGTCGGCTTATTATTCGACGCTGCCTTTAAATTGCGATCGTTACAGTTTCAGCGTCCAGGGCTCCCGTATAAACGCGGGCACTGTGGAAAGGAATCGCGAATGGCTTTGGAAGCCGCTAATTAAATACCAGTCGCCGCTGTCCCTTTCGCGGCAACTTCCGGACGCGATGAGAAAAGAAAGTTTTCTTATCCGAAAGAATGATTCTACCATAGTAATTCGAGCCGGGCCAGTTTGTAATTTATAGCGCGTTAAGTGGCCGCATTGTAATTGCAAATCAGGCTATCTACAATTGTCGTTTCTGTTATTGCAAACGGTACCGGAACCAGAAATGGTATGGCTACCGTGAGAAATTCGCTTTCAGATAGAGAAACAGATTTTCTAATGATATGTAAGTTGCAAGAATAGGGAGAGAGTGAAAATAGCGTCGCAGAGGATTTCATAATTTACCATTTATCATGCATTTAATGGTCGTTAGTTATTCATTCTCTACGTTTGTACAATATTACTTGATAGTATGTGTTTTATTTTAAGACGAACGATGGATGTGCGATTCGTCCTCGGTCATGTAAATATTTGACTAACGGCGTCGTATATTACTTTGACAGAATTAACTTGTGAACAAACGCAAACTGAACATGAATATATTATCTTCGCGAAACGCTGAGATTATACAAACATTTTATACATACATATACACGAGTCGAAGATTATTTGTGCTCCGTAACTACATTGGAATAACGTCGACTGTAATATATCGAATCCTCCATCAAGCAGTAATAGTAACTCGCATTAGAACAGCACCTAATGTGTGTACAGTAATACCTAACATCCTCGGTATGACGTCATTGCTAAACGGCCTTCAATTCAGATGTATTTATTAAGGTCGTGTGAACTCTTACGTAAAAGCAATGACAAAGCATCGAAATTTTAGTACCTAGTAACTAGATATTACATTAATAAAACACTGTACAAAATTTTAGAAATATTACGAGCATATTAAAAAAGTTATTACATCTTGAATTCTTGAATAACAGAATTTTGACTNGTAAGTAGATATTACATTAATAAAACACTGTACAAAATTTTAGAAATATTGCGAGCCTATTAAAAAAGTTATTACATCTTGAATTCTTGAATAACAGAATTTTGACTTCATTTAGGAAAATATGAGAGCAGCAATGACAGAATTTTGGAATTTTGTATAATTCTTAATACATGATTTAAGAATATTTTAAAGTTGAAATTTTGTGGACATTATTTAAGATATACGGTAAAATGTATTTCTTGTCTTCTTGTAAAATGATTTCAATCAAATGCACTTCCTTTGACAGTTTTTTTTATACAGCATGTATTAAACTAATCGTTTTAATTTCTTATGAATATTATAAAATATATTGGCACACGTTTTAAAATAACTTTTATAAAATTGAACCAAACAACATGATTACGATGTAATATTGGATGAATATTGGATATAGCTTTTTATTACACGTCAAACTTTTGGTAGCGATCTTACGCGGCTCATACAATCTTAAATTTATTAGAATTATTAAAAGTGTAAAAGGAACTAAATAATAAAAACTGTGAATTGCAGTTTAGTTCTTTCTATCAATATTAATAAACTGTTCCATCCACACGTGTATAATTTATTACACAGACATGCAAGATATGATTAAAACAAACACAAGTTATTGCTCGTAAACATTTATCCCAAATTTACTAATGCAATTATGACTACTTTGACTGCATAGACTCCATAATTTTCATTAACTCGGGACAGTCTCTTATGCGTGACATTGTACGTTCACATGGGCAGAGCTGTTAGGCTCCATTATACAAACAGATGTAGTTGATTAGTTCAGGCATCTTATATTTCGAACAGACACCGTGTCTCCATTTTTCACTCCGAAACATCCCTTTCGGACAATGGCAAACAAAAAACACAGCGTCTATCTTCCCTCGCGTGTCTACGCTTATTTATCGGCGATTGTTGTCGCAAAGGGATCCAAGGGGTCCCGGGAACTTTTTCTTGCCGCGTTAAAAAAATTCGTCGGCCGTCCGTTATACCGAGCGTCCACTTAAAATACACCCTAGTACGCGGGCGCATTTACGGTATTCATCGCGTTTGTGGCGTAAACGGTATATCGCCTTGGCGAGGAACTATTTTTGTGTCGCTTGGCCACCTTGTCTAATCTGAGCCCGGAGGATCTATAATGCATGCCGAGGGTATTTCCAATCCCGGGCAACCCTCTCCGGGCGCCAGATAGCGAAACACGCCGAGGGGTGGGAACGCGAAGGGCTTCCGAAGGGAAAACCGTAGAGAGGCTCGGAAATATCGGGCATCGAAGTGGCGCGATGTGCTTTCGAGGGTGGCGTGACCGCGGCGGCACTCGGCATGAGTCACGCGCGAAACGATTCTCCCCGCGACGACGGCGACGACGAATACGTCGGGTGTCGGTAGTTCCCCGAGCGGCGGCGTCATTTATTTGTAATACGCGCCCCCGCGATACGCGTCGTTCAGCCCCCCTCGGCTCGTAGACGCAGATAAGAACGCGTTTTCACGGTCGGCCACCGCCTCTACGCGATGATGCATGCCTACGCGGGACGAACTACCCCCGCCCCCGAGGGTGCTCGCGGCTTGTTCTCTCGCTGAAGAAATCGAACGGTGCATTATTTATAGGAGGTGAACGTAATCTCGCTGCTAGATTGCGTTCGATGCTAGATAGTTACGAGCGGGGGATGATAATTGCCAATGGGTGTAGCCGGATTTGCGGAGTATAAAAATGTATTGTGGGCTTGAGAATGTGTATCGTTCGGCGACATGAATTCAGTATGAACAAATAATTTCATGCGTTTTTTCTATGTCGGATTCTAGACGTGGTTTGTAAGAGCATGCTTGACCATTTTAATCTTAAATAGGAGTCCTGACGTATTCATGCCTGGGTGTGTATGTGGGCATCAAAGCTGAGTTAGTTAATAAATAATCGACCCATATGTATACGAGATATTCCGAGCGTTGCCATTGAATCGTAATCAAATATAGATGCAGGTCATGCGAATAAATGCTCGTACTCTAGAAAGACGTTCTTCAAATTCACCGAACGGTGGGAGATATTTCAGAGTTTCACGCGAGCTCGTTGATAAATAAATTAGATGGCCCTTGGTTCGAATATTTTGTATCCCTCGGTTAAAAATAAAATCATAAAGTCCGTGGCCATTCTCAATTCGGCCACGAATCGCAAATCGATTATTGAACTCAGTTTCATATACGTATATGTATATAGNTGTACTCTAGAAAGACGTTCTTCGAATTAACCGAACGGTGGGAGATATTTTAGAGTCTCACGCGAGCTCTTTGATAAATAAATTAGATGGCCCTTGGTTCGAATATTTTGTATCCCTCGGTTAAAAATAAAATCATAAAGTCCGTGGCCATTCTCAACTCGGCCACCAATCGCAAATCGATTATTGAACTCAGTTTCATATACGTATATGTATATAGAACTTCGCTCGGCTAGCAAACAACCGCGGACTTTTCGTTGCTCGTTAACGAATAGGTTTTCAATCGAATAAAAATTTATTTACGTAACGTGCTCGAAGAAATAAATGTTTATTATCCGTTAACCGAGCACGTATACGCGCGTGTATTGGAATTCGCGTTGTATGTTATCCGTATCTTCTATTGTCCGCGCGGTTTCGCGTTACCCCGCTTCCGAATTATTAATCGCCCGTCCAATGCTTCGATTCTTCCAATTACCAGCCGCGAACGTTTTGTCCAAATATTTACACCCTATCGTTGATAACTTCGTTTGAATACCTATTGTCTGAAATATCGTTTCCCGCAGGTGAAAAACTTTTGTTCGCCCCCAGAGGTTTGCATACTGTATAAAGAACTCGCTTCGGCGTAAGAATATAAGAACGAGTAATTCAGCGGCGATAAAAAGTTTGCCGTCCATAAATATTTATTCGCAATTATCCGAACGGATAATTCCCGGCCAAATCGGGAATCAGGTGAGAGGAATATATTTCAGTCGCAATCCGAAAAAAGTAATCCACTTTTGCAATTATCGTTGCACTTACCGTACAAGCATTTTCAGTTAGAGGATCCGGCGGACTTCCAGCTCAAGTTTATTCGTATTCCCGATGTTCCCTCGATACGCGAGCGAAGTTCCGCCGATGAAGAGCGCACGGGATGGATATAAATTTACGCGAATGACACAGTGGCGGGTCGTTAGTCCCGCGGAATCCAAGCCTCGCAAACTTCGCAAGTCTTTCTCCCTTGCATCGCCCCGGAGTCTCCTATTTATCGTTCGGCGAAGCTTTCGACCGCCCGCGGTGAACGAGGGGCAAGAACGGGTGTTTCACCCTTGATACCCATCCGCACACCCCGTTTATCTCCTCCACCGACTCCGCCCCCGGTCGATCTCATCGATCCGCTCGCGGATTCAGACGATCCGAGCCGGCGATAACGCGTCGACGAATTTCCTCGGCCCCGATGAAACACCTTGGCACAGAGACCGTTTCCCGGCCGCGATCGCGGCGAGAAAAAGCGGTGGCCGCGATCGAACCGCAAGATTGCACCCACCCGGAGGAAGCGTGCGTGCCTGGAGACCGCGCGGACCTTTCCTCGCTTCCTTTCACCGCGGTTCCTCTCCCCGTGATGAGAACAGATGCTGCCGGATTTCAGCGATCGCCGCTGATAACGCGGCCAAGGAAGGCAGGAAATAGAAAACACGGGAGAAAAGGACTCGGCCCGCCTTTTGTGTGNCCCGTCCATAAATATTTATTCGCAATTATCCGAACGGATAATTCCCGGCCAAATCGGGAATCAGGTGAGAGGAATATATTTCAGTCGCAATTCGAAAAAAGTAATCCACTTCTGCAATTATCGTTGCACTTACCGTACAAGCATTTTCAGTTAGAGGATCCGGCGGACTTCCAGCTCAAGTTTATTTGTATTCCCGATATTCCCTCGATACGCGAGCGAAGTTCCGCCGATGAAGAGCGCACGGGATGGACATAAATTTACGCGAATGACACAGTGGCGGGTCGTTAGTCCCGCGGAATCCAAGCCTCGCAAACTTCGCAAGTCTTTCTCCCTTGCATCGCCTCGGAGTCTCCTATTTATCGTTCGGCGAAGCTTTCGACCGCCCGCGGTGAACGAGGGGCAAGAACGGGTGTTTCACCCTTGATACCCATCCGCACACCCCGTTTATCTCCTCCACCGACTCCGCCCCCGGTCGATCTCATCGATCCGCTCGCGGATTCAGACGATCCGAGCCGGCGATAACGCGTCGACGAATTTCCTCGGCCCCGATGAAACACCTTGGCACAGAGACCGTTTCCCGGCCGCGATCGCGGCGAGAAAAAGCGGTGGCCGCGATCGAACCGCAAGATTGCACCCACCCGGAGGAAGCGTGCGTGCCTGGAGACCGCGCGGACCTTTCCTCGCTTCCTTTCACCGCGGTTCCTCTCCCCGTGATGAGAACAGATGCTGCCGGATTTCAGCGATCGCCGCTGATAACGCGGCCAAGGAAGGCAGGAAATAGAAAACACGGGAGAAAAGGACTCGGCCCGCCTTTTGTGTGGGAAAGCAGATGCGCTCCGAGAGAGGCTACAGCGATTATAGGAGGTTTATAGCCTGGACCCGGCGGCGGCGCGCGGGTTCGTTTCTTTCACCTCGTTCCGTCTGGCTTCGATTTTTAATTGGTAGTTCTTTTTGCCGGGTGTCCCGGTTAATGAGAAGGTAAACCCTGAAGGATGATTATTTCTGATCTTATTAAAATTGATTCCACCCTTGTGAAAGTCAGGTAGCTACAAAGCCGAGCGCTGCTGCTACCATTCCGTTCCCTGTCTGCCCAGGCTTTCCTCGCCGCGAACCCACGGCTAGCATTTTAAACCTGTAAGCACTGCTAATTACGACGCTATGAGAAATAGCAGGATGATGTCAAGGGGGATTACTTTTAAAATGGGCGTCGTTGAAATGATTAAATTAATGGACCCGCTCGAAGCGTCGCCGCGGCGGGTTTGAAAAATTCTAAGGCGTTGCCGGGGCCTCGGTGTACGAGTACTCGGACGGAGTCCATTTGGCTCGTCGTCACGGTCGCATTATGCAAAAACGAATCTTATTTTCCGCCTAATAGCGGGAGCCGCGCGGGGAAAGCCGCCACGCCTTCCTGGTCACCGTTATGGCGATATAATGTACAGAGGCGAACCGAGACTTTTTTATGGCGGTGCGTGCGAAATTTATGTGCAATATGTGGCGCATCGTTTCGACGAAGTAGCGGAACCGAGGAGGGAGCGAGAGGGGAAAAAAAAAGCGGAGGAGAAGGAAACCTGGGGGCCGAGTCACGGAACACAGGCGCGCATAATGTCGACGACAGGGACGTTCGCGAAAAAAACGACTGAAATATTACAACTGTCGAGATTTATGCGGCGGTAAATACGTTCGCAGGCGCGCTGTATTTAATTGGATCTCTCGCTCTCGTTCCCTTCCTTGGACACCCCCGGTCCGCCGCCCCCGCGCGACCGATACGCCGAATATTTCAAACGTCCCTCGATCGCCTCGCGAATTTCCATAAGCGTCGGTGTTTGTCGTGGCGGAGTCTTGGCGGAACTGCTCGCATTGTATCGGGACTTCGCTCGTCCGCGGAAGGTCAACAATCTGCATCGTTAAAAAGGCTCGAAATGGGAAAATTTCTGTTCGTTCGGGGACGCTCGCAGCGAGTTTGTTAAGGGCCGCCGACCGGTTATTCTGAGAGATGTTTGCGGTGGCCGCGGATGAATGAACGTCTCGTCGGCGCTTTGCAAACTCTTACGACGGATATACTTACGTACTACTAACTAGGCGGTGGAAGTTATCGGGAACTATTTCCAATCTCGCGATTGTTAAACGCCGTTCGCGGGGGGCTTTCCGAAAATCTTTATTCACGATCGGCAACTTTCCTCCCGACGTCGCCGCTGCGTAAAGTTTCGCTAGGCTGCTGATACACCTCGGAATTCCGCGAGGCATTTTCGAACTTCGTTAAACATAAAACAGACCGCAGGTAATTCGCAACTCCGCGCAACTTCGTTGCGAATGCTCGCGAATGATGCATCGCCGCTGCATGCAGTTCATTTACTCCGAGGCGCTGCTGGCCCGACCTTATTGATCTCACAGATTCGCGAACGGCCGAATTACCATTTTTAAACGTCCGCGCCCCGCGCCCGGTTAAGTATACTGAAAGCTTCGCAGCAAAGTTGACCAAAGCAAATGTTTGAGGCGGGAAACGGATAGGGGCCACGGCTTTGAAAAACCAGTCTCGCCTGTTCGTACACGTAAGAGTTCCCTCGTAAAATCCGTTTTCGCCGAACGCCGACAGCCTCGTTGTCGCAATGGCGTGTGCATCGAGACGATGTTTCCTATTCCCCTCGTGCAACGATATCCCATAAGTTAAACGCAAAAAGCTACACGCAACCGATGACGCTATCACGAAACGTTCTTATGCAAGTCCGCTAACAGGAGTACATCGTTTTCGCAGGAATTCGTCTGGAATGCAAAGCGATTTGGGGGATAGTTAGCTGATTGTACTTAATGAAGCGACAGGGTCAACGAATTCTGCTTGAAGCTATGGAAATAGAGTCTGATTTAAGATTGCATGAGCTGTAAGATCTCTGCCAAAAGTATAATACGTGTAATAATATAAATAAAAAGCTTTGTTTAATGTTTGAGGCGATGAGCTTTTTGAAAAAATGATAATTAGGGGAGTAAGGTTTATAAAATTGTTCGACCTATTTATCGTGGTCATAAGGAATTTTTAACACATTTCTAATATTCTAATACGTAGTTTTGACATTTCTTTATTGGACTGTACGTGACTTACAAATTCCTACATTATCAACATGTCATATAATTTTTACTTTTGCAGGCTTTTTATTTTATATCTTAACCAAAATTCTCGAAATTGATACTATTTAAACTTTAAAATATTCTTGAATCATGTATTAAGTATTATACAAAATTACAAAATTCTGCCANCGAAGCTATGGAAATAGAGTCCGATTTAAGATTGCATGAGCTGTAAGATCTCTGCTAAAAGTATAATACGTGTAATAATATAAATAAAAAGCTTTGTTTAATATTTGAGGCGATGAGCTTTTTGAAAAAATGATAATTAGGGGAGTAAGGTTTATAAAATTGTTCGACCTATTTATGGTGGTCATAAGGAATTTTTAACACATTTCTAATATTCTAATACATAGTTTTGACATTTCTTTATTGGACTGTATGTGACTTACAAATTTCTACATTATCAACATGTCATATAATTTTTACTTTTGCAGGCTTTTTATTTTATATCTTAACCAAAATTCTCGAAATTGATACTATTTAAACTTTAAAATATTCTTGAATCATGTATTAAGAATTATACAAAATTACAAAATTCTGTCATTGTTGTATTCATATTAGGTTGGGGAAAAAGAAATCCATTATTTTTACGTGATCTTGAAGATTTTATCGAGCTTCTTATTGAATCCAGTTTTGTGCAAATAATTTAAAACTGTTTTATGGTTGAAGTTCGATTATTTCTGATTTTATCGATTCTTTTTTATAAATGAAATAAAAATTTTGTCATTCGATATAAGAATTCTACATGTAATAACTTTTTTAATAAGCTAGCTAAATTTCGGAAATTTTATCCTGTTTTATTAAGGTAATATCTAATAACTGTTAAAATTTCAATGCTTCGTCATTGTCTTTATGAAAGGATTTATACAACCTTAAACGGGGCAGCCGTATTTTAAAATCATTCCATCCATTATCCAAATAATTAGCTTCCTCACGGTCTTCCTTTCATTCAGCGCTCCGTTTAAGCATCGTCACTATTGGCGTTATAAATCGGTGCTGTTTAATCTTAGCAGCTTTCAATTAGCCGGTCAATCGATTAAAAAGTAGGCCGAGGGTGCCTGAAATATTTAAGCACCTGAACAGCAATCTATCCTCTTTCCAATGAATAAGAATTTTAGAAAAACATGTCCCTCGGTTTTACATTTCCTGAAACAATTGTCTGAACTCGTTGTCGTCACGTAACGTTGAGCATCGTATGTGAGAAGCGAGTACAAATTAAAACTGCCGTCTCGTTAATTTGGATACGAGCTCGGCGACGCCCGATAAAAGCGGGACGCGGACACTTTTTTCCTTTCAATAATCCCCGAAGCGGCCGATCGAGAGATCGTAACGGCACTGTCGGATAATCAAAAGTGCATTACTCTGTAAGCGACCGTACGTAGGAAAAGATTCATTTCCGTTGGCTCTTCGTGCCATTATATCGGCGTAGGAAGAGTTTCACCGTGTCCGCGTTCGTCCCTCTCTCTCTCTCTCTCTCCCTCTTTCTCTCTCTGTCCCTCTGTCCCTATCCACCACCCTCTCTGATACGTCCCTTCCTGCGAAGCGATTCCGAGCACTGGGATTGCGGGTCAGCTGTCATTTCCCAGGCAGAACAAACACCCGTGGCGGCCGTCATGACCTCCCCTAAACCCATTCACCGATGGTTAATTTCGGGACCCGTGGAATATTTACTTGGTTACTATTTGCTGATTTATTTGCGATCGTATCTGCGAGCCCGGCGGTCGCCCCGTCATGATCGGTAAATCGTTAATCGGCGTCGATGGACGCGTCCCAACCCTAAAGGTGCGTTTAAATCGGCGCAGAACGTCGGACGAGGACGGGTACAATAATTCATTTAATACGGACAACTAAATCTGTTTATATTGAATTAAATGCTCGGAAGATAAAACAAGCGCGTTCCGCGAACATTTGTAGGGGATTCGAGCGCGGGACGCGTTTCCAGTCGGCGAGCAGTGCACTCGAATTTACATCCGCCTGTTTAGTTTAAACGCACCTTAACCGGTGACCCACGAACGAGCACCGACCCCTCTCTTATGCCGGCTGATTGATATTTTCGCTGCCGGCGGTCGTGTTGTCGCGAAACACTGGGCGGGTTCTCTTTTTAATATGCAAATGAAGGGTGCTTCCGGTTTTGATGGACACGCTTCGGTATACGAGGCGGCCTACGGAAGCGTGGCCTCGCGGGATCGAAGGCATTTGACGTACACGGAAGTAGGCGAGCTGCGAGTCCATCCAGGTATAAATAACTTGTAAACGTGGTTTACTTTAACCACATATTTTCCTTTTAATAATTCAAATTCTTCCGTCTCATTTTCCCAACNTATCCAGGTATAAATAACTTGTAAACGTGGTTTACTTTAATCACATATTTTCCTTTTAATAATCCAAGTTCTTCCGTCTCATTTTCCCAACAATTATGCACTTTGGGAACAAGTTCTATTTTGCGGACATTTTTGATGAAGTATTTTTGGCAAAAGACTTTACAAAAATTGCGTGGTATAAAATTAAATTAGTTACACACGTAATTGATTCATTATTATATTATGTTTTATACATGTTTCCATAATTTCTGTAAAACATTTTTGCCAATTCTTTACTGAATTGAAATACCTCGCAAACCGGAGGGCAAAAACTATATCGTAAGACAATCGGGCCCGCGGCTTGTTTTGAACAAATCCTGTTTCTTTGGGGAAAGGATAAACTAAATGTCGAACAAAGAGATTCCTCGAATTTCGTCGGGGATGAATCATTCAGTGGCTGACTCTAACAAAGTCTTGTACCGAGCGTACGTGCCCTGAAATCGAATGCGGGCGAGCGTATATTTCGATCCTTGCGAAATTCATAAATCCCCCCGAAAAATGAAATCGAAATAGCGAACATAAAATTCACACGGGAATGAAATATCGCCTCGCAGAAATTAGTTCCGGGGAATTGTAAACACGGGGAAGAAACGAACGATTCCTCGTCGGCCGCGCGGAAGTGGACAAATACTTGCATAGTAAAAAACGATAATTGACTCGTCGTGTTTAACATTATATCGCGAGGCCCGAAAATTTGCTTATAATTTTTGCACGGCCGCGGCGAGACGGGTCTCGGGTCGAGTGATCGTTATATAAAATTGTGAAACCGCGGCTCGTCGACGGGGGAGCCGAACGTTTTATTTCGGATTTTATCCGACGATCTTTGTTTATCAAGGGCTTAGCCCGCGCTAGTCGGTTTTTCACGTGCGTCGAATAAAGTACCACAGAAATGCATGGGTTGTGCGCATAAATATCGTATTCGACCGGACTCAGAAGTGTTTAACCGATTACCCTCCTATGTTGTACGTGAAATTTATCTCGAATTCCGTGCGTCCGACCGTTTTTACTAAGCGATGGCTGACCGGTTTCTAAAAAGCGGAACTTCTCTTCTTTCGCGGCCGCATACCGCGCCGAGTTTAATTCGTATGTGCCCTGGATATCATAGCAATTCAACAATGAAACACAGACTATGGGGGAAAAAATTATTTTTGATGGTGTATAAATTCATTGAAAATAATATGGACAGAATGGAACTGTGAGTAACAAGTCGTTTCTTTCCTCTGCTCTTTGTTGTGACGTCAGCTCACGAGTCTCACTGTAAATCGGGTATCAAGTATTTAGACGAGATCGTTCGTTCGGTTTTCAGCTACAGAGGGATAAGAGCGTGATAATCTGATTATAAAGTATAACGGAAAGGGTATTGAAGTTTCCATAATCCCTTTGGCTACACCGTGTCATTAAGAATAAAGAAATCGAGACCAGCTCCTTAAGACGTTTTATGATTTCAAGTCCTACGGTCGTAAATTTTATTCCGTAGTTTTTATTATTTTTTAGTAGTTATTATAAGTATTAATCTTTCAGTCGTTCGTATAGAATCTATTATGTATAATGGATAAGGTCCCATTGATTTCTCAAAGGAATAGTTACGTGCAATATAAATATCGACGATTCGTCGTATGGTTCGAACGGCGAGGATAAAGAGATGACATAATCCCATTACGAAATAACGGAAGGCGCGAGAGCTCGTCTAATCCCGTTGGTTACACGCCAGGATAAAGAGAGGCCGACGAGGCAACTCGGATGAACAAGCCAAAACTGCGTTGGCGTTTAAAGTCACATGCATGGTGATTCAAACCAGAGAATGAGACACGTCCGATTATCCTTTAACGGAAATGTCTATTATAATATCAGAAAGGCTACTGAAACGCGATATGAAAAATTGAACACGAAAAAGGAAATTGTTAACACCAGATTTACGTCAATTTGACAGGTTTCCGATTTTATGCTTAAAAATTCTGAACGTGCAAATGTTAGACGTGACATATTGGTTTTTTATGATGTAATGCAGCAAGTATATATTTCTATTTGTTTTTTCTGGAACAGCTATATGTTTTACGAAATCGATGAATTATTGCGAAATAACAAAAATTAAATAGAAATGAATAAGCCTTATCCAAAACGTNCAAAGGAATAGTTACGTGCAATATAAATATCGACGATTCGTCGTATGGTTCGAACGGCGAGGATAAAGAGATGACATAATCCCATTACGAAATAACGGAAGGCGCGAGAGCTCGTCTAATCCCGTTGGTTACACGCCAGGATAAAGAGAGGCCGACGAGGCAACTCGGATGAACAAGCCAAAACTGCGTTGGCGTTTAAAGTCACATGCATGGTGATTCAAACCAGAGAATGAGACACGTCCGATTATCCTTTAACGGAAATGTCTATTATAATATCAGAAAGGCTACTGAAACGCGATATGAAAAATTGANCGTTTAATCTTAGCAGCTTTCAATTAGCCGGTCAATCGATTAAAAAGTAGGCCGAGGGTGGCTGAAATATTTAAGCACCTGAACAGCAATCTATCCTCTTTCCAATGAATAAGAATTTTAGAAAAACATGTCCCTCGGATTTACATTTCCTGAAACAATTGTCTGAACTCGTTGTCGTCACGTAACGTTNAACACGAAAAAGGAAATTGTTAACACCAGATTTACGTCAATTTGACAAGTTTCCGATTTTATGCTTAAAAATTCTGAACGTGCAAATGTTAGACGTGACATATTGGTTTTTTATGATATAATGCAGCAAGTATATATTTCTATTTGTTTTTTCTGGAACAGCTATATTTTTTACGAAATCGATGAATTATTGCGAAATAACAAAAATTAAATAGAAATGAATAAGCCTTATCCAAAACGTATCCAAAAAGATATATTTTTTACTTTCATATTTTGCCTATCTAAGGGATATTATGAGAAAGTCTCAAAAATATGAAATTGATAAAAAGAATAACCAATATAAACGAAGACTATTCTTGATCGGATTTTGATAAGTATAAATGAATTATGCGAAAGCGAAGAAAAATCTAACAATATCAACGAAACTGAAGATTCTGACGTAGGAATGAAAATTATCGCAATTCATGAAAATCTATAAATTTTATTAGGTTGTCTCGAAAGTTCGTGCCGAGTTTTGGTAGCTGGCATTAAAACAGATGTTTGTCAGAATTACTAAAAACCAATTAAATGTTATTCTAACAAGTGAGATTCCAAGTATAAATGTGTATAAAAATTAAACCATTATCATATTCCAAGTATAAATGTGTATCAAAATTAAAATGCGCTTTAAATTTTCCATAAAAATCGGTACGAACTTTCCGGACAACCCATACATAAATAATTTACAAAAAAAATTTCATTTTAATATATCCGGCAGAAAGACAGATTTTATTAAAAAAAAGGGTATACAGTCAATGTCCATAAATCAGGTGTTAATATATGANCTAACAAGTGAGATTCCAAGTATAAATGTGTATAAAAATTAAACCATTATCATATTCCAAGTATAAATGTGTATCAAAATTAAAATGCGCTTTAAATTTTCCATAAAAATCGGTACGAACTTTCCGGACAACCCATACATAAATAATTTACAAAAAAAATTTCATTTTAATATATCCGGCAGAAAGACAGATTTTATTAAAAAAAAGGGTATACAGTCAATGTCCATAAATCAGGTGTTAATATATGAAAGGCTGCCTCCGCCTGTTTCATCCTTCGACTCTGTCAAATTGGGAATTCGACGTTTATTGAAAGCTTGAATCTTCTCTCGGCCTCCGTATCGGGATAATCCGCGTCCCATTGTGTATTACAACGCGACGCGCTCGACGCGTTTTATTAACGCCGCGAGGGGAGGGGGCGCGTGAATAAATTAGGCAGTCCGAAAATGAAACAAGCCCCGCGATAACCTTTCGCTCGGTAAATAACGAGAATATTTACGACCGCCGGAAGGCGGATGCGAACAAAATTTCGAATGTCCTTAAACAGGTTTGGAAACGCCGTNGCGTGAATAAATTAGGCAGTCCGAAAATGAAACAAGCCCCGCGATAACCTTTCGCTCGGTGAATAACGAGAATATTTACGATCGCCGGAAGGCGGATGCGAACAAAATTTCGAATGTCCTTAAACAGGTTTGGAAACGCCGTCAGATCATCGTCGGCGATAAAAACGGCGTCGTTCAACGGCGACGGTGATCAACCGAGCCTGTCGGCCGGTCGTTTCGGGCACGGCGCGCCGCCGCCGCCGTGTCTCCACATGGAAACACGGTGAATAGTTTGATTTGCGCCGGAAACCGGTTTTTATCGAGCCATCCTCCTTCTGTTCGCCTCCTCGTCCTTTTTGCCCGGCTGTTAGTACGTATATACAGTCGTACCGCGAGCGATGCTTTTCGCACGATTGATTTCGGGCGGACGCGCGGCCGACGCGACGGCTCTTCAACTTTGACGCGTACCCGCGTCCGATAATTAACCGTTTCTGTCTCTCCCATGCCCGATCCGATTCGTATCGGGCCGCTTTTTCGCCGCCGTCCCGATATAAAATAGTGGGTGTCCCGTTCGAGCGTCGAATGGGATATCCGACTCTGTTTTCTTGCCGATCGGGGACCGAACCTGGAATCCCGAACGCGTCGATCCGTGGACCCGCGCTTGTCGCAAAAACCGATATACCGTTTCCTCAAACCTTTTAGCGGTAGCAAAATGTCTCGCGTTCAAACAATCCAGAGATAATTCGCGTTATTTAGAGCCAACAGGTATTAAAAGAGTAATGGTCCTCTTTTTGCTATTCGTAATCCATTGGAAAAACAAACGGTACAGATCGGTTCGTAACGCTGCGCAATTCACAGAGACAAGAGCGATATTCGGTTGCATTAAAAAGTGCAAGCCCGTCGTTAATAACAATGTGCACGCGTGATTAACGAATATCGCAATTAAGGGCGAGCGCGCGCGCGCGCGACCGTACGAGCGGTAAGAGCCGGTCGTATTTATTTCCGAGCCGCGGGTTGATGAAGTGAAACGCGTCGAGAAATCCGCGCCGGTTATTATCGCCGGGATTGTACGTTACTTTAGTTAACTGCCATAAATTTTTTTTTTTTTCCCGCCCCGTGCAAAAACCGCGTCCGCCTTTTATTTCAAATTACCGTGTCTAATGCCGTCTCAACGATTTTACCAGGCGATCAATCACCTCCCCGCTCTCCGTCCCAATTTGTAACCGAGCATTCCCATATACTCAACGGTTATTCGGACTGACCATAAGTCATCGTGAAATGAAGAAATTTAAATTTATCAATCCGTATGTCCATTGTGGCCATAAATCCGTGGGACGTCCGAATCTGTTTATCAAACGGGCTCCGGTCGTTGCGGCGTGTAACTACGATAAGATGAAATCCAGTGGAACGGCCAGTTAATTTTTTCCGGCCACTTTGCTACCGGCTTAAGTAACAAGCTCTTTCGGTAACCATAGAACCTTCGTCACAGAAACGACTCCGCCGTCCGCAGCGTGTATATAGGCGCACTATGGGTGCCCCGGGCCCCTTGGGTGGGCCCACAGATGCGTGAAGAGAAGAAAGGGCCGGGAAAACGTTCTGCGACGCACAACAAACCCCGCGTCTGTTGTGTACGGGCCCTGGCCACCAAGCCGTCGCCCGGACATTTTCTAACAGCGAATAAATATTTCCGCTGGTTCAGGATCGATGCGTTGTATAACTGTTTACGACATCCCATTTTGTAAACGCCTGGTGAAATCGCCATAGAGATGAAATCGCTCGAACGCGGCTTTCAGTAGGGCAGAGTCAACGTTGACAGAGAAATATAAAAAGAGTCAATTGTTTTGTTTGTAGCTAAAGAAAATGAAGAAAATTCTTATATCGTCGAATGTGGTTCAGCTAATCTATTTTTAAGTATGTGATAAATAATTTATATGTTTTCTACTTGGTCAGGAATACTTATCGACGTGGTTTGAATTAGGAAAACTATTTTAAGAACTTGATAAACGATGTGTTACAAATATTGTAAGATTAGATTGCAAGAATAGGAAGATTGAAGTTCACATCTTTCGGGGGATGATGTTTCCTTCTGACTGAAAGACGGTAGTTACTGTATAATGGATTCTCTTAGTGTTTCGCAGTAGCTATAAATTTTAACTCTCTCAAGTGTAAACAATGCCCTTTCTTGCCGCGGTTCGAAAGTTTCGCCAACATCGCAGGTAGCTCGGCGGGTAGGTAGGTAGCTGGTCCTGGGTTCTAGGATGACGCTGACACTCAATACCGTCTTCGAAATCTTCCAGCGACACGGTGGCCTTGAAAGGTTGAAATATTGAAAACGGCAGCTACTTACACAAACGACGCGCCGTGCCGTTCCTAGCCGCTGCTCTGCAGAGACGCCCAGGCAATGATCTCGCGCGACCGTTTCGGTATTCCCTTTTTCCTCGCGTTCTTCCGAAATTCTCTTTCATGAAAGTATCACGACATCGTCGCGAGAGCTGCGACTACGATAGAAAAACGCCGCGGTGGTGCACGGCGCGACTCTACGTTCTCCATAAAATATAGTGCTACATCCGATAGTGTCAGCCGCCCCTTTGAAGTCGCAATAATCGAGCCTCAAACCTTTATCGATCGACGATATTCATGATACGCTTCCTACACGGTTCGAAACAATTATTGTAACACACATACTATACTGCGCTGTGAAATTGATGAAACTTTCGAGATACAATCGTTTTCAAATCATCACAATCGATCTACGACAAGCTAGCCCACGTAGATATTACTCTCCCAAAAAAAAACAGCAATCAAGTACATAAAAAAATCAATTAGTCTACAGAAAATAACTTGAGTTTGTCCTTTTCTCATATTTAGAACATTTTTTTATTACAGAGAGATTAAATAGTACTAATCCAAGAATTCAGGTGTTACCTACTGTTCTTTTATTAATCATGTTCGGTCTACAAAAAATAACTTCACTTTGTCCATCTGTCATATTGAGAATATTTTTTTACATCAAGAAGTACGAGCCAAAGGATTCTGGCGTTACCAACTGTTCTTTTATTAACGTAAATGAAGATGATCCTCATTATCCTTTACCCTCGATTGGGGGTTTCGTTTCACACGTAGATTTCTCCGAAACTCGTTTCGCCTAGACATCTCGGTTTCAGCTGAGCTGTTCCAGGTACAGCGGGAGGTTGTCTAATAGTCAACCGTTTCCGGGACATTACCGAGCCGAACGATTCGTCTCAGACACGGTGATCTCTCGGGACGAGACGTCTCATCGAACAAACGGAAGGGAGAAACATTATTTTCCTCTCCTCACCTCAACTCTTGCGTTCCGCGTTGCTCTCTCTTTTTTTCTTCCCTCCATCTGCTTTTTATCTATTTCAAGGACGTTTCTATCTCGGTGGGGGTGTGCAGTCACAATGGGAACTAAATTCGACCTCCAACCTCAGTTACTTCCAAAGCGTTTTCGAGAGTGGAAACGCTGAACAGCGTAACGAACCGAGGAGAGTTATAAATTAGCGGAGAACCGACTTTCAGCCAGTAACTGATAACAATAGGTTTGTGTATATAGACTACTAGCCTATCTACCGGGCTAAGATATCTATCTGTTGTTGTCTCACTATCGTCCCGCTCGCACGGTTCACTGTTGACTTTTACCCATGCAGCGCGCTGGAATGACAGACGTTTCCGAGAAATCCGATCTCGATCGCTAACCATACATATCTGGAGACTACTGTATTTCGACGTTAAGTTTGAATGAACTCATTCACTGCGAACGTACGCGTATCGGTTGTTTAATGCCCGAGCGACGTTCGATCGCGAGGTCGGAGTTACAAGGCGGCTTCCGAAGTCAACGCGTGCGATGCACCGTGTGTAATATCGTCAGGAGCGAACGGGTCGCGGGAGCGTTGCTCGCTCTCCGATGCTCCCTGGAGTGCACCCGTGGACATCCCGGGCTTCCATTCTCAGGACTCGATCTCGCCCCTCTTTTGGGCAATATTGGAAAAACTCGGCCCGGAGATAGTCGAAGATACGGGTGCATAAAGGAGAAGGAATCTGCCACAATGAGGTAACAATGAATCGTAGCGCACCCCGCTGCCCGTCGAAACCGACTTCTGCGTTTTGTGGGAACCCTATTTATATATTTCCCTAACATACCTGACCCGGCTTGGCCAGAGTTTCTCAGGCTTTCAGCTCTCTCTGCGCGCTGGACCGTGACAAAAATCTGTAATTTACTAGACGGACGCGCGTGGATTGTTATTAACCCCGAAGGGACATCCCTGTAATTAGGTGCTTTTAACAAAAAATTGTCAATGGTATGGCGCTGCGTGGATATTTCTCTACGTCCTTTGTGGCGTTCCTGTATACTTAAAGTTTCGCTTTGCGTTATTATAGTTTCCAAAATTATTTTTAACGTCAGAACTATCAACCCAGTAAAAATGACTGATTTTCGTGGAGGAATGTATAAAAAAATGTCAGTAGTTCTAATGTTGAAACTCAGCGCAATTCTTANTGAGGTAACAATGAATCGTAGCGCACCCCGCTGCCCGTCGAAACCGACTTCTGCGTTTTGTGGGAACCCTATTTATATATTTCCCTAACATACCTGACCCGGCTTGGCCAGAGTTTCTCAGGCTTTCAGCTCTCTCCGCGCGCTGGACCGTGACAAAAATCTGTAATTTACTAGACGGACGCGCGTGGATTGTTATTAACCCCGAAGGGACATCCCTGTAATTAGGTGCTTTTAACAAAAAATTGTCAATGGTATGGCGCTGCGTGGATATTTCTCTACGTCCTTTGTGGCGTTCCTGTATACTTAAAGTTTCGCTTTGCGTTATTATAGTTTCCAAAATTATTTTTAACGTCAGAACTATCAACCCAGTAAAAATGACTGATTTTCGTGGAGGAATGTATAAAAAAATGTCAGTAGTTCTAATGTTGAAACTCAGCGCAATTCTTAA
This sequence comes from Ceratina japonica, assembly GCA_019453355.1. NCBI lineage: Eukaryota > Metazoa > Arthropoda > Insecta > Hymenoptera > Apidae > Ceratina > Ceratina japonica. Next base: position 50,629 of record SMSR01015960.1, on the reverse strand, counting down.
TTTCCATATACTTATCATTGAGAATTAATATTTACAGATTTAAATCTCTCAATACTGTAATTTTTGTTTTATCAAATTGTTTTCAATTTGAAACTATCGAATGGAGGAAATTGTCCATTCTGTCCTTGAAACGGGATACGTCGAGGATCGTGTAAATGAATTCTCGGAGGCCTTGGGACGGGATGAGCATCGCTGGGCCCGTCTCTTAAAAGGCACAATATGGAATAATGGGATTACATAAACAACGGCAACAAGCTATTGTGGACGGAGGGTACAGAATAAACGTAGGTAGACAGTCAGTGTCGCGGAGGTGGGAAGGTGCAGTTGGCCAGGCGAGCGAGACATTTGCCAGATTGCGTTCGGTATCGAGGCCCGATACTTCGTGGATTCCGGACAATAAAACGACCGCACAGCCTAACCGCCAGCACGCCAACGACATTCGGGGCGTCTTCGTCACCTACCCTTCGCCAAGCGGTTTCATTCAAGTATAGCGACACACACCGGCTTCCTATAGGGGCGCCACCACCACCGTTTGGTAGCTACCCCACAAGGGAATTCCACGGTTAGACGCGTCCTCTCTCGCTTCACCCCAACCTGGACGGCCGGTGCATTGTCAAAATATTGGCGTCGATCGGATCGACCGGTCCTTTATGCGTCGCCTCATGCCCCGAGCTGACTTTTCCAAAGCCGCGCCCCCCCCCATTTTCCTCAAAGAGACTTTTACTCCCAGACACGCTCGCGTCCGTGAACCTACACGCGACCACCGTGCGCGCGCGCGCGTGTTAGCGGTTCTTCTTCCTCTTTTTCTTGCGGTACATAGACAAGTATCTGTCGATGTATACGGCCGATCTCGGTCGCGCGATCTGCGAGACCCTTTGTCCTGGGAAGCGATCGACGCGAGGTCCTCGAAGGACCCACGTGGGTCCGTCGGTTCTCGGGATCTTCGAATTTGTGATCCCGAAGGGTGGCATTGTCGTCACGAAACCGCACGAATCGTGCGAAGAAGATAAATGGCGCTCTAGGGCCTCGGCCTTTCTCTCTCTTTGTTTCGCTCCTAAATATCCGCTTCTCGCGTCCGAGTCTCGGCGCGCGCGTCGGAGCACGCGTTCGGTTTGCCGATTCACGGCGGAACCTGTTCGATTAATTCCATTTTCCCGATTGCGGTCGTATCGTTCCGCTTGCGTTCCGCCGCCGCGGAACACGTATTTTAAAATGGAACAACGGCACGGCGAAGGATTTTTGGGGAAAAAAGGGTTCCATTGTTAAATATTGGTGAAAAAATTACGAGTTATCGTCGGTTCGGGATTTATTAAATTCCGCTGCGTAGCGCACGTAACCGGACGCAGTTTCCTGCTACTGTTTTAAATAATCGATCAAGCCTGCAGCCAAAGCGTGCTGGCTCAGCAGCTCAGATACGAGCGATATACGTATGTATGCATTCACTGGTTCATGCGGCCTGCCATTGTTTCTAATACACTTGGCGGAGCGGCTACGCTACGCACGCACGCTATGTACGCCGCTCCGTAGTTACATACATCCGTGCAACGTACCGAGAATGAGTATTGACAGCCGCCGTCTCCTTACGGACAGATATTGTCGATGGGCCGACCGCAATTCAGGTTATCGTACCGTTTACACGCCGAAAAATGAACGTCAGGCCCAAATGAATAATTAAACAGCGAATATATTTTGTACAAAATGAATTTGTTTACTTTCGCAATGAATCGTAGTGTCGGAAAGTGGAACGCCGCGGAAAAGATAAACGGCAACGATATTCAAAGAAGAATGTGAAACAATTAATTTTCGTGAGGCCGGAGAAGCGGGAAAAATCGCGGCCGCGGGGCAATAAGACGTTATCGCGTCCCCGGTTCTTTTCTTTTTATTCCCGTTCCCCGCCTGCCGTTCCCCGTCGCTTCTAGAAATTCAAAAAGACGGTAAAAGGAGGGACTCCATAGAAATTGCCTTATCGTTCATCGTTTACGAACGTGTCCCCCCGGCGCGGCATGGGACGGCGAACCGCAAACTGCTCGGGCCATAACCGCCGCCGCCGCGGCGAGCTGCTCGCGGTCGGGAACAGTTTTGCGGAAAGGTACACGTGAAACTGAGCGTGTACACTGGCTAGTATTGACGTTCCTTGTACACACACCGCGCGTAACAGCAAATATCAATTACCGGGGCCGACATCTTCTGCCTCGTTATACCTCCCGCCTCTATGACTAAAATGTTTGCCGAATTTATCTGGAATTTTTCTTACGAACACGCCGCGTCCAATTGCAGCGAATAACAAACAGTCGTTAAATCCGTCCCGAAACGAACATTAAAACAGTTAAACGATTTCTTTTAATAAAAACTGTCTCGAAGAGAAACTTCATTCATTGGCGCGTTCAGACCCGAGGAGCTTCCGAAAATAAAAGTTCCATTGTGCGGGCGTCGCGACTCTACTAGGAGAGGTATCGATATACAAGCGCGTAACAAAGAGCCCGTGCGATCGGAGNCAGCCAAAGCGTGCTGGCTCAGCAGCTCAGATACGAGCGATATACGTATGTATGCATTCACTGGTTCATGCGGCCTGCCATTGTTTCTAATACACTTGGCGGAGCGGCTACGCTACGCACGCACGCTATGTACGCCGCTCCGTAGTTACATACATCCGTGCAACGTACCGAGAATGAGTATTGACAGCCGCCGTCTCCTTACGGACAGATATTGTCGATGGGCCGACCGCAATTCAGGTTATCGTACCGTTTACACGCCGAAAAATGAACGTCAGGCCCAAATGAATAATTAAACAGCGAATATATTTTGTACAAAATGAATTTGTTTACTTTCGCAATGAATCGTAGTGTCGGAAAGTGGAACGCCGCGGAAAAGATAAACGGCAACGATATTCAAAGAAGAATGTGAAACAATTAATTTTCGTGAGGCCGGAGAAGCGGGAAAAATCGCGGCCGCGGGGCAATAAGACGTTATCGCGTCCCCGGTTCTTTTCTTTTTATTCCCGTTCCCCGCCTGCCGTTCCCCGTCGCTTCTAGAAATTCAAAAAGACGGTAAAAGGAGGGACTCCATAGAAATTGCCTTATCGTTCATCGTTTACGAACGTGTCCCCCCGGCGCGGCATGGGACGGCGAACCGCAAACTGCTCGGGCCATAACCGCCGCCGCCGCGGCGAGCTGCTCGCGGTCGGGAACAGTTTTGCGGAAAGGTACACGTGAAACTGAGCGTGTACACTGGCTAGTATTGACGTTCCTTGTACACACACCGCGCGTAACAGCAAATATCAATTACCGGGGCCGACATCTTCTGCCTCGTTATACCTCCCGCCTCTATGACTAAAATGTTTGCCGAATTTATCTGGAATTTTTCTTACGAACACGCCGCGTCCAATTGCAGCGAATAACAAACATTCGTTAAATCCGTCCCGAAACGAACATTAAAACAGTTAAACGATTTCTTTTAATAAAAACGGTCTCGAAGACAAACTTCATTCATTGGCGCGTTCAGACCCGAGGAGCTTCCGAAAATAAAAGTTCCATTGTGCGGGCGTCGCGACTCTACTGGGAGAGGTATCGATATACAAGCGCGTAACAAAGAGCCCGTGCGATCGGAGATTCGACGCACGGGCGCAATAACCGCGTCGTTAAAGTGACCGCCGCGCCGCCCGCGCCGTCCGTTTCCTCGCGATTCGCCGGCCAGTTTAATTACAATTAATACACCGCACGCGACGCGGGCGCACGCCGCCGACTATTAATGAGCGGCCCGTCTAATTGGCTTCGAAAGCCGCCGCGAACTACGCACCGTGGGCGGCATTAAAACTGCGCCGGCTCCCTTTTCACCCTTTTCCCTAAACCACTCGAGGGCGATCGGGAGCTGGTGTCCCCGGCGGCGTAAGCGGCTTCCTCGCTTAAACGATCCGCGGCCTGTTTACCATGAGTATTAGCCGCATTAAACGGCGAGGCCTCGATAAGGTCTCATCTGCATGAACATCTGACATACGGCCGATAGAAGCGATTCGCGGCCCCATCTGGCGCCGTTTCGCGCCCCTGCCTCATCGGCCGCCTCTCTCTCCTCTCTCTGTACGCTCCTCTCTCGATCACGAACGGGCGCTGCCGATGAAACCGAGATCGGGACCATGAAAGCGCGAGCGAGCGAGCCGACCGATCTGTACGCGTTCGCATTCCGGAATTCCGCGCGTCCTCCCGCATCGGATTTCGCGCGCCTGCACACACGCGACCGACGACGATATTCAATGCGGCGCGCCGCCCGTTATGAGGCAATCTGCACCCCTCGTGGCGCGTGCACGATTTTTTTTTACGACCGTCCCGGCTGTTCGCGAGCGGACGGCTCCTGTCGCCCGATTCGTCCACAGATTTTTTGGAATTTTTAACCGAGTTAGTTACGGTCGGGCACGAGGCGTCGGAAGAATGCCCAGGTATAATCCTGTAATGAGTTCGGACGTCGTTAGCGAAGCACTAGAAAGGAGCGCAAGGTGTCCCGTCCCTCGGCCGTCGTTAATTTCAACTGTACACAGAGCGGGCCCGAGGAATGCCGGGGACGGTCGGCGATCAACCGAGTTTTGAGAATATTTGCTTTGACTCACTCGTGGAATTTTCCTCATCTCGTTTTAAGTATCGGGCCCCGCGATCGCTGGTATTGTTTAGAAAAGGGGAACGAAATTCTCTTCTGGGAATGACGCGGACGACAGGCGTTTCGTAACGTCGCATTCTTCATCGGCTGCTTAAGCGGCGCGATTCACGAGTCGTTTCGAGCGCATTCATCCGCGGGGCCGAAGGTACAGGACAGGAAACGCGGAGGAAATCGTTGTGAAAAGAGTTAAAATATCGCCGGCGACAACGGGGCTCATCGGGCCAAACGGGGACGGTTTCATTTCCATTATTTGCCCCGCCCCGCTCGCCCCGCCGTCTTTGTCTATCCTCCGTTTTTCCTTTCGTTCCCCGAAGCGCAGCTTTGGCACACACCGTGACGGATGCGTCGAGTATTTCTTTGGTAAACGTCGCGTCGCGCCGCGCCGTATCGCTCCGTTCGTCCCGGTGGCGTGTATTCCGCGGCGTGGATTCCCCCTGCCTTTTGTTCCTGTCCTCGGGCGGAGTATGAAGCGTGACAGAACGTGAGCCGGACTTTCTTGAGGTCCGCGCCGCGGGTTTTGTCGCGCGGCGGCAACATTTGGACGACATTCGTGGCAAACGAGTCGTGACGATGCCCGGGCCAATTCCCGCCTGAAAAGAATATTCACAATGCCCATTCCGCGGCTCATCCTTTATTTTTAAAGCCTCTGTATATCTTCCACCCTCGGGGCTGGCCGCCGCCCCTCTTCTCCGATCTCTTCTTCGCCCGCTCTACTTAACGCGGCGAGACGCGACACGCGATAATGAATAACCGCGCCGCGCCGCGGTGAACAAACGCGGATAACGGTCGACGAGCAGTCGCTTTCATCGCCTGAAAAACTGAAGGGTATAAGGCGTTTTGAATTTGTATGGTGGTCAGCCACGGAGATTTGTAATCGCTCGCCTTTTGTATAATCACCGGCCTGATTTATGTACGCGCGGTTATTTACGCACGTGTCACCGCGCGGATCGGTTTTTGACACGGATATTGAGTCACAGTAGTGACCCACATTGCTCGTTACTATCTCCCATGCTTGTTGGTTGTTGCCAAATATTTTTGCTGCAACGCCTTATCACGCGATCTGTTTCCTGCGTTTCACGCAAAAACGGGAACACGCTTTGCGCGCTGCGTGTCATAAACGAGGAAGGAAATTCCTGTTATACAATTTCCACTTGCACGTATTTGTTAACTTTATTAATAGTAGTCGAGATTATAGTATCACAGGATTATTCCGCTTCCAGCCATAAGAAGTAAGAGATCGATTTATCAAGTGTGATGCATTAGAATTGTGCTCGTAATTCTTAAAGGAATCTTCAATCTGTTAATTATGATCGTGAATCAAGAAGGATTGAGTAGTAGGAAGAGTGTGTATATGAGTGCGCTAATTGTAAGTGTGATACACGAGAATTGGGCCCATAATTATAAAAAACCGGCAGTTATAGTCATTACCTATTTTTAAGATCGTCTTAAGCATTTGCTATCTCTGTCTGTCCCATATTTTCATTCCTTGTCTTGTACAGGGAGTTAGGGACTTGAGGAAATACTTAAGGTGATCAATGATATATAACTTTGAACTATGAATACCGGCTTAAGTTATGCATTTCTTTCTTTTTGTTTCGAGATATTTAATGGATCACATGAATTCCATATAATGTTGAAATAACGACCACGTGGTTCATTTTTGACAATATCGTGAAAATTACATTAAATTAATTTAGTTAAAATAAAATGTGGTGTAAAATAACTTGTAAACTCATTTTTTTTTAACTTCGACTTAGACTACTTTCATAATCATGGGCACAATTGTAATAACGACATTGCGAAGCGAAGGTTGAACGAAAGTCTTATTTTTCGACATATCTTATTCAGTATCAATTAAAAGTTAAGCACATAGAATCGTATTAATTCCTCTTAACCGCACGAAGATCAAATTGATTGAAACCTACGAATCATAATAAATTCAATTCGGATCTGTCTCTGCACCTCACATCGAGTCCTCCTTCAATTAGGAGACCCTTCTTACAATTAGTAGCATTTACTCTTGGCCCAACGTTGGCCCAACTATTTGCCAACAGTAAATGGTCAGTTCTCAGTCGGCCCAACTATATGCCAACAGCTAATTGCCCTACGAAAAGCAAGTCAATTTCATTTGCCTGTTTTATAAATTTAATTAACATTGTATTTTTGCGATTAAATAGAAATCTGTTCATGTCTCTGATTGCAACGAACAGTAAGAATACATATAGTTGATTGGTATTACAGTTACGACACGCGGCGCATCCCGCGATAAGTGGGCATTAAATAATTACACAGTTGTGGAAAAAACGGTTGAGAAAGAGAGTGCGCGCGCGTTGCACCGCGGCACGGGAACGATTGTTCCCAAGAGTACGGGTCGGGTTCATAGGTCGCGCTGTTTATGCAGGAGACTTTTATCTCGCGACATCAGCAGATAATTGTCCCTAATGGCCGGGAGTGCGCCGCACGATACGGTCCTGGCTCTCTCAAGCAGCGTTCACAAATGTTGAACAAGTAACAACCCTTCACGATCAAGCACGCCTCGGTCCCCCTTTTTACTCCGCTCCCTCTCAGCGCCCTTCAATTTAATCAGCCTCATTCAGTCTACCGCGAAACAACCTGCCACATGGTGGCCATTGTAGTCTCCGCTGGATATTATTAACGGCACCACTCAGCGTGGATCGTTTTGTCAGTCTCTCCTCTTCCCTTTCATTCTCGCCTTCTTCCTTTTTATTATGTCCGTAGCGTAGCGTACCATCGCCGCCCGTGAACAAACACCGAAACCGCCATATGCACTCTTGCGCCTTCTTTGTCGCTGCATTAGCGTCATTTATCCGTACCCCGTGCAGTCGCGTGACTAAAATTTGTCGGAGGCCGCCCGCACGTTTTCAACCCCGTGCGACGACACGCGCTCCTGAATAAAAAAAATGACCCGGCAATTGTTTATCGCATCTCGCGCGACACGCGGCGAACGCGGGTCGTACCAGGATGGCCTCCGTTCAACGATCCTCCGATCAGTTTTTAATCATCGCCGCGAAACGTCCCGTTTATTTGTACACTCAACGGGAAATGTTTGCAATATGCTTTCGCCTCAGTCACTTAAAATGTACTTTGATATTCACGTTTCGAAGGATTTTAGTTTCCTGCTCGTAAACAAGCATCGGAGACGAGTTCCATAAAGTTGGGGGCTCGTCCAGTAATGGGTGTTTTATTTAAAAAAAAATGGTTCGCCCAGCGTGAAGCATGGGCGCCGTTTATTGCATAACAGTTACTACAAGTCTTTCTTGCTGCTCAGAATATTTTAACCACGAGTACATCGCCGATACTTGGAGAGGACCTTCGGGCTGGATCTACCGCGGCCGGCATTCCGTAACTCCGTCCCATCAAATTTAATGACCGCGATAGAGGACACGGTACATTTGTAAAATAAATTACCGCTGTTTTTTCCAAACGATCGCCGTTGCGTTTTAATGCTACAATAAACATCACCGCGGCTCCAGTGACTGATTGATGCCCGCAATAGAAACAAGCTGCTTAGTCGAAATGATCGATATCATCATGCGCGGACAATATGACCGCGGTTTACAACCGGTGCCAGCGCGGACACTCGTTTTTTAACCAGCGCTATCGGGTGTGGATCGATAGAAAATTACATGGATTTAAGATATTTTATGGTCGCGCCGCCGTTACGGATGAGTTATTGCTTCCAGGAGAAATTCGAGATGAGAAATGAATCATTCCTTTGAGATAAAGTTTCAGAATCGAGGAATAGGAAATTTCTTCCACCACCAAATTTACATAGGGTGACTCACGGAAGGTGAAGCAGTGACTACAAATAATTTGGTCAAAAATGGAAATAATTTTTATTAATTTCTGGGTTTTATTTTTTATTAATCAAATTTCTTGGTTTTTTACTGACTACACTCATATCAATCGAATTTCAAAGAAGTTAGAGTTTCCTATCTTTAATATAATTTGAATACAATTGTGAAAACAATAAAAATAAATTATCAAAAATATTTGTAATGAATTAGCGTCATTTTTTTTTAACAATAACAGTTCTTGGAAGTCCTTCGAGAATTGGTAATATTGTTGCCGCGGTGGACGAATAATTTTTCACGTAGAATGAACGAAAGTCCTGTGCAACGTAAAATATGCATTTCAATTCCACGTGCATTGTGCCATTTGAAAAACCTAGAATACTATAAAATATAGTACGTATTTTTCTCCTTTAGTATTTTTTTGTAACGGAGTTATGAAACAATTGTGTGGGCCACCATATTATAAACATTCTTCGCTATAATGATATAATAATGACGTCATATATAATATAATTGAGGCGGTAATACATAGATACAAATACTTTCTGGAATAATGATCATATAAAAGATCGATGAACATGATCTATTTTTGCCTGCCATTGTGTTTATATCTGTTGATCGGCTATCATCTATCAGGATCGAGTTAGGGGCGATCATTTTCCAAAAACTCCAACCGATTGCCGTGGTAAATTCATTATACCGGGCGAAGAGTGGGTAAGCGATTAAAGTATAGTTTAGCCGCGGCACCGATGCGAAGACAAATCGAGCCGAATCGAGCGTCAGGCCGCGGTCGATTAATCATCGCAACCGCCACAGTCATCTTCATCATTATCATTATTGTTGGTTGCCACGGGCCTAAAATCGATGGACTCGTCGATTTTGACTGATGCATTCTATCGCATTCAATATTCAATCGTGAATTAAATCGATCTCATAATCGCACTCGTTAAGCTCTTTCACGCCGGCTGCGGATCCTTATGGGCCGGCGATGATCATCGAATTTTCGTACTCCGACGCTCACTTTAACACGTCCCTTTCGCGATTCCACTTTCATGCGTCTGCGGATGATCAAAAAAACATTGTCCGCCTACGTCTCGCACAAAAAATATAAAATATCTCAAAGCGAAATTTACTTCTCATTCAGACCCAATGATCCATCCATTAGTATGACAAAGAGAAAACCAACAATCATGTAAAAAACCACTACGTTTCAAGTTATTAAGATGCTATGCCAATATGAAACTACAACGAAATCGAACTTTCTTTGCATTCTTCGAAAGGTTATATCTTGAAAAATATTATATTAAAATTTAAACGTCGGATCTCAAATAATTTGAGAATGGCAGCCTTCTAAAGAGATCATTTTGTAATTATTTTCACACGAAAAAATTATTTTATATAATTCATGACAAATACATCCCTAAAGTTTAAAAACATTCAGCGAAATACTTTTTTAAATGAAAATTCCTAAAAATCACTTAAATTTTGAATGTTGTAGCCTCTTCAAGTGACAGAATGAAGTTCACGTATTCAATAAAATATTCAAAAGTATTGATTTACATTCGACATCTCTCATTCGGATCATATCCATCATTTTAAATAGATTTTATAATTTTCGAAACGTGAGAAGATCGATTCGATCATCAAATTACAAGGTCAGAAGCATCAGTTACACTCGTATCGGAATAAGTAAAAAAGAAGGAAATATAAAGGAAGGTTTGATCTCTAATCCACAAGTCAAGAGAAAAATAAGAGAATGATCGAGGGCGAGTTAAATATGGTCGGTTGATACACCGTATAAATGCGGTTGACACGCAACCGCGGACGAACTAGCGGTCTCCCAGGTAGTTTCGGGACCCAGAAAACGTTATGACAAAGGGGTGGGCCTAAGTCTCCTCGTCAGGGTCGACTCTTCTACGGCCGAGAGCAACGTGGCTTGTTCTATAACTACTTTGACACGTTCCTTGTCGCCGTTGTCAGTGAGTTTCGCCTTAAAGAACCGCGGGATGTCGTGTAGCTCGCAGCGGTACATCGGCGTCCCGCGGCTCTTTCAGCCGAAACACTTGGAAACACTTTAAAACCGTCGAGCTGTACACTCCCTCTCATAAGTCTAGCCCATCAAATATCAGCATGTGCAATGCTCATCAAACCGTCAAATAATAAAATGATATCAATTCTCAATAGCAATTAGAATGCACCGAATATTTCTCAAGTCAGCGTATATAAAAATGAACTTAACACAAGTGAATTGCAATTTCACGCAGTTCGTTTTTTATATTTCCTAAAACATAGTGGAATTCTAACTTGCCCTTAGAAGTATCGAATTCGACTGTAGATTTTGCTAATACGGGAAACTTATGCGAGGAGGTGTATACATAGGTTTCTATATGCAGTTGGGAGATTTCGGGTGTGGCGAATGATGGATCGGATTTATGCGAATATAACGAGAAACGCGAACGGTCCTCGGGATTCCCCGATCTTTATCGAGCCGGCGCGTCGAGTCGATCGATCAATGTAAAACGTTCGACCGCAAGGATTCGTGGTCTCGTTCATATCTATATCTCTCGCTGTTCGAATCGTGAATTTTTTAAGTTTCAATCATTTTTCGATCGAACCGACCTATGCAGCCGGCGCGTAGTTTCCAGGAACCGCGGAAGATTTCATTAGTTCCGTTGTTGTTTAAGGTCGGCCGGATGAAATGTCGCGGGAAGCCGTGGTCGGTTTCCTTCTAATGAAAAGAACAATTTCGCGAGGTTATTAAATGTGGAAGGATTTCCTCTGAAAGAAATTTAAGTCACTCCTTGGGCGCGCCGTATTTACGCGTTGCAGGGTAGCGAGAACGTTTCTAAAGTTGTTCGGAGTGTAACGCGGTAGCGCGAGAGAAGCCACTTTAACATCCAGCAAGATAAACAGTTTTGCTTAAACAACGTCCACAGAGTTTCGAGATCCGAACGAGGGCGTTAAACAAAAACTGGTTGGAAGCGCGCAATTAACTCGGTTTTCTATATACATATCACGGGATTAACTAACGAGCGGGGGAGATAATTTATACCCCGGAAGAGGGACCGTTGCGTTGTGAACAGGACTTAAAAGCTCCGCTCGTTTCTTCCCTTGGCGGGTCGCGCAATCTTTTTCCCACGTACCAACAGATCGGAAATAATTTCACGATGATGAAGCAATTAGCGATGGTATCGCCGGCGAGTTTTACCGGGCTGGAAACACGCGCATCGCGCCCGTATTCCAACAACTTTTATTATACTACATACGGGATAGCTCAGATAAACCACTAAAAAATATATTACCTACGTCGCATTACGCCCGATGTAAACACGATCGGTTAACGGTTTTATCGTTCATTACGCAATGCCCGAGTAGATTATCGGCGGGAGTTTTAATGAATTTCGCCGATATCTCGTTGGGCAGCTATCGTCATCGGCGACACGTTCTGGAGGGTGCTGCTTGTTAGCCGCTTCCAAAACGCTCTCGACGATAAACATTTCGAGCGCGGGCTTAATTGTTTTAAAACGGGTGCTCACCGTTAATGCACGAACATTCGATACCGATCGCCGCGTTTATGAAATACTAATAAGGTCCTGTATGTATTTATCGACACCAAGTGAAATTAACTCGATTGC
>SMSR01015960.1:0-38525 GCA_019453355.1 Ceratina japonica | reverse complement strand
GCGTTTTTGGTTCGCGCGCGGGGAGAAACCGCGGCGCCGGCCGGGCAAGAGGCGTGAATCGCCGCGATCCTCCAACGACAGGGAGAGTCGACACGGATCTCCTCGGGGAGCCGGACGGATCCCTCGCCGCGAGAGCAGCCGATTTAGAGAGGAGGCTCAGGGAGGACACAGGGAAGGACTCACGTTTTCCACCTCGTCGGACAGGTCTTCGAAGGACGCTATCGGCGCTGGTCCAAGCTTCCTCTGATGAACGCTCGGTATGCCCGACGCCATATTTTAGCGATAGCTCAGCCCTCGATGATGCTGCAACAACGTACCAACGTTTTAAACATGTCCCACCTCACGTTCCTCTATACCGATCCATTCAAATCAGTCTTATCATTCCTTTATTTCGATTACCAACGTTCTAAACTACCCGATTTTATTAGAATGCGATGCGGATAACAAAGAATCGGCAAGAAGACCGGGATGGATCTGTTATCGATACGCGTACAAATGCGCTACTGTGATTCTCCGGCTGTCGATTATGCGAACCGTTGTCGACGCGCGAATCGCCGCTGTCGAAGAAGCTAATCGGTGTCGATGTTAGAACGTTCCAGCGAAGGACGAATCGATTAACCGGAGAGCGGTCGGTCGCGTAGTGCAAGGACGTGCCGACGTGGAGAGGGCCACTCGTCGCGTACGTCACCGGCTGTTCGAGACCAACAATTTCCCGTCAAAACGATCTCGAAATATTTTTTCCGCGACCCTATTACCTCGTTTCCCCGTTCCGACGCGACGCGATGCTCGCGGGGCCGCGCGTCTCGTAAAAGCTCGTCCATCGGATATTTTACAACCCGTTCCGGACGGAGTTTATAGCGAGCACCCGAAGCGACGAGCGAATTTCTCCGCTGAATTTCTTGTCCTGTCTACCGTCGTACTCGCGTACGTCCTCCGATTTAATCAAATTAATTCATCCAAGCAATATTTTATCGGTACGTAATTTCTCGTTTCTACTTATTTATGGATTTATCAACTGAAACATTTTCCGACGATGTAATTTAGAATATTCGTTAGATTCCCTGGCGCAACCCTGTACGGCGTTAACAAATCGGCGGTGCGTTTGCTTTATGATTTATCAAGAGGGAAAGCACACGCCGGCCACGAGTCGCGAAGCTGAATAATCCGCGTGGACAAACCGTGCGGGTAACCGCCGCCGTCTCCCTTTGAGAAGAGGCGAACGCGTCAACAAGTTGCCAGAGCGCAAACATCGGGACAACCCAAGCTCGGTCCGTCCGGACCTGCAAACAGAATTCTCCCAGAAACTCGCGTACTAAACGCGCCCGACGTTTATTCTATCTCGCCGGCCCTTTGTCCCTTGAAAAGGGCTCGCGAATTCGAGCGAATCGCGTTATACTCGAGTCAAAGATTGATTCGATTACGTTTCGTTAACGAAGGGAAAGGGCCCCGGTGTCTCTTGTCAGTCGGAACGGAGGTAATTTCTTTCGCCGGTTGGAAATAGGACGGGGCGGCCGGTCGGGCGAAGTTTGCCGGCTGTCCGTCAAAAGGGAGGAACTTACCTCGGATCCGTGTCATTCGCGGCGGCGGCGCTATCGCTCCGAGTGACATAATTAAAAAGTTCACTTCTCGACGTTTCAACGTTTTCAATCATCGTCGGCCTCGGCGACCAAGCGGGAAGATAACAATTGCATTCCGGTTTTTATGCGTTTAGAAGAAAACTCAATACGCAAGAAATGCGATAAATCCGCAATTCGGGAATATGACTTTTTAACTGATTTCAGACTTCTTCCATTAAAATCCTTGGAATCTTTCAATACGTTTAAGAGAAGAGAACGAAACGAAATCAAAGGGCGTTCCGATATTAATTAACGAATTAGCAACGAGGAGGGACCACGGTTCGCAGCGAGTTAATCCGTTGGAGGGTAGTTTCGTTCCGAGTTAGCGGGGTCTTAGAACGGAGGAAAAAGGAAGCTCGCAATATAAGAAAGGTCGTTGATATGCTGAGCCAATTAGCAACGAAGTCTCGAGGGGCTCGGACTGAATCTCGTGCTTCAACGTGTTAAACACACGCCGTTCGCTCGCTCACGCCACGCCACGGCACCGCCGGCTCTATGTATTAACTATGAGTCACGGGATATTTTAACAGCGTCTAATGATCGCGAAACGTATCGTGACTCCCGGGTCCCGGGGTTTAAACGCGTGCTAAGTAACGAACTAATTAGAACGGCCGGTCAACGATTTCTCCCTGGAATTCCGTCAATTTTTTATACAAATATAACGCCCGCGCGAGGTACACACTTCAATTAGCCGTAATGCGACGCGCGTATCTTCTTTTATTCCGCGCCTTTAATTAACTGTATAATTCCAGTGTTGAGTACGGGGGAAAATCGAGTCGGCGGCGATGCGCTGGTGCAATTTCGCGGACAGTATCGCCGGCGAGGGGAGACTCGTTTGCGAAAATTGAAAGGGGACGGGCGGAAAATTAGGATCGCGTACGTCCTCTGATTTAATCAAATTAATTCATCCAAGCAATATTTTATCGGTACGTAATTTCTCGTCTGTACTTATTTATGGATTTATCAACTGAAACATGTTCCGACGATGTAATTTAGAATATTCGTTAGATTCCCTGGCGCAACCCTGTACGGCGGTAATAAATCGGCGGTGCGTTTGCTTTATGATTTATCAAGAGGGAAAGCACACACCGGCCACGAGTCGCGAAGCTGAATAATCCGCGTGGACAAACCGTGCGGGTAACCGCCGCCGTCTCCCTTTGAGAAGAGGCGAACGCGTCAACAAGTTGCCAGAGCGCAAACATCGGGACAACCCGAGCTCGGTCCGTCCGGACCTGCAAACAGAATTCTCCCAGAAACTCGCGTACTAAACGCGCCCGACGTTTATTCTATCTCGCCGGCCCTTTGTCCCTTGAAAAGGGCTCGCGAATTCGAGCGAATCGCGTTATACTCGAGTCAAAGATTGATTCGATTACGTTTCGTTAACGAAGGGAAAGGGCCCCGGTGTCTCTTGTCAGTCGGAACGGAGGTAATTTCTTTCGCCGGTTGGAAATAGGACGGGGCGGCCGGTCGGGCGAAGTTTGCCGGCTGTCCGTCAAAAGGGAGGAACTTACCTCGGATCCGTGTCATTCGCGGCGGCGGCGCTATCGCTCCGAGTGACATAATTAAAAAGTTCACTTCTCGACGTTTCAACGTTTTCAATCATCGTCGGCCTCGGCGACCAAGCGGGAAGATAACAATTGCATTCCGGTTTTTATGCGTTTAGAAGAAAACTCAATACGCAAGAAATGCGATAAATCCGCAATTCGGGAATATGACTTTTTAACTGATTTCAGACTTCTTCCATTAAAATCCTTGGAATCTTTCAATACGTTTAAGAGAAGAGAACGAAACGAAATCAAAGGGCGTTCCGATATTAATTAACGAATTAGCAACGAGGAGGGACCACGGTTCGCAGCGAGTTAATCCGTTGGAGGGTAGTTTCGTTCCGAGTTAGCGGGGTCTTAGAACGGAGGAAAAAGGAAGCTCGCAATATAAGAAAGGTCGTTGATATGCTGAGCCAATTAGCAACGAAGTCTCGAGGGGCTCGGACTGAATCTCGTGCTTCAACGTGTTAAACACACGCCGTTCGCTCGCTCACGCCACGCCACGGCACCGCCGGCTCTATGTATTAACTATGAGTCACGGGATATTTTAACAGCGTCTAATGATCGCGAAACGTATCGTGACTCCCGGGTCCCGGGGTTTAAACGCGTGCTAAGTAACGAACTAATTAGAACGGCCGGTCAACGATTTCTCCCTGGAATTCCGTCAATTTTTTATACAAATATAACGCCCGCGCGAGGTACACACTTCAATTAGCCGTAATGCGACGCGCGTATCTTCTTTTATTCCGCGCCTTTAATTAACTGTATAATTCCAGTGTTGAGTACGGGGGAAAATCGAGTCGGCGGCGATGCGCTGGTGCAATTTCGCGGACAGTATCGCCGGCGAGGGGAGACTCGTTTGCGAAAATTGAAAGGGGACGGGCGGAAAATTAGGTACGGCGCGGGGCGAGTGTCACGGACGAGGTCGTGGAAGTCGGACGGTAGTCGGCGGACCGGGGGATCGATGGGATCTCTTTCAACGCGTCTTGTTTTGCGTTCTCCAATCTCCCGGCAGTATAAATCAATTACCCGGTCGTCTCGAGAGGAAGCGGAGCGCGCGGGTCGCGTCGTCGCCCGGTTAAACGAACCCCGACAAACGCGAGCCACTTTTAAACCGACCGGACTATATGGACGTTCCTCTGTCCGGTCGATCGGAAATGATCAATCCATCTTGACCCTTCCAATCCTCGTCGAGGACTCGCCGGAAAAGAAAAACAAAGGCGAACTGGGTCCGAGGGGGGTTGGCCACCTATACGTGTATCGGTCGTCGACGATTCTCGGAAAGGTTGCAAAGTATTTTGGCCGGAAGCCGAGGGGAAGATATTTCGAACGGGTTTAACTCGTTCCGAAGGAAAGTTTCGTATTTCCATTCGACTCGGGGAAGTCGTCCCGATTTATCGCTTTCGAATTATGTAGAGATACGACCGCAGAATCGCTGGAATCCGACGATCAAGTTCGTTTAATCAACTCCGAGATGAACGGTAATACCGAACCGAGTCGAGCGAGAATAAAACGATAGAAGTTGTAATAGATTCGAGTCGGATAGGCTCCAATAAGAGGACTTAAGGACGGTTCTCAACGGCGAGCGGAAAGGGCGAAACAATTCTCGAAGCCGTCTAACTAGCCGCGATGAGTTATACTACTGAAACGAGCAACGGTGTCTGGCTCGTCTCGTATCCCCTGGTACACGTCTTCTGAACAATTTCGTGCTCCGCTTGACTCCGGAGACACGGCGGCGGCGTGCAGGTTTTCGGGATCGGGGGCTCGAAAACGTGGCCGAGCTCGACGTTTGTGGCCCCGGATTTTTTGCCACGTTCAAAGGGATCACCTCACGGTCTGCGGCGCCCGTTTTTCAGTTACATTTGTCTAGACTAGACGTACCGGAACCCCTTTATGTCTGCCCGCTGCACATTCGTTTTTCTCTATAATCTTCATTTTCTAATTTATATAGGATATCGACTCCGTAAATGGACAGCTTACGACAATGATTCCTGGCCATTTCCGGTTCGTGGATTAAAAACCGTAGACAAATCTATGTCTTTTTTTCAGTGCTCGATTTAGCGTTGACGTTGCTAGATTTTCACGTATAATTGTGGCGTTTCTAAACGAAGACAATTTTATGAAACGCAACAACAGTTTAGGACAATGATTCCTGGCCATTTCCGGTTCGTGGATTAAAAACCATAGACAAATCTATGTCTTTTTCAGTGCTCGATTTAGCGTTGACGTTGCTAGATTTTCACGTATAATTGTGGCGTTTCTAAACGAAGACAATTTTATGAAACGCAACAACAGTTTAGGACAATGATTCCTGGCCATATCCGGTTTGCGGATTAAAAAACGTTAAAAAATCCATGTCTTTTGTTCAGTGCTCGATTTAGCGTTGACGTTGCTAGATTTTCACGTATAATTGTGGCGTTTCTAAACGAAGACAATTTAAATGAAACGCAACAACAGTTTAGGACAATGATTCCTGGCCATTTCCGGTTCGTGGATTAAAAAACATTGACAAATCTATGTCTTTTTTTCAGTGCTCGATTTAGCGTTGACGTTGCTAGATTTTCACGTATAATTGTGGCGTTTCTAAACGAAGACAATTTTACGAAACGCAACAACAGTTTAGGACAATGATTCCTGGCCATATCCGGTTTGCGGATTAAAAAACGTTAAAAAATCCATGTCTTTTGTTCAGTGCTCGATTTAGCGTTGACGTTGCTAGATTTTCACGTATAATTGTGGCGTTTCTAAACGAAGACAATTTAAATGAAACGCAACAACAGTTTAGGACAATGATTCCTGGCCATTTCCGGTTCGTGGATTAAAAAACATTGACAAATCTATGTCTTTTTTTCAGTGCTCGATTTAGCGTTGACGTTGCTAGATTTTCACGTATAATTGTGGCGTTTCTAAACGAAGACAATTTTATGAAACGCAACAACAGTTTAGGACAATGATTCCTGGCCATATCCGGTTTGCGGATTAAAAAACGTTAAAAAATCCATGTCTTTTGTTCAGTGCTCGATTTAGCGTTGACGTTGCTAGATTTTCACGTATAATTGTGGCGTTTCTAAACGAAGACAATTTTATGAAACGCAACAACAGTTTAGGACAATGATTCCTGGCCATTTCCGGTTCGTGGATTAAAAACCATAGACAAATCTATGTCTTTTTTTCAGTGCTCGATCTAGCGTTGAGTTTGCTAGACGTTGACATAATTTCGACGTTTCTAAATGAAAACAATTTTATGAAACGCTATCTTGAGGCTCAAGGTTTCATCGGTATTGTGAGGAGTTCGGTAGTAGCGAGTTTAACGACCGCGAAAGGAGCACGGAAGTTGGTTAACGCGTCTGCACAGGCATGGAATAGTGCCAATAGCTGAAAAGTGTCCGTTCCCGAAGGAAGATCGGGCTTAATTCGAGAGCGAGAGGGAGAAGAGGTCTAATAGCCACCCAGACGGGCGTCGAGACGGGCTGCATTCCCTGATAACGCCTATACCCCGTGCCCTATACCGTGCAATATATCTCACTCCTATCAGACCTAAGGATCTGCACCAGAGAGACTGCGACCAATTCGACGCTAAACTATTCTCAGGAATCCTTTAACTCTCTCAGATTTCGTTCCGTCGGTATTAACCTCGAACGGAATAGTTTTACGCGCAGATCATAATCTTTGCTCTCAGACAGGATCTTTCGACGTTTCGAGTCCGAAGAGCTTTTGAAAAAAAAAAGAACACTGAAATATAGTAAGTATATCCTGATTTCTACGCACTCTGCTCAAGATTGCACAGAAAATCCTATAATTTCCTGTAGAAAGAGGCGGTGAGCAGAAATTGCGAACGGAAACTGGGACGCTTGGTGGAAATCTCGCGATTACGCTAGTTCGCACTTAACTTCGTCTGATTAATCATCTTTTAATTAAGCGGAGGACACGCGGGGAGGAGCGGAGGCTCGCGTTCTCGTTCCACCGGAGAAAATCGGAAAACATTGCAGCAGCGGGTCCCGATGCGCCGGTACAACGTCGCCTATAAATAGACGAGCCTTGTTAGCGGTTACATCGAGGCTCGCCGTACGTGTCGGATAGACACACGCCAGATACACGAGATTTCTTTTTTTATAAAGTGGAAAGAAGCAGAGTCCGGCGCGGCCGCCGCCGATACCCGATAATCATTCCGCCCGGCCAAACGAACGGCCACAATGAATAATGAAACGACGCGTCCCACCGCGCCCAATCGTTTCCGACGCCCATTAAGCTTTCTCACCTTTGAGCCGAGGGATCGCGTCTGTCTAAACCGATTCCCAAAGACGCGACAAACATTTAGACACCTCTCGATCTCTCTTCTTTACGAACTTCATTATACAGGGTGGTCCGGAATTCGTAGTACAACCGGGCAGGGGATGATTCTACGTTAAAAAATAAGAAAATATTTTGGTATAACATTTTTTCATTCGGCACTCCGATTTAGAGAAAATCGATTTTGAACTTTGAGAAATCTTAGTACGATTTAGTACAATTTGCTCGTGTATTTCCCTGCTGATTGTGTCTCTTAATTAATTAAAACAATAATTAAAAAAAAAATAAGCGTTTTGTATTGTAGCATTTTGATACTAAATGTAAAAAATATGAAGTATAACAAAGAATAAAAAATAAGTAATCAACAAAAACACTTTGTAATGTATTAACAAAACAATCATCAATGTTTGTAAACACTGATCCGGCCAGAGACACAATCAGCAGGGAAATACACGAGCAAATTGTACTAAATCGTACTAAGATTTCTCAAAGTTCAAAATCGATTTTCTCGAAATCGGAGTGCCGAATGAAAAAACGTTATACCAAAATATTTTCTTATTTTTTAACGTAGAATCATCCCCTGCCCGGTTGTACTACGAATTCCGGACCACCCTGTATATTGGGTTGTCCCGAAAGTTCGTACCGATTTTTGTGAAAAGTTTAAAGCGCGCTTTAATTTTGATATTTGACATTTATACTCGGAATATGGTAATGATTCAATTTTTATATTTGGAATCTCACTTTTTAAAATACACATTTAATCGGTTTCCAGTCGTTCTAGTAAACACCTTTCCCAATGCCAACTACCGAAACTACGAACTTTCGGGACAACCTAATATATTTTATAGTTAGAATTATTTCAAATTTATCGACACCGGAAAAACGTTTTACTTCCCATAAAAATTGATAATCAATTAGAAGATCGTACGATATTTGATAGCCCGTTAAACCTACAATGTAGGTACTCACGTTCTAAAGAGCATCGATTTTCCTTCCCCGCCGGTTGTTACACCGTTGTTCCCTTTTCGAACGCATTCCAGAAGTGGATTCTCCGATTTCAACCCCCAACCGATCGTTAATAGCGCGTTCAAACATTCAAGAGGATCGTCTGAGAGAAAGGCCGGCTACTAGCTACTTCGTCAGTTCGGCGGCGAGCTCGTCCGTCTAAACCTAAGTAGAGTAGGCGGTTTATGGTCGGACCAGAGAGAGAGAGAGAGAGAGATTTCTAACGTGAAAACGTGAATAAGAAATCTGCAAGGTAGTCAGCTGTCGACTTCGAGTAGATCAGAAAATTACAGGAACGAGAGCACTAATTATAATAACCGATTATTGAGATGAGACAGAGAGATCTCTATTTCCATTTTCATCGAATCTCTTTAATTTGAGTATTCGTCTGCAGGTACGAAATTTTCTATCTGAAGAAATCTGCGGGATAGTCAGCTGAGTTTCTACCTACTTCGACTAGATCACTAATTATACTACTTTCGGAACGAGAGCACTAATTATAATGACCGATTATTGAGACGAGACAAACAGATCTCTATTTCCATTTTCAACGAATCTCTTTAATTTGAGTATTCGTCTGCAGCTACGAAGTTTTCTATCTGAAGAAATCTGCGAGATAGTCAGCTTAGTTTCTACCTACTTCGACTAGATCACAAATTATACTACTCCCGGAACGAGAGCACTAATTATACTAACCGATTATTGAGACGAGACAGAGAGATCTCTATTTCCATTTTCAACGAATCTCTTTAATTTGAGTATTCGTCTGCAGGTACGAAATTTTCTATCTGAAGAAATCTGCGAGATAGTCAGCTTAGTTTCTACCTACTTCGATTAGATCATTAATTATACTACTCTCGGAACGAGAGCACTAATTATACTAACAAATTATTGAGACGAGACAAACAGATCTCTATTTCCATTTTCATCGGATCTCATTAATTTGAGTATTCGTCTGCAGGTACGAAATTTTCTATCTGAAGAAATCTGCGAGATAGTCAGCTTAGTTTCTACGTACTTCGACTAGATCACTAATTATACTACTCTCGGTAGGAGAGCACTAATTATACTAACAAATTATTGAGACGAGACAGACAGAGAGATCTCTATTTCCATTTTCATCGGATCTCTTTACTTTGCAGGTAGGAAATTTTCTGGAATTGCGTCATGCCTGAAACGACGTAGAATTCCTTCTACGATTGCCAAAAACTGCGCCCTAGCCGCAGTCTACGATCGCAAATGCATTTTGGACTCGATGTATGAACGATGCTCGTACAGTTAATCATTCGCGTTGGCAGTTGGAGCGGGGAACTTTGCCTCGCCAATCGTGAAGCGTAAACGTAGGCGTGTACGTATCTTAAGCGAGAGAGGAACAGCCAGAGCGAAACGATACGCATAGCTGGCCGATCGGGTCGGTGAATTGGAAACGTGTCGTTGCGAAACAGGACGATCTATATTAGTATCATCTTATCGCGATCCACCCCCGATTCGATTCGACACGGTGCGCGGCGTATGCGTATGTTCCTGCATATTTCCCTGGTGACGTTGCCACACCGTCGACCGTGCCATTTCCTCGTTTTTTTATTTTTAAAGCACTCGCAACTCCAGTTATTATTGTTCCGATTCTACGTCATTCTCCGAACGGCAAAACTCGTTTTATACGTTTATTGCTTTATATATAATAAATAGAATAGCGATCTCGATTAATTACTGTGAAATTCTTCGCGCCGCGTTATCGATAAACGACGGGCTGAAAACTTTGCGCAATAAACGGAATACCACGATTTTCAATTCGCGATTCGAGAGAGCTTATGCGAACGCGACGCGGAGAGTCTCGAGAAAACTTCGTGCGAGAGAGAGAATTTTCCGGTTTTGTTCGCGAACGACTGCGCAGCAACAAATCGGACCGTTCCGTTTATTTATAAACGTCCTCCCGGTCGGACGGGTTTCAAAATTCCGGTCCCGTCCAGATATTTTTCCGCACGCTTCGGAGAGGGAATCGATTTTACGGCGCCGTTTCGATATACGCCGCGTTCCCCGTCCCGAATCGAACACCAGAAAAAGAGAAAGAATAAACGGACTCGTTGCGTCCGGCGGCGATCGATCCCCCTCCGTCGGGCGCAACGGGGTGACACACGGGCGAAATTAATTATCGGGTCGATCGACGCGAATCGCGCCGGAAAAACGGGACAGGTGAACAGCTGATCGTTTAACGGGCGCCCGTTTTTCGGCACGATTCCCCCGCGCCAATTAAATCCCGCGCACTCCCGCTCGAGAGCTCGTTTCGTCGTTGACTTTTTGCCCGCACGCTTTCGACGGAAGATCTGTTCAGGGAGACGACGGACGAGTAAACGAAGGGCTCGAAGGGTTTTACTTACGCGACGAACAACCGAGGATCTCCCAGGACGGTCGGAAGAACGGCGAGGCGCGCAGTCAACCGTCACCGGAATCTGTTTCACGGATGATCGACGATCGACGAACGAGTCCCATTGTTCCGTTCGTCCGCGTCGAACGACACTGGAAACAGGCGGACGCGACACGGGTTCCGGGAGACGACGACACGTGAATCTCGGCGTTCCACCGACGACGGACTCGGCGTGTCCGACGCACACGGCGACGACGGCGAGCCGCGGCCCGCGTTTGACGTAATTCCACCTTCTTCGACGCTCGCCTTTTTTGATTAGTCATACGCCGCGTGCGTCGCCTCGTCGCAAATTACACGGCTGCACTTTTCGACGACAGGCACGTATACCACGTTTCATCTCCCACCTCGTGATTTTTCTCTCGGACAGACTTCCTCGGCGAGCGGCTTGTTTATCCGCGGCGTATAGAATTTTCTTTTTTAAGAATCTCGTGCATGGATTACTCCTCGGTCGACACTTATAGGGGAAGAACGAACAGAGTCGCCGGGAAATAGGCCCTAGAGAAAGAACGACCGGAGTTGCCAGGAAATGGGCCTTACCGTCGTCTTCCACCAGGAAATCGGCTCGACTCTCGTCTGGTATTCGCCAGTATCCGATTCCCGG
This sequence comes from Ceratina japonica, assembly GCA_019453355.1. Classification (NCBI taxonomy): domain Eukaryota; kingdom Metazoa; phylum Arthropoda; class Insecta; order Hymenoptera; family Apidae; genus Ceratina; species Ceratina japonica. Next base: position 27,044 of record SMSR01015960.1, on the reverse strand, counting down.
CAGAACGGGATCGTAGGACCTTTTTCCCGGCGACTCTGAGAACGACTCGCGTAATATGGATCGTATTAAATAAAGTCTTACGTTCTCACAGTGTTTGAATTGGAGCGCTCGACGGATGGGTAAACCGCGATATCCTCGATCCAGCTCGGACACGTGTCTCTATCGGTGAAAATCGGTTGGTACAGCCTCCGAAGACTGATCCCTTAGGCAAATCGAGAGGATCCTTGTTACTAGCGAGACGTCCCGCTGGGAATTCGAATTTCCCTTCCGACAAAGATCGTTGGAACGCTTACAAGTAGTCTAATCGTTATTGGAGCCGGTCCGATCGTTCTTCGCGGGATTGCCAGTGGCCGAGGTATTCGAATAAAGTCAGACGAATCTCATTGAGATTTCATTCGGCCGCCGTGACCCGTCGCGCGGCGAAAGAATTCGCTCGAGAAAGGGAAAGTATTCTCGGCCCAGCCGGAAATTCTTGCACAATTTAAGGGACCGAATTCTACGACGAGACTCGAGAAGATCGTCTATAATAAATACACTCTTTCCCGTGTCGGTTCAAAACGTGCGTCGTTCACGCTAAATTTCCTTACAATCGAATCAATTTTTCTGTCTAACATCGAACGGCGAGGTATAGAAAAATCTCCCCGAGTTCGTTTAAACGTCTTGAGACCCAGTTCGTGGAAACGTAGATATTCATCGAACGGGAAAACATGGCCTGGTTCTCTGAAACTGGGACTCCTCCGCTTCCGTTCTTTCCTCTTCTCCTCCTGACGCGAGCCGGCGGCGGCGGCGTGCGATCAATCAGCGTTGATTAATCGAATTCAACGGGGCGGTCGCAGCCCCTTTTACGAATCGACGCCTATTAATATCGTAGCCGGCGCACCCGGTAACACGGAAAAGGTGGCCTCTCGTCTTTCCTTTGACGGGTGTCCCCGAAGAAGGAGAGCTCGTCCCGTCGACGTCGAGGGAGGTCAGATCAGCTCGTGACGAGTCGTCGCGCCGCGTCCAGTCAAATGAACGACTCTCCTTTGATTCCAGATCGCTGTCCTCATGCAAATCCCCTTTTTCTCGCCTTTGCCAGGTGCGTCAATCCGAGAAACATTTCCCTTTCAATCGCGCCGAGACCTGCAGGCGTCGAGGAATCCTCGAGGCCGGTTCCTCGGGGCGAACGCTTTAAGATCCTCCTTAACCCATTGACGTAGTTCGACGGCGGCGATGGCATCGACCACGGTTAGCGAGGGCTAGGGCGAGCACGGTTTCAGGACACGCGTCGAACGGGCTCGTTCATCCGCGACCCTCGTTTCCGTGAATGGCGATGAGCGATTTCGAGGATCGGTGGGGAGGAGAAACGAGAGTGCCGGCCCGCTAACGAGAACGCTCTCTCGTCGTCCCGTTGAAAGGGAACGAACGCGGCCGAGGCGGACAATTCCTCGGCGTATAGCCGCACGTTGCTAAAAAAACGAACAAGAGAAGAAGGGGTGGTTCTCCGCGATCCAGATAAAAGGAGAGCGGCGGTGATCGACGAAGCGGACGCCTCTGGCCTCTCTTACCCGAAAGAAGCTACGCGGCTGGAATTTCGAGACGGAGAGGAGGAGGAGGAGGAGGAGCAGAGGCTCGTACGACCCTTTCGCGGTGCGGCGGCGATCTCGAAAACCGTGAGGGTCGGTTAGAGCCCTCGGGTAAATAGCTGCTAACAACTTTTTTCGCGCTCCGGGGTAGAACCGCGGCGTGTTTAACGCGGCCGCGTTTACCGCGACGACGACGTGTGTCTGTCTCTCCCCGTTCCTCTTCGACGATTAAAAAAAAAAGAAAAAAAGAGTGACCAGGGCGAGCGAGGATCGGTCAATGGTCGTGCAACGACGGTTCGAGCGTGGCCGAGGGGGTGGATCCGTCGCGGTTGCGATGCCACGAACGACGAATAGTCGGCTCGGCGTCGAAACCAGCGGACGACCCAGCACGGAAAAGATAGATCGGTGGGATCCGCGGCTGGCCGCATCGATCGTCGAATCCTGGCGTGCACCACTTACGGACGCACGGCGCGCGAGGGCCACGATCAACGCCAGAGCGTATACGTATGCATGTACGTAAAACTCGTGGCCGAACGAGAACGGAACGCATCCCTTTAAGCGGAGACCAGCTCCGGCTTAACCCCGCTCTGTCTTATACCACTTACCCCAGTGTCGTGTCCTCCATGCCAACAATCGGGAAGCAATCGATCCCCTGGTTCCCGCTCTACTCCATCCTCCCGGATCGGCCCGTTTGACGTCTCTGTCCCTCTCTCTCTCTCTCTCTGTCTCTCTCTGTCTGTCTCCGCTTCTTCTTTTTCTTCTTCGGTTTCTTCTTCTTCTTCCTCGTAACGCGCGTTCTCTCGGCCTGGGCCAGCGGCGTACACCGTCACACACGCGTTCTCTGCCCTGACGGCTTACATCTTGACGGTCCGTGCACGCAGCTGTGTTCCGCAGGAGACACGCTCTCTCGGCCCTCTGCAGCGATACACGACGACCCACCACGTCCTACTCATGCTCGCAGTCGGAACTCCGTCCACCGCGCACACGCTCTCCTCGCCTTCTGCCCTTACCAGCCACCCTCGAACCGTCAGGGGCGCAACGCGTTCCCCGCGGTGCCACCAGCCGTACCGCCTCCACTTCGACCGGCAGTTTTCAAATTTCAACCCACCTTCGACCCGACGTCGTCCCTTCTAGAATTCAGCTTCTTCGACGGTTCGATTCTGCCGACAATTTTTATACCCTGAGCGATACGCGAGCGTCTCATATTCAGATTTGCTTCTCCAAGGCTCTTACCTCTTTTCTGCTGCTTCGGAAATTGAGGTGTGACGTCGGTATCGCCGATAGAAGAGACGACGACCGGTGTGGAAGAAGGACCCGGGCGAAGGAAGAAGAATAATAGCTGGAGGATGAGTTGCGAGGGCGAGGACGGGGGGCGGGAATAGACGGGGCACCGGAATCGATGCAGTCTCCTCTGTGGATTTAGTGCACAGTAGGGGCGCACGCTCCCCCAGGGTAGGATTAGTCACGATCCCACTCGGTCGTAAAGTTTCAAAGGTAAAAGGAAAAAGGTGGGAGCTCGTAACGAGCTGTCACTTCGTGCCGCTCTATTATTCCGGTTCGGATCATGTACCGTGTAATTGAACAGAATTTTCGCGCACGCTGTTTTAATTGTTTCGGCAGCCCCGCTCGCGGCGAGCACCACGGCTCGTCGTCGGCCGCCGATCGATCCCGGAAGCGGGCTAGATCTGAAATTGATAGAAAAGTAACAAAGGACCTCTGGGAAATGGAATCGAGCCACGGCTTGCTCGGCTCGCTTATCTCACTCTGCAACGATTCAAAGGACGCTCGTGCGATTATTCGTCCGACGTAGGAGTAATTAAAACGCGTCTGGGTTCGAGTATAAATTTAATATTCAAACCGGTACTTTACGTACGTAGACTTCCCTCCGGTTACAATTGGAAACTGGATAAATATTCCACGGTTCCACTGCGTTCTCCTCTAAAGTTTCTTATTAAGGTAACGTTATAGACGTTTGCTAATAAGTACGGTTGGCATCGAACGTGCAGCGGCTCGCGGCCTAAACATTAAAATTTTATAGGGCCCGAGGTTGTTTATAAAAATATGTATTCATCGAAAGTTCGCAGTCTGTCGATAACGCGTACAAAAATTGGCCAGGAGGAAGCTCTTGGAGTTAACGAGCTTACCGGGTACCCCGAGCTTGCGTATCCACCACCTCTGCGTCGACGCTATCGGAGAAAAGTTCGCGCGGCTGGAAACAGGGCTGTCGCGATCCCCGTTGAAACCCCTCGAAACTTTCAACCGTCCATTGCAAATCGATATTTTTATCATCAATTTCCATACTATCGCCGTTTTGCGCGTATTACATTTCTACTTTTCATCGAACGAAACTTCCTATCCGATATAATTACTTTTGCAATTCCTCGGAGCGATCGATGTTTCCGCGATCTCTTCCTTAGAGGATTAGAATTAGAATTAGAATCCGTTTTATTGTATAATAATACAAAAAGGCTCCTGGATCGTGTCCGTTTAGTCTGTCCTTAGAGGATATACTACTGGAGGCAACAAGGATATACTACAAGTGTGGTCAGAATCACTGTCGATGAATAGATGCCATCTTTGTCGCTCTACAACCAATCGCATGCAGATTGTATGAAATCGCATTATGCAATCGTTAAAAAAATGACAATATTTTGTTTATTGACGGGTCGCAATTTTCCTCCTTCCTGCGAGATAGTTTATCACGACTTCGCCGGAATTTCCTCTCCGCCGATTGAACGTTCGATCGTTAAAAGCGACCTTTGACCTATGCGTTCAACTCCCGGGACAGGCAAATTTATTGGTCGGCGAACGCAATCGTTTTCAACCGTTGATAACGATCGTGCGAGAGACCCTCCTGAACCCCTCTCGCTCCGTTCGACGGTTTCACAATGACATATACGTCGTGCAGAGAAACGCGGGTCGTCTCATATATAAAGGTTTTTATTTCGTTAGTACGTACACATTTGCGCCAGCACAAAAAAGGATCGTATTATATAAAACGAGAACAATGCCGTTTCCTTTTCCGAGACTAGACACATGTAGGGTGTGGATTCTCAGGGACGTTTCTCGCCGTGTTTCATCGATCAAACGAGGACGCGTGGCCGCGGCCACCGTGAAATCGTCGTAGACCTTGAGATCCAACGTCAAAGAACGTACGCGTTGCCGGGTTCGATTATTCAGAAACGCTACGACCGACCGACCGACCGACCGTTCCCGATTCGTGCACCTTTGCTCACCGTTTCTGTTTCACGTCACAAATTTCTCGCCTCTCTCGCGCGTCGGCTCGTTTTCGTTTAATTCCAAATGGAACGGCCGATATGTCGGGATCGCAGCGGAATACAAACGGACCAACGCATAACCGTGAAGAGTCGACGATTTCGGTTATACGCGTTTACGGTATTTACAAGGGCAGTGTTAGAAGTATTCGAGTTACGCTAATAAAAGGCAGCCACTGACTCTTCACAAGGTCCTTCGTCTGCAAGCGGAATAAGTCAAAACACGTTGTCCGTCTTCCTAAACCGTTTCGACTCGCGCGTGTACGCGAGCTTCGGCCGAGCTCTTCGCATTCCTTTCTACAAGTTGATCACGCGATAATGGATACACTGAAAGACGATCGTAAATTATGAACTAAAACGGTATCGAGAGTTAGAGACGTATATATTATCGTTGTTAGTGACGCTAAATTCGTCGTCTTAGTTTGTCGTACCGACAACTGCCAAGCTTAAGTACACATTAAAAATGCATAAAAATATAACGTGAATCGTTTTAAAATGTCTCTATAAAACGAAATGAACGGTATCAATGCTCGTCTCTTTATACTGGACAATAAAGCGTAAAAATATAAAAACAATCGTCTCGATTTTCTAAAACCTACGTAAAACCACGTATTACACTTATCTTCCACAGAATAAAGAACTTTTTCGTTAGTCGAAACGTATACCGTATATTTTTATCATTGCCCCATAATTTTTCCCTAACTGCGTTCTTCTACAAAAATAGTTTATATTCTCTTTTGCAGTCACGGAATTTTTGTTTCCCCGTCCTCTTTACTCTTCGTCGAGTCCTCTGAAGGATGATTCCACTATCGGACGATGTCTGTCCGGACAGGTACGAACTCAAACAGCAGTCTGAAGATCCAGATTCGACCAGGTCCGCCCTGTGGTCTTCTGCTATTACACGCTTTTACAACTACGATCCTGGTTTCGCTCGTTTTCGCCCTGTCCGGACAGACACCGTCCTACAAATCGTCGGACAGTGGGAATCATCCTATATCGTTACGGAACGTTGACGTACGAAACGTAAACGTCCTCTTAGATTGTATTTTGCGTGTAAACGAACGCACCGATCATTTTCTCTAAGTGATACACGACATTTAGCTCTACGATTTTTTTCTCCACCTTTTCGGATTTCTCGGCCAAACGTCACGATCGGGTCGCTAATAAGATATAAATTTCCACGTTCCGAAGCGACAGGCAACGTTCACTACTTGAAAAACAATCTTGTAAACAGGATATTATTCAACTAAGTACTTTACGTCGTCCACCTCCTCTCCGACTTGTCTGCGATCTACACACTGTAATTATTAACGCGAAGCTTCGATGAAGAGCCGCGGAACATGTTCTCGTCGCGTCCACTGAAATTTCTCATAAAAACGTGGTATTCGAACATACGCATGTTCGTATGTCTCGCGGGAGGATTTCCCGTACTTTTTAACAAACTTGTTTAGCGTCGGCGTATATAGTAAAAATCCGAAATTCGTTCGTCGAGCGTAAACACGACCAATTCACCTCCTCAGTTCCTCTCGTGCTTTTTTACGCCGTCCAGTGTCTCAAAGGTAATCGATACAAACAATCGATTTTAGTCGGTTTTTATATGTAGAAAAAAAAGAGAATCCCGGACGTCTCCTTCGGTGGCCGATCTACGATCGAGATCGGGGGGGTTTTGCGATCTCTAGACCCGTAAACGGAGATCAGATCCCGACAGCCGTCAGGTATGTTTCGCGTCGTCCGACGATTCGCTGAAGAACCGCCTTCAGGAACGAATGGAAGACGTGGTCGAAGACGTCGACGCGCACCGATTCAGCTTGCTGTCGATTATGATCTCGTCGCCGTTCCGGATGTTGTACCGATAGAGCTGCTTGTTCGGGTACAGCATCTCCTCCGGTCCGTACTGCGCCTTCATCACCTTGAAAACACGGAGACCGACGGTGAGACACAAGGAACGCGGGGACGCACGGATGCACAACGTTAATTTATAGTAGTACATGGAAATTTAATGGGATACTACTCGCGAGTCAGGACGCGCGGGACAAGGGAGAGGTGTGCCTTAGGTCGCGATTTCTTCGTTCTTACGAGGTCTCTCGAGGAACCAGACGTTCTGGAAACAAGAGAGAGAGGACGCGATAATAAATAGTCGACAGGGCTGCTGACCTGATCCACGTAAAATAGTCTCATCCTGTTCGCCGGGATTTTCACCATCGTTTCCAGTTTGGTTTTCAACTCGAAAACCGTTCTGTACACGTCTATGGATCGCACCTACAAGCATCATCGACATGCGTACATATGTATATAAATACGTGTGTGGGAGTCGCGCGATTTCGTCTGTCTTACTGAACGACGTAAAACCGGAGGGAGCGTATATTTCGAAATTTAATTATTCGCGCGGCTCGTCGGCGAGTAGGTATAAATTTACCTCGACCAGGTCCCCGTAAGTGAACGTGACCTTGACCCTCTTCTCGGGAGTCAGGTCGACGTGTACCAGAGGATCCAGCTTTCCGTGAATAGCCACCAGCTCGGAGTACCTGAAAACGGAGACGGAACAGGGTCAAACCGAGGTTCGTTCCACTGGCGACGACGACGTCCATGAAACCAGAATAGCTTTATGGGTTCTAGTTCAAACCAGAATAGAGACGATGAAAAGGGAACCGGGTGCCGCGGATGGAAACAGGAATTGAATAATGAACATCGAAGCGGTCCGAATATTTATTAGGCACCGCAGAAAATGAGCGGACGAGAATCGAGGGAAAAGAATGGAAAAGGAGAAACGGGAAGCGAGAAACGAAAACAAAACAAGTGTCGCGTCATCGTGAGAAACTGTTCACCTTTCGGGCCTGTCCGCTTCCGGTTTGTCCATGTAGTATCTTATGAAGGCCCTCTCGGCGTCCTCGCGTTCCTGGGAGGATATCACGCCGCCACCGTTCAACGTCTCGACGTTTGGCAGTCGGGCGATTAACAGTTGTCGCCTCTCGTGTTCCGTGTACTCTCGGGGACTCTGTAATCGTTCCCCAGATTTCATTTTAAGAAAAGGAAGAGAAACAAAAGTCGAACAGAAGATTATAACGGGCGATCCGTCTACGGTCTCCTTTTTGAAAATTACAGCGTTACAAATCGTCTGGCGAACGAAGGAGTTTTGTTGTTTTAAAGTTATGCCCGTTGAGACCGGTTGACTCGGTGCCAGGCGTTTACTTCGGTACAGCTAAAACCAACTAGACCGAAGTGGCGCATACTAGATCAAGCTGTCGTAACAGTTTCGCGTTCCCACCGATTCTTCACTCGTTTCCTTCGATCGGGGAACGAACCCGTTTTAAGGCGACGGAAAGTTTACCTCGAAAAGGGGGCATCCCTGGATCCGGAGAGATTTCAGCGCCGGGAACCTGGCCAGTCTCTCGATGTCGTCCCACGTGGACAGGAGGGTGCCGTTCACGTTCAGGAACCTAAGTTTTCTGAAAGGATCGTGGGAGGACCTAACAGTCGTGCCGCTAGACTCCGACTCGGACTCCGACCTGTCGTAATTCACCTTTCCCTCGGCGAATATCCTGTTCCCCTTTTCGTCGACCGACGTGTTCTCCTCGGCGTCCAGGTTGTTCATGTTCGCGTTGTCCTGGCTCACGTGGTCCTCCGACTCGGTCGTCTTCGGGCAGCCGGTCTCCGCCTCGTTCGAGTTCCTGTTGTCCTCGAGGCCCAACGACCTTATCGGGCACTCGGCCAGCACGAGGCTCTCCAGGTTCGGGAATACGTACCCCAGCTTCGAGATCTCGTTCCACACCTCGACCGGGTTCCCGGTGAAATGTAGCTTCCTCACGGACACGTTTCTGTTCTCCGGCTTCTGATGGTCCACGTCCACCGTCTTGTACTCGTTCAACGACAGATGAAGCTCCTCCAGGTTGCGCAGCAGCCGGATCAGGCCCTGCACCGTCGACCAGGTGACCCTGGTCCCGTTCAGTACCAAGTTCTTCAGCAGATCGTAGCTACCGTGTTTGACCTCGAGCACCTCGGCCAGACAGTTGAAGCTGAGGTTGACGAACTTGATCTTCGGCATGTGCTGGAGTATGCCGAAGACCTCGGCCCATTGGGACAGCTTGTTCTGCGCGAGGTCGAGCTCCTCGACGTTCTTGCATTTGTTGCGGAGCTTCTCGGCGTCGTTGCCGGCCGACTCGATGTCGCAGTCCTGCAGCACGAGCAGCGCCGGCACCGTGTGACGGGGCGATTTCTTCGGTATGAAAATGCTGACCGAGAGGGCGGCCTTCGGCGAGCTCGACTCCGTCTCCTCGTCCGTGAGGGAGCAGTCGGTCGTTGAACCGCCGTACTTCAGCTCCAGCGCTTCCAGCAACGACGGCATACTTACTGCATCCTGAAACCGTACATCGATACTTCTCAAGCTCGATTTATTACCCTACGCTTCGACGAACGAATCGGATCAAACTTGTTCGTTGCCCATTGTCGAATACGTCGTTGTTAAACCAGAGAATTAACGTTGTCGACTTGCTCTCCGAAGAGGAGACAAAGTAAGGAATCGGCCGGGCGAGCACAAGACGGCTTTTGTCGTCCAGAAAAGGAATAAGGAGGAAAAAGGGAAGAAAGAAAGTAAAGGGGCAGCGGATAGGAAAAAACCGGTGGATAGCCGAGGTCGGCGACGTCGGGCACGGGGATATCTGGTCTGGCCGTATCCGCTAAGGTCGCGGCATTCTCTTTTCGCAGAACGGAAAACCGGTACCGGTCCCCTTGTCATCGCTGGGAAATGAACCCGCGACCGAACGAGCTTCGCCCACGCGAATTCCCCGTCGCACGAATCGTCTCCGATACACGACGTACTCTCGGGTCTCGTCTATCAATTTCGTAGTCTGTCAACAGGCGCAGCGGCGGATTGAATGAAGCGAGAGTTCGTCCGTTATCTAATCTGCTCAGACTTTTACCGAACGCACGGCTCGGAGCGGAACGCGGACTCCGATTGCCCCTTGGAAAGCTTCGCCGAGAGATACGCACCGTCCTAATGTCAAATCAATTAGTTAACGCGTCACGCGATAGCGGGGAGGCAGGANTACTCTCGGGTCTCGTCTATCAATTTCGTACTCTGTCAACAGGCGCAGCGGCGAATTGAATGAAGCGAGAGTTCGTCCGTTATCTAATCCGCTCAGACTTTTACCGAACGCACGGCTCGAAGCGGAACGCGGACTCCGATTGCCACTTGGAAAGCTTCGCCGAGAGATACGCACCGTCCTAATGTCAAATCAATTAGTTAACGCGTCACGCGATAGCGGGGAGGCAGGAATGGAATGCGGCAGTCCTCCGTTGGAAAACTCCGACGGGGAAAAGGAATTAAAAGCGTGTACACGGGTGCAACGAACCGCGACGAGGACGATTACAGAATATCGCGAGCACCGGCCGGGGGACGGCACGGGGGAAAAACGTTGCGTCAATTTGGCGGAGATCCGACGTGCCGGCCGAAAGAAAGACGTGTCTATGGGAGAGGCGAGCTTGGAGACGAGCCAGCCCGCGTTCTTCCTATTTTACATGCAACGTTTTCAGCGTTTCGCGTGTCTCTCGCGTCGCACCTTTGCGTCGCATAAAACATACAAAAAATCGAACGGTAAGTCGGGAGTCGTTTAAATAAATTTCTGCTTACGAATGGAACAATTTCTTAAAGCCGGGTCGAAATCACTCGAGATTTTCCGTGAGTCTTCGTCGACCGAATTGAACATACGCGACGGTGGTCGAATACGAGTGTGCACGGACCTTCCCAACGGCGATCCTAGAACGTTTAGCCGGCGAACGCGTTGCACTCGATAAAAAAANATTTCTGCTTACGAATGGAACAATTTCTTAAAGCCGGGTCGAAATCACTCGAGATTTTCCGTGAGTCTTCGTCGACCGAATTGAACATACCCGACGGTGGTAGAATACGAGTGTGCACGGACCTACCCAACGGCAATCCTAGAACGTTTAGCCGGCGAACGCGTTGCACTCGATAAAAAAAAAAAAGGCCGTCGTTGACCAGGTCGCGGCGGAAGGGGCTGAAACGCGACGGTTTCATCCCCGTGGAAAATCGGCCGGGAAGACAAAGGTCCGCGCGATCCGCTCGGCAATGAACCGACATAATAGTCGCTGTTGCATTATACTCCCCGGGTTCCCCTACGTAATCGCGATATCGGTTCAACGGCCATGCGAAATTAACTTTCTCCGGTACGGGTCTGGCATCGAGAAGCCCGTTAGAATCGCCGTCCCGTGTTACTGCATAGTAAGCCAGACTTTGCTAGCGACGTGCTCGAGCCGCTTAAAAATCGATTCGACGAGTTTCTCAATCTCGGCCAGCCGAACCAACTCGATTAACAGATTTCAAAGACAACACGGACCAACAGGCGAGAAGTAGAATTCCCGTATCAGCTCAAATGACTAGTTATAACGGCGTCCGTCAATTAGCCTACGTCACTGGAACATGTTATAAAAATGTTGATGTATTATAAAATAACAAAGATTTCTCGCGGTCTTATTTTTAATCAACCACTGGCATGGTGGACCTCTGACGAGCTTACCGATTAATTTCAAACTTCTGAACGCGGCAAGAGAGAATCTTGAAAATGTTCAAGTGGGCGGGTTTCAAAAGCGGATTCTCGGTGGATCCCGACTCGCCATCGCTGCTGGTGAAATTAGTGAACGGACAGCGGACGAGGGACGGTGGTTCCTTTCCGGGTCGAGGGAAACGTAGGACGGGGGTAATTCATCTGGAAGTCTGGAAAAGCGTTAAAAGCGTGTGGAAACGTTGATAAGCTCGAGGTAGAAAAAGACGGGCAATGTGCAGAACGGTCCTCGACGAAAGTTATACAATGTTCGGTTGCGTCACGCGGTTGCGATGTTTGTTAACCGATCTAATATCGGAACGGAATAACAATGGTAAGCGCGAACGCTATGCATGCGCTTACTTTCTCCTCGACCGATGATTTTACGTGCGAACCGTACACGAGATCGATCCTACGATCGGGAGGAAACCGATCCAGTTACGAGCTTCTAGATCTAACAGATGGTTCATTGGATCTTCGATACTTTCACCGCGAATCGACCGGTTCACCTACTCGGGTTATTAAAAAAAGTATCAAAAAGGTAAAGAGAATAAAAAATTAGAAAATTCGAGACCGATAGGTTACAGGTTGTCATCGGGAAAACTGTTCCAAAATTCATTAGCGTGAAAAGAACGTACTTCACGACGAACGCAAACGAGTCGCGCGAGCGCTCGTTCTCCGTTAATTAATACTTGCCGAATGTCCGAGGACCGTCGACGTCCGAGCGCCTGCGATCAACTTTATTATATCGCTAAATTGAGTAGCCTTGGGTCATTCGATTTTATCGTCGAAACGGCGATTGATAATTGCGGACACGTGCCGCGCGATTAACCGATTTAACGGGATAGAGGAAACTCTGTTGGGAAACGTCGTCCGTATATACATATACATATATCGTTGTGTACGCGTGGTAGAGACAGATTTACTACGCGCGTGTAAGTGCACACTTGGCCGGTTATGAGCGCGTGGTTGATACGTATATACGCGTGCATAATGCTCTCGGGTCGTGAGCAGAACGAACGGCAACCTTGGGTAACCGAGTAATATTCCGAGAGGCGGGAGAGCATTTGCGCAGCATACGCCAGACCGGACTTTCGTCGATATTTCCATCTACCAGTTTCACGTTTGCCGCGTCGTATACAGAGAACGAGCGGACCCCATCGTCTCGCCGGTCTCCTCGGTCGCCCTGCGCGAACCGCGGCGAACGAGCTCCTCCTCACGATAAGAAATCCACGTGAACCGTCTTAAAAAAAATGATTACAGGCCCGTTTCATTTCGCCGCTGGTTAGAAAGTATCCGTTTATCCGTTTTTGTTGTTTCCTGGTATTCGAAAATCACCGGAGGAAAATTATAGCAGGAACGTGCTCTCTCCCCCTTTACCCGGGCTCGGCCGCCTTCTGTTCGACGATAACTTTCTAAGCTACGTAAGAGGAGCGATGCAATTATTTGTTATTGCATTGAACCCGGCCGAGGTATCGGTCGACCGATCGCTATGCTCTGGACGCGTGGACGTTCGATCGGCGATACCACTTATCGAAAAGCGATGTGCCACCTTCCTCGCGCCTACGTCGAACCGCTCGTTTTAGGACGGACGCGTGAAACCGACTGGCTCTCCCCGATTGACCCACTACTATACTCGACAGACTCTGCTTGACATTTCGTAACCGTTATACATCGGCAGCGTATATTTAGTGCGTGTATTCAGTTTCGCCGCGGGCGCCGATAAATACATCCCTTGAATTCGCTTCAAACCGCGCGTCTTCCTTTTCTCCGGCAGAATTCGGCATCAAGCTTCAATACATTTCTTACGCGTATTTCGAATACGTACGCTTTGCGAAATTCCGTGCGTGATCTACCTATTGTCCGTTCGTTTCTCGGTTTTTGAGAGCGGTACGTCTCGCATCGGTGCGCGGCGATCACGTATCGACACGTGTGTGTGAAAGCTGAAAAGTACACGGGGGGACCGTTCGCCAGGCAAACAGTCGCGTCGTCGGTGTCGGTACCGCGTGGCCTCTCCCTTCCGCGCTATCGACACCCGACGACGATACACAACACGGATCAACGATTTAACGCGATTACACTAACAACAGTTTCACCCGATCTCTACGATCGAACCGTTTCGCAAATCGCCGATCGATCGTTACTCTCGCCAGACCCCCGTGTTTCTCCCCGGAAACTCTGGCCTCGGCGCCGTACGCAGTACTATTTTCAAAATCAATCGCGTTACGCAAACCGCGCTTGTTAAGCGAGCCTCGTTCGGAAAAAAGAAGACCAAGTGTTGCTCGTTACGCGGAGAAAACACTTTCCTCGGGACGAGAACAATGTACGAGATTCCCCGCTTGTTACAGGAACGTTCGACGATGAGAATCAAACGCAGAATTGCTCGCATTACTCTCAGAGTTCGCTTGAAATCTGAAAAACCACGTAACCATTCCCTGGAATCACAGTTTCATATTTTAGAATAACGTACGAAGACCTACGTTTAGGAGATCGTGAAATAATGACGCTTACCGAACACGTTGCTCGCTAATTTATTTTTACTACTATTTTCGGTACCGTATCGCACCTACTGTACACAATTGAAACCGCCACTGCCGGATCCGCCTTTTAAACATTCCACGTAAAGCGAATAAATGAACGACTCGCTAACAAAATATTTGTCGCGACGATGGATAAACTTTGCGAGCATCGCACGGTCTGTTTAAAATGATTTCGTAATGCAAAGTAAAAATAGTTAACCGTAATTGCCGAAGGGAATTGGGGATTATTAAATGGACGGCGTGCAATTCGTATCCGTGACGATAATTGATCATTTTTGCGCTTTCGGTTTCACGTGTTACTGTTTCCTTTCGATCGCGCTGGCCTTGGAGTCAGTGGACAAGGAACGACGCAATTCCGATGATTCGTTTCTTTGTTCGGGTCTCTCCATCGCGTTGTATCACCGCGTCTGATTGTCTATTTACTCGCCACCTCCTACGAAAACTGAACGGACGTGTACTTTTGTTATTGCGCATGAGACAGATTTACAAACTACGAGCAAACGACACCTGTAATCTATCGGCAATGAACTGTTGTTAGTGCCGTCGATAAGCCAGGTAACACGATGCGTATCGCGAACTCTTAAATACCTGTTTTAGATCGAGGGAGGACATAAAGATAGGGAATCGCGTTTCGGGAAAACGGCCACGACGATGACAGTAAACAGGTACAACAGTACATGGCAGCTGTCAAAGCGCGCTACTACTATTGAGGATAGACCGTCGTCCGCGCACAGCTGACAGCTATTATGTAAGCGAAGAGCGCAAAAGACGTCGCAAATCGACGTACGTTCTATCACCGAGACACCACACGCACGTCGAATTGTTTCCAAAGAAACGGATCGATTCGCTGTTGAAACGTATACGCGTTCTACCTGCTCCTTTCTAAATCGCACCTCCGACACAAGGGCAACGTACGTGTCTCAGAGGAACGATTCGACGCTTGTACGTGCAATAAAGCGAGGCTGACGACGGCGATGAATGCTGTGGTCGATGCGTAGAACGTCTCGAGATAATATTGCGAACGGAGAAACGTCCGTTCTACGTCGGAAGTTAAATGGATCGATCGAGCGCGAGTTCGGAAGGATTGAACGGTAGCAAAATTAAGACGATGTACAAGAATATCGCGGAGGAATCGGGTCAAGGATCGCGGCGTTGCGTCCGGATGACAGACGCGGCGGCGATGGCTCGTACGTAACTCGGAGGAATACCTTCGTAAGTCTGTATGTACTCACTGCTTTCTCGTCGTCGTTTCTCGCTTCGGTCCTCCGGTGTCTCTCGAGTATCCCGTTGTCCCCAACGATCGGCGAATCTCCTCGGAATACCTTGGTCAGACTAGCACTCGCGATTTTTCTCCGCTACCGTGAAGGTTTTGTTGGTCGGTCAAAAAAAGGGGTTATAAAATGAAGTGGTGTCGCCAACGGACACACGAACGTGTCCCGCTCGCCGTCCACCGTTGAACTGATTTCCCGACTCCTTTGTTTAGTAAACAGAAACAGCTGAGCCGCGCTGCCAGTTACGGCGGTGGTGGGCAGTGGTGGCGGGAGAGCTCGATCCGCTCTTCTCGCGACGCGAGATCGACTCTGCGCATTCGTGTCTCTTTGCTCGCGATCACGTGGCCCCGCGTACTCGGCCAATAGACAAATTTTATAAAACAGTACCGTATACTTCAAAGCTAAAACTATACTTACTAGATGAATGCCTGACGATTGCATCACGATCGGGATGAAACGTCGAACGATACACCTGACAAAAATTCGATTTTGATGTCTGCGAGCGATACTGCATATGCGACACTCCTAACGATAAGACTCGATAAGAATACCGACAATGAGGATCCCGAGACGTATTTATAGACAGATAGCACATAATAATGGACTTACAGTTTACTGCGTCTTTTAATATAAAATTAAACAGTAATTCTTTATTTCTATCAAGTGTTCTTCACAATTCCATTGAAGATACATTTCACGTGTATATAGTTCTATGATAGATGTAAAGGTATCTATTGAGTACGATAAGAATTATCACATTTCTTGCAAAATAAATTATTGCTGTTTGAGACGTAGCGTGTCTAAAAATGTTTGTCCCTCGTGAAACGAGTGATAAGGTCGAGAGCCCATTTGGGCTGATCGAAAGGAACCATGTGTCCGGCGTCTCTCACCAACACTTCCGTCAAATTGTTCACGGTCTTCGAGTAGCCGGCTAACTCGTTGTCGACGTACCACTTCGTTCTCTTGGCCGTTTTATATTTATCGGCGCCAGACCACTTCAGCTTTTGTAGGTAATTCTCCGTCAACGGATACGCGACGATAATGTCCAGCTGTCCGTTGTATATCAGGACTCTGTAGTGCTGCGTCAGGTCCGATATGAGAATCGCCAGAGACTGCATGACGTCGGCCTTCAAATGTTCTTCGACTTTGGTAGATTCGACGTTGAACGTGCAATTGCCGACGTGTATAGCTTTCCTGGCGTCCGCTCTCTGGAGCCACTCCGCCATGTAGTCGGATTCGTTCGTGTCTTGAGTATGCAAAAAGTTGAAGTAGTATTTGAACCCAGTTAGATTTGCAAACAGCGACGGATACCCGTTCAGATCGCCGTCCAGCAAATCGTCGAACAGATTGAAGGCTTCGACAAATTTCTTCTCTTTAATCAAATTTCTGCCCTTCTCCTCGTATTGATGAAACAGATCTCTCCCGTTCAAATCGAGTATACCCAATTGATACAAATAATCCCCGTAGAGCAACTGATTCTCCGGGTCGGTCAGTCCGTTTCCAATCGCCAAACCCTTTAAATTTATCTTTGTCTTCGCTTTGATGTTGTAGTCTTTGATAGCGTGAGACACGGCAGGCACGTATTTCCCGGCATAGGATTCACCGGTGACGAAAAACTCGTTCGACTGAAGCTCAGGGAACAATTGGAAGAACTGAACCAACGCCGTATGAACGTCCCTACCTACGTCTGTCTCGTTGATCGCGTAGCCCCTGTCGTCTTCGGTAAAACTGAATCCGGTCCCGACTGGATTGTCGATGTACAACAAATTGTGAGACTTGCTCCAGGAGTACGTACGCATCCCGAGCGTCTTATTCGGAGTTACGTAGAACGGTCCATTCTCCATGAACAAACCGTACATCGACGTAGCTCCAGGACCACCTTGTAGCCATAACACCACAGGGTCAGTCTTCGGATTGTGCTGCATAAAAAAAAAAACAATGATTCGACCTCGCTCGTAAACGTGTACTCGTCGTACAACAAAGACTCTAGTTTTCGTGACCCTTCGCCTATTTGACACGAGATAAAGCGAGTAGGCGTACAATTTAGTTCTTATCTTTAGTTATACTATTTACATTGTTTGTATTTTATTACATATCGCGTTACGTCGTCTAGGGACGAGTCGCAACACAGACGTTCGAGATAAAAATCAGTATACACGTAGTAATTTGTAAATAAACAATGACTTATTATTTCGCCCAGACGTGAAAATTACGAAACGAGTAAAGAAGATCGACGATATTTGGAAGACAATCTCGTAGAGAAATCATTAGGCAAGGGGGTAAATTACGAAACGAAACGGGACTAAACAAACGACTTACCGCGGCCGGGAAAAACCAAAAGAACATGTTCGAATTGTACGCTTTGTTCACGGTTAAATAACCGGCGTAACTACTGACATCGTTCATTTCTTTGTGCTGTACGGCGGCTTTGAGACGGGCCTCGTCTATTTTTCCGCTTTCGATGAGGGGTGTCAGGAAAAGCGGCGAACCGACATCCCCTCCGCTAATAGGAAAACTCTTAGGCCTTGGATAAACGTTTGTAAATCCTCTCGCGAGTGAGACGAGGATTAATATTTGCAAAGATAACACGAGCCTCTTCATCGTGCCTCGGGTTTTATCAAAAGGATCTTGTGACACTAACTGCGATCTAACTGGATCTCACAACTCACAACTCACAAACGTCGGCACTGTCGGCCGACACTGAGATTACACGAGATCAGGACGCAATTGCCGATTGCACAGCCGACTCTAGTACTAGCCGTGCTAAGAGTAAAATGGCAACACCGCGAGAGGCCGGTTTTTCTGGTCGGACTCCCAGCGGACTCTCAGTCTGTCTCTCTCGGACTCTCGGTTTTTCATGTTCTGTCTCTGTCTGTCTCTTTACTTCTAATGATCCTCCAAGGAAAATACATATAAATAATATTTAAACAAAAATAATGAAATAAATACAACAAATAAGGGAAGATTTATTTATTTATATTCATTTATAGTGCCGTACATTAATATACATACAATATTTTTACATATCATTCGCAACTCTCACACACATCCACCTAACCTCTTCGACATCACATCATTAATACTGCTGATTCGAGTATTTCATTCGTTTACAATTCATTCAATGCATTTCTAAACGATTCTATTTAATCTACAGATTGTTTTATCACCCTTCACATTCATGTTTTCCTGAAAAGTCCGTAGATATTTCAGATATAATCAATCACGACACAAAACTGTCCCGAGAGTCCATGGAATGAATAACACATTTATAAACATCCGAGACACTTTTATCACTTGTGCTTGCCATATTTATAATCCTTATACCTTTGTTATACATAATTGATGACAAATACTACAAATTAATATGTTTATATATTAAAAAAAACGTTAATTGTAATCGCGAGTACCGTTTTGTCATTCGCGAAAATAGGCCTCTCGATTCCGCCATTAACAGTGATGCCAAGTCTCTTAGCACGGCTAGTACTAGAGTCGGCTGTGATTCAACAAAAAATAAATCTTTATATATGCCGGCGCTTCGGGATTACCAACGTAACGGATAGAAATAAGTCTAAGCGCATTGCCGCCAGATTTGAACGTGCAAAGTATAAAGTCCTCCCGAACCATAAATTAATTATTTATTAATTTTATCACATTTATTTAATCTTGTTCGTTTAAAACAATATATGTAACATTCACATTGATTAACATTACATATAGTTCGATTAATTTGCTAAATAGTACTGAAAAATGCACAGTACGATGAACATATACAGTATCGATTTATAACTTGTACAAAATATGTTTTTATTAAAAACTATAGACATATATTCAAATAATAGATAACAGTGCATGACAATTGTTACATGGAGAACAGCGTAATTTCGAATTATATGCGTGTATGTATATATATATATGTATATAGTAGTAATGTGTAGTAACATACATACAAATACTCGTAGGATGTGATTTACTTGAATTCTCTCGCACAGCTAAAAGTCCTTCAAAGAATTCTATTATATCCTTAATCTCAATTTGTTAATATTGAACACTTAAAAAGGCACAATTAATTTCAATAGTACAAAAATATCAAAACTCAAATATACACAGAAAATATTGCTTATCCTCTAAAAAGTTGTCACCGATAAATACGTTCCAAATCATTACGTTTTCGTACAGTTTCAATACACAGTAATATGGTAAATAGTAATACATATGTATATGCTGTAAAACTATAAATCTAACGTGTAGATTCAGTTTTGTTTCATATAGATAAATGCACCTCGTAGAGGCTCGAGTCTTTTTGATGAGAAGTAGTATTTAATCGTTACGATCTCAGTCTATCAAAGTCTATTAATTTACGGACATATTTTCCATTTTCCATTTTGATATTTTAACAAGAGAGACGTAGATCCTCGGACAGCGGGATCGTCAAAATATATACATCGAAAGATCTTCCGATTTGAAAATCAATTAACATACGTAACAAAATATAATTTATGAACGCTAAAATTCAAAGAGGAATAACGTTAGCTGCAAACATTTTTATCGAACTTCGCTCGCCGTTGTGTCATTTTTTTTTAAATAAAATCTTCATGATAGTGTACTACTACGCAAACGTTTCACCGCAAACCAAATCGAGATTGTCTCATCACTAGGCAACGAATCAAAGTAAGAGTGCTGAAATCATTTTTGAGGTTTTTAAAGAAGAGTACAAAATACGAGAATGAAGACGTAATAATTTTATTTGCAAAGAATTAATTACAGTACGTATATAACAGATGTTTACGTTTTTCGTTATTGAATGATCGTAAAATATTGTGCACGGTACAAATGTATAATCTATACATACACGTGCACGTACGCCGTATGAACATGTATGTAGATATTACACATAAATCATTGTCGCCTCGCCAGTCACGGGGAGGAGACAGTCTGTCTCTATGATATTTAATTAAATAATTACACGTATATATTTCAGCACTCTAACAGTAATGAAAAAATTAAAAAATAATTTCGTTAACATATGATATAACTTTGTGCTCTATTGAAAACTTTTACTCTTTCGGGATTCATAATAGACATTATCATACAAATTAACAATAGGACGTACAAATTACAATTATATGCACCAGTGCATTACAGATTGATCAGTTAGTATTTTTGATGGAAAAAGAGTACAAAGTTTGCGACTCTTAATACGACAGTCGTCGAATAGCGCGTAAATCATGTGTCCCGGATTATAATCGTTTTACATTTATTTCAAGTTTCAATTCGCTGTAAAGTATCAGAAAATTTCCTCACGTACGAGTGTACACGTACGCGGCTCGTATGCATTTCCGTGTAACGCGTGTGTGTGTATATGTATGTATATAAGTACACTCTCTTACTCAGGCTTTTGCAATTAGGAGTCGAACGTTCCGTTACAGAAGCTGTACGCGTTGTTTTATATTTGTTAAAGCAATATGCAGCAATTTGTTTTCCTCTTACGTTCGCTTCCATCTCCTTGATTCTCCTGTGCCTTACGTGCGGCTATTGCACGCATCAAGTCGAAGAATACCTGGAATATAAAAGATCTGTCTATATCCGCTTTAAGTTTCAATCTTGATAATATTAAAAAATAATCGCAATAGTTCGATCGAGTTACACGAATATTACAGTGAATCGTAAATTTACGATTCATGCTCCTGCTTTTAACTCCGCCAACGATATCAATGCACGACGACAAGACGTGTTGAATGAATAAAAATTAAACAACAATGTCTAATTGTATTGTTAAAATAGACATGCATAGCAATAGTGAAAGTTGGGAATTTCCATTCGCATTCTCGTTTGCTTTTGAGTCGGTTTGAAAATGTAAGAAAATGATCGTCGCTCTGTGTGCCTCCTCGATTAGTGGACAATGAATTTATATGTAATACATGCAATATGCGGTATCTCGGGCATAAGCAGAGAAACAACACGAAAAGCGGAATGTAATTAAAATGTAAGAATTTCATTTTTGTACGTGCCTGAGAGACACTCTCGCAGAAGGTCGACACTTCTAGTTATAATTGTTACCTGCTGATACTTGCACGTACATACATTTATTTAAAGTTCGTAAAAAAAGTGAAAAGAATACTGCAATACATAAAATTTCTAAATCATCATCCAGTCTTCCACGTTGTGAGAGATTAAAAACGGTGTAAAAAGAAAGCAGCGAACCTATAGGATAGTGCACTTCTTTTTCTTCCTTTTGGCACGGTCCTTTCCGCGACCGTTGCTCGCCGATTTGTCTTCGATCTTGCGCGACCTTATCTCGCGCATCAAGTCGAAAAATACCTGAAAATGTGCAATCGATGCCATCTCAAAGCTTTAAGGCTTGAAAAAGGTGCTTTGTAAATTAAACAAAAAAAATATGCAGCACGCAGATATATATATATACGTGGTATAAAATCTATGTATATGTTTCTATTGCAAAGAGTCACATGTGCGGTAACTACAATAATATTCACTGTTAAGCAAAGGTACGTGTGGTACATTGCAAATTAAGCTATTTAAATATGCCTCATGCAATTTCTGTGTAAAAAAATTGGATAATAGACTTGAGATAGTGTAACGACTTATCGGTGATGCATACTTTCACATATGATTAAATGTAAGTGTAATTATTACAAAAGAGATAGAGCATTGCTAATAACACTGACTTCTTAAGGAATGTTTACTTGATCACTTGAGTATCGTAGATGCTGACTGAGCTCAGACAATTACCTTGTCAACATTTTCTTTTGTCTTCGCACTTGTTTCTACATATGGTACTCCCCACTGTTGTGCTCTTGCCTGGGCATCGGCTAAACTGACTTTCCTCTTCTCCTGTAAATCACTCTTATTTCCCACTAATAGGAATGGAATGTTTTCATCATTTTTTACCCTCAGGATTTGTTCTCTGGATGTAAAAGTTTGAACATGATTTTTCTCAAAGTTCACACACAAACACGTGCCCTCGATATTTACCTAAATTCTTGAGTAGCTTGAAAACTATCGTCCTCCGTTATAGAAAATACACATAAGAATCCTTCCCCGCTTCTAAAATAATTATCTCGAATCGCTGCATAATCTTCTTGTCCAGCAGTGTCCAATATGTCTATTTGTACTTCTTCGCCATCTAACACAACCTTTTTCCTGTACGAGTCTGCTTTCGTAGGTTCGTAATCCTCGACAAACTGAATTTCCATGTAAAGAGAAAAACCCATTTTTTGTCAGCAGAATCTCTCTTTATCAATGGAACGTCTTGTCAAGTGTTTAAATTTCATATACCTCGTCGTACATAAATTGTAACGTCAGCGCAGNGTAATCCTCGACAAACTGAATTTCCATGTAAAGAGAAAAACCCATTTTTGTCAGCAGAATCTCTCTTTATCAATGGAACGTCTTGTCAAGTGTTTAAGTTTCATATACCTCGTCGTACATAAATTGTAACGTCAGCGCGGACTTCCCAACACCTCCACTTCCAACCATGATAACTTTATGCATTGCTTGAATGGTGCCTGGCTTCTTTGACATTTTGTTCTCTCCTGTGTAGAATCAAAAAAATAAGTTTTATCAGAAAGGGAAGTGAAAAGAACTGTTTAGATAAACTAAAGCGTTTTCTTGAAAAGTAAGGCGCGTTATAAAACAATTACATCAAAGAAAGGCAGGATGTGAAACTACTGTTGTCAGCGTGAGAGATCTAAAAACAGAGTAGAGAATATATATGTATCTATACTTCTTTTATCTCATTCTTGGCTATATATTACTACTTAATTATATTTATTGATTCTGTATTAAATTCATGTATATAGTAGCAAAACAAATTTTATTACGGTAAACAATCAGATACATGCATTCATATATATATAGTTATCTTATAAACGAGCATCGCTAAGAACTAAACAATCGCTTATACTTCTTACTACAAAAATGATCTGAAATAAATCATCGTAGTTTCTTTAACTATTACGAAGTCCAATTACAATTTCTTCTCTACAATTACATGAATGCGACTTGAATTTCGTCTTCGTAAACAGAATGGCATTTAATTTCTCCGTCATATATGTACAAGACGATTTCGAATAGAAGTGTAAGAACTGTTGGAACGGGATACGCGGAAGTATATACTTTTCAATGAGAACTGACGTATTACTTGTATTTACATACTATTGCATTTCGTTACGTAGAAAGGGTGAAACGAGTGAAATAGAACGTAAACCTAGCAGAATGACGAATAGCGAGAAAGGCGGTGCCACACGCCCAATTTTAGGAATGTCCAATCTTAATTCCGTATTTCCTCTCGTTTTCGTTCGCCCGATTTTATTGTACGTTCCCACACTTACACCTTCAATCAATGACAAGTTTCGATCGTGTAAATACCTTTTAAAATTTGAGCGTGTCAAACGATTTTCTCGGCTTTCGCTAACGGAACAACCGTCGCGCTTCGCTTTACTGAATCGCGACTGATAGGACNACACGCCCAATTTTAGGAATGTCCAATCTTAATTCCGTATTTCCTCTCGCTTTCGTTCGCCCGATTTTATTGTACGTTCCCACACTTACACCTTCAATCAATGACAAGTTTCGATCGTGTAAATACCTTTTAAAATTGAGCGTATCAAACGATTTTCTCGGCTTTCGCTAACGGAACAACCGTCGCGCTTCGCTTTACTGAATCGCGACTGATAGGGCCTGATAGTATAGTAGTACTAGTGCAAGTAAAAGAAAAAGAGGCCGACAGCTTCCGTCTCTCTTTCCACTTCCACTTCCTCTCGTTCTCATCACGAACTACCAAGATTCAAGACACATTCCTTGACAGTTCCGATGATTTCAGATAATTTTCTATGCACTTGAATTCAGAGGTCTTCTAACGTACTTGTAAAGATCTGTAAACAATTGCGGAGAGACTTTTGGATATACAAGATTGGTCATCCAATTTTATAACTCTATCTTTCAATTTTCTATCATTCATGCGACGTGCATATTATATCATGTTACATATAGTATACATAACTCATACATGGATCAGGTCCAATCAGGTCCATGTATGTACTCATGTATATAAAGCATATGTTAATTTTATGTATAATGGCCAACGTTAAACAAGTATGGAATGATGTAAATCTATGAGCCATTTGACACCCTGTACTTTGGGACCAAATAAACGGATATCTAATCTAATCTACTATAGAATCATGTCTGAGCTACGAAACCCGCGTAAGTCGCGTAAGTGCGTGCGTATCGCGACTTGTGTTACGGTCACGATGGAAAGTAACATTGAACGTGTGAATCCAACGGATTATTCGGTACATACAATATGGAATTGAAATGACACACTGTTATAATTGTAAATTTTATACTTGTGTACATACACTTTTTTTGTTGCGTCTATNGTCACGATGGAAAGTAACATTGAACGTGTGAATCCAACGGATTATTCGGCACATACAATATGGAATTGAAATGACACACTGTTCATTGTAAATTTTATACTTGTGTACATACACTTTTTTTGTTGCGTCTATGACCGAGGAGATTTTCCGCCATTATGGCGTACGGTGTATGTACGACAAAGTATAATATTCATCACTGGCTAGAAATGGGTCGAGACAGGAGAAAAATGTGAAGACGACGGAGGCTTGTTTACATTTTATATTTATTCGAATTATTTTACATAAATACTTTGTTATGTTTTATATAAGTAAAGTATGTATGTACGTGTATATCAGTTGTTAAGATGAACTGGACTTGTCAACGAAGTGTTGGTCGAAATTAAAAAGCAGAATAGGAAACATGTTTGTGTCTTAGTTATTAGGAAGTAGAAGAATTAAAAGCCTGCGCGGTTCCTTCTACATCGGTGAGTAACAGCAATTAATTTCATTAAACGATCTGTATGTGTATTTAGGTTAAGAATATAATCGTTTAAATAATTGTCATCTGATTACGACAGTAGAATTCTCATTCTTTTCTTCTGCTAGCTGAAAATGTCAATGGAATATAGTAGGAGTGTCCTGAGATTGGTAGTGGCTCAGATTTGCCAAACGATAGGATGGCACTCCATCAATTCCACGCCTCTAGAGTTCATGGTTGATCTCATGCAGGAGTATCTTCTACGAATATCGAAGCTTACTCATCAGTATGCAGAAGTTTGTGAGTGTTGACCACAAAGAAATTCTGATACAAGGCCTTAAGTAATCGGCGTAACATTTGAATTAAATGTATAGTGGGAAGGACGGAAGCCAATCTGGATGATTTGGGTCTAGCTTTTAAGAGTATGAACATTGACGTCCAGGAGTTGGCAGAATATATCAAGAACGTGGACTCTGTACCGTGTGCAGTAGGAGTACCCAAACTTCCAGTTAGGCATGAGAATCACTTGAATTTCTTAAAACCTGGGAGCAGGGAAGTTGTGACAAGGCCTGTGCATGTACACGAGCACTTACCAGCTATGTTTCCTGACACAGAGGGTAAGACAAGTTACGAGCGTGCACTAAACTTGAAGAACACGAACAACGGACGGATAATAAACCGTTTAATTGTTGTTGTATAGAAGAATACGTGGCCGACAAGACCGAGAGCGTTCTAAATGGGTCATCCGATCTGACGTTGAGCAACGGGACGTCGAGCAACAGTTCCATGAACGTATCGCCTCATAGAATGTCGCCACAAGTGGTTTTCAAACGGCCCGGCGACCCCATCTCGTTCGAGAGCCCTATAGTGAAACGGGTTAAGGTGATGGAAGAGGGTAGGCCTTTGCGCGAGATCCACAGCGTCATGATGACTACTTCGGGTTTTTTATCGCCTGCCCGCGAGGGAAAACTGCCAGAAGCTAGGACTCCACATCAAGCTCGGCCCGACTCGCCTCAACCCAGTTCTTATCCCATGGTGCCGCCGGAGCTGAAGTGCGACAAGAAACCGAAGAAAATCGTGAAGAAGGGCTCGGAGGACGGCAAGCCGGACAAAGAGAACAAGAAGAAGAATCGCGCGAAGGAGCTGTTCAAACCGGACAAGATAGACGACAACAAAATCAAGAAGTTAGCCGGTATGAAGGAGTTGGCCAAGTTGAAGCCCTTGAAGTCCGTGGGAGGGAAGTTACAAGGTTCCACGGTACCCGGTTCTTCGAGCAGGCCGTCTACTCCGAAGGTGCTGTCGCCGAAAACCGCTGCCAGCCCGAAGTCGCAGAAGAACAACCAGCCGAAAACGAAAACGGACAAGGTGATCGACCTGACCGACGGCGCGCCAGCTTCCAACGAGAGAAAAGAAGACAATATCGACAAACTGCCGTCGGAGCCGGACAAACAGAAGTTGAACATATTCAAGAAGATATCTAAACCGCGGGAGGATAAAGAAAAGGACGGAACAGAACAACATAAATACAAGGAACTCGATTCTAGGGAGAGTTCTCCGGGTTTAATCATCGACGAGAACACGGACAAGCAAGCTGTTCGTAACGCAGACAGTGATAAACGCGAGGAGAAGAGAGCTCCGCACACGCCGGACGTTCATCTCCAACCGGACAGTGAATCAATGGATCTGCATAGCCCAGGATCCGACGTTTACATGTTCGACGACATGTCGCCACCGGGGACTCCGAGCACGCCGAGAACTCCGGAATTGAATATGCCTACGACGCCCACCACTACAGATCATAAAAAGAAGAGGAAGGAGAAAGTGAACAAGAAGAGGGAAGTGAAGTCTAGGAGTCCTAAGCACTGCGTCAGTCCGAAGAAAGTGAGTAGAGAATACAACTTATTTCCATAGTAAATGTTGCGCCTCTTTTTATGTATAACACGAATGCACGCGTGGGCGTGTATCAGTGATTTTGCATGTA